>CM047931.1:22521757-22989756 GCA_026230145.1 Diorhabda elongata | reverse complement strand
CTATCCTAACCTAACCTAAGCTAACCTTTTTTTTAGTGTGGATGGGCAAATCTTCATAATACCAATCAGAAAGTGTCCCAGATGTGCATCGCTCCACACAACCTAACCTAACAGACGTCTATCTCTTTATTTTTGGACAAGTACCTATATCGAGCGGCAATCTAATTTCATAATACTTTTTTCCATTTGTATTACTATTTTCATACTTTTTTTATATGTTAGACCTCGGACGGCTTCTACATACAAAACATCTCCATTCAATTTTCGCAATTCATCTTTTTCGACAAGTTCTTATATCCTACCGGCCAGAAGAAAAACTAAACACGATTTTATAGACACTAGCGCCCTCTGCCGGCCAGACGCAAAACTTAACACGGTTTTATAGACACTAGCGCCCTCTGCGGGCCAGATGTCAAACTTGACACGAATTTACAGACACAAGCGCCCTCTGCCGGCCAGACGCCAAACTTGACACGGTTTTACAGACACTAGCGCCCTCTGCCGGCCAGACGCCAAACTTGACACGGTTTTATAGACACTAGCGCCCCCTGCCGGCCAAACTTAACACGGTGTTTTTTTTTCATCATTATTACTATCTTCATAAAACTTTTATATAACACAACTCGCACGGCTTCTACATACAAAACATCTCCATTCAATTTTCGCAATTCATCTTTTTCGACAAGTTCTTATATCCTACCGGCCAGAAGACAAAATAAACACGGTTTTATAGACACTAGCGCCCTCTGCCGGCCAAACGCCAAACGTAACACGGTTTTACAGACACTAGCGCCTCCTGCCGGCCAGAAGACAAACTAAACATCGAATTTCATAATACTTGGGTTTTCATAATTATTACTATTTTCATACAACTTTTATATAACACACCTCGGACGGCTTCTACATACAAAATATCTCCATTCAATTTTCGCAATTCATCTTTTTCGACAAGTTCTTATATCCTACCGGCCAGAAGACAAACTAAACACGATTTTATAGACACTAGCGCCCTCTGCCGGCCAGACGCAAAACTTAACACGGTTTTATAAACACTAGCGCCCTCTGCCGACCAGATGCCAAACTTGACACGAATTTACAGACACTAGCGCCCTCTGCCGGCCAGACGCCAAACTTGACACGGTTTTATAGACACTAGCGCCCCCTGCCGGCCAAACTTAACACGGTGTTTTTTTTTCATCATTATTACTATCTTCATAAAACTTTTATATAACACAACTCGCACGGCTTCTACATACAAAACATCTCCATTCAATTTTCGCAATTCATCTTTTTCGACAAGTTCTTATATCCTACCGGCCAGAAGACAAAATAAACACGGTTTTATAGACACTAGCGCCCTCTGCCGGCCAAACGCCAAACGTAACACGGTTTTACAGACACTAGCGCCTCCTGCCGGCCAGAAGACAAACTAAACATCGAATTTCATAATACTTGGGTTTTCATAATTATTACTATTTTCATACAACTTTTATATAACACACCTCGGACGGCTTCTACATACAAAATATCTCCATTCAATTTTCGCAATTCATCTTTTTCGACAAGTTCTTATATCCTACCGGCCAGAAGACAAACTAAACACGATTTTATAGACACTAGCGCCCTCTGCCGGCCAGACGCAAAACTTAACACGGTTTTATAAACACTAGCGCCCTCTGCCGACCAGATGCCAAACTTGACACGAATTTACAGACACTAGCGCCCTCTGCCGGCCAGACGCCAAATTTGACACGGTTTTATAGACACTAGCGCCCCCTGCCGGCCAAACTTAACACGGTGTTTTTTTTTTCATCATTATTACTATCTTCATAAAACTTTTATATAACACACCTCGAACGGCTTCTACATACAAAACATCTCCATTCAATTTTCGCAATTCATCTTTTTCGACAAGTTCTTATATCCTACCGGCCAGAAGACAAACTAAACACGGTTTCATAGACACTAGCGCCCTCTGCCGGCCAAACGCCAAACTTAACACGGTTTTACAGACACTAGCGCCACCTGCCGGCCAGAAGACAAACTAAACATCTAATTTCATAATACTTGGGTTTTCATAATTATTACTATTTTCATACAACTTTTATATAACACACATCGGACGGCTTCTACATACAAAATATCTCCATTCAATTTTCGCAATTCATCTTTTTCGACAAGTTCTTATATCCTACCGGCCAGAAGACAAACTAAAACATCTCCATAAAAAATATAATTTCATAATACTTCATTTTCCATTATTATCACTAATTTCATACAACTTTTATATAATACACCTCGTACGTTCGTACATCGAGCGGCGATCTAATGTCATAATACTTTTTTCCGTTATTGTTAATATTTTCCATAACACTTTTATATAATATACCTCGAACGACTTATACATACAAAACATCTCCATTCAATTTTCACAATTCATTTTTTTCCGAAAAGTTCCTATATCAAGAGGAATATAGTTTCATAATACTTCATTTTTCATTATTATCACTAATTTCATACAACTTTTATATAATACACCTCGTATGTTCGTACATCGAGCGGCGATCTAATTTCATAATACTTTTTTTCCGTTATTGAGTTTTTCTGGCAAATTTTTGGGTTTTATGGCTAATTTTTTTATTTTTTCTAGCTAATTTTTTTTTCTGGCTAATTTTTGGGTTTTTTTAGCTACTTTCTGAGTTTTTCTGTGCGATTTTTGGGTTTTATGGCTTATTTTTGGGTTTTTCTGGCTATAAAACCCAAAAATTAGTTAGAAAAACTCAAAGATTAGCCATAAAAACCCAAAACTTAGCCAGAAAACCCAAAATTCAGCTAGAAAAACTTTTTTGAGTTTTAAGGCTGATTTTTGAGTTTTTCTAGCTATCTTTCGCGTTTTATAGCTAATTTTTGGGTTTTTATGGCTAATTTTTGGGATTTATGGCTAATTTTTGGGTTTTTATGGCTATTCTTTGAGTTTTTCTAACTAATTTTTGGGTTTTATTGCTAATTTTTGGGTTTTATAGCTAATTTTTCATTTTTGTGGCTAATTTCTGAGTTTTTCTGGCTGATTTTTGAGTTTTATTGCTAATTTCGGGTTTTTCTGACAATTTTTGGGTTTTTGTGGCTAATTTCTGAGTTTTTCTGGCTAATTTTTGAGTTTTTCAGTTTTTTTAGCTAATTTTTTAGTTTTTCCAGCTAATTTCAGAGTTTTTTTGGCTAATTTTTGGGTTTTATGGCTAATTTTCGGGTTTTTTTGACAATTTTTGGGATTTTGTGGCTAATTTCTGAGTTTTCCTAGCTAATTTTTGAGTTTTTCTAGCTAAATTTTGGGTTTTTCTAGCAAATTTTTGGGTTTTATGGCTACTTTTTGAGTTTTCCTGGCTGAATTTTGGGTTTTTCTGGCTAATTTTTGAGTTTTTCTTGCTAAATTTTGGGTTCTTCTGGCTAATTTTTGGGTTTTATGGCTAATTTTTGAGATTTTTTGGCTAATTTTTGAGTTTTTCTGGCTGAATTTTGGGTTTTTCTGGCTAATTTTTGGGTTTTATGGCTAATTTTTGGGTTTTCTGGCTAATTTTTGAGTTTTTCCAGCTAATTTTTGAGTTTTTCTGTCTAATTTTTGGGTTTTCCTAGCTAATTTTTGAGTTTTTCTAGCTGAATTTCGAGTTTTTCTGGCAAATTTTTGGGTTTTATGGCTAATTTATTTATTTGTTCTAGCTAATTTTTTTTTCTGGCTAATTTTTGGGTTTCATGGCTAATTTTTGAGTTTTTTTGGCTAAATTTTGGGTTTGTCTGGCAAATGTTTGGGTTTTTCTGGCTAATTTTTGGGTTTTATTGCTAATTTTTGAGTTTTCCTAGCTAAATTTTGGGTTTTTCTAGCTTATTTTTGGGTTTTATGGCTAGTTTTTGAGTTTTTCTAGCTAATTTTTGTGTTATTCTGGCTAATTTTTGGGTTTTATGGCTAATTTTTGAGTTTTTCTAGCTAATTTTTGAGTTTTTTGTGCTAATTTTTGGTTTTATGGCTAATTTTTGAGTTTTTCTGACAATTTTTGAGTTTTTCTGGCTAAATTTTGGGTTTTATGGCTAGTTTTTGGGTTTTTATGGCTAATTTTTGAGTTTTTCTAACTAATTTTTGGGTTTTATAGCTAATTTTTCATTTTTGTGGCTAATTTCTGAGTTTTTCCGGCTAATTTTTGAGTTTTATTGCTAATTTTGGGTTTTTCTAACAATTTTTGGGTTTTGTGGCTAATTTCTGAGTTTTTTTGGCTAATTTTCGAGATTTTCTGGCTAATTTTTGGGTTTTATGGCTAGTTTTTGAGTTTTTTTAGCTAATTTTTCAGTTTTTCTAGCTAATTTCAGAGTTTTTTTGGCAAATTTTTGGGTTTTATGGCTAATTTTCGGGTTTTTTTGACAATTTTTGGGTTTTTGTGGCTAATTTCTGAGTTTTCCTAGCTAATTTTTGAGTTTTTCTAGCTAAATTTTGGGTTTTTCTGACAATTTTCGGGTTTTTCTGGCTAAATTTTGGGTTTTATGGCTAGTTTTTGGGTTTTTCTGGCTAATTTTTGAGTTTTTCTAACTAATTTTTGGGTTTTATAGCTAATTTTTCATTTTTGAATTTTTCATTTTTGTGGCTAATTTCTGAGTTTTTCTGGCTGATTTTTGAGTTTTATGGTTAATTTTCGAGATTTTTTGGCTGATTTTTGGGTTTTTCTAGCTAATTTTTGAGTTTTTCTTGCTAAGTTTTGGGTTTTTCTGGCAAATTTTTGGGTTTTATGGCTAATTTTTGGGTTTTTCTAGCTAATTTTTTAGTTTTTCTAGCTAATTTCAGAGTTTTTTTGGCTAATTTTTGGGTTTTATGGCTAATTTTCGGGTTTTTTTGACAATTTTTGGGTTTTTGTGGCTAATTTCTGAGTTTTCCTAGCTAATTTTTGAGTTTTTCTAGCTAAATTTTGGGTTTTTCTGGCAAATTTTTGGGTTTTATGGCTAATTTTTGAGATTTTCTGGCTGAATTTTGGGTTTTTCTGGCTAATTTTTGAGTTTTTCTTGCTAAATTTTGGGTTCTTCTGGCTAATTTTTGGGTTTTATGGCTAATTTTTGAGATTTTTTGGCTAATTTTTGAGTTTTTCTTGCTAAATTTTGGGTTTTTCTGGCTAATTTTTGGGTTTTATGGTTAATTTTGAGATTTATTGGCTAATTTCTGAGTTTTTTGTGGCTAAATTTTGGGTTTTTCTGGCTAATTTTTGGGTTTTATGGCTAATTTTTGGGTTTTCTTGCTAATTTTTGAGTTTTTCCAGCTAATTTTTGAGTTTTTCTGTCTAATTTTTGGGTTTTCCTAGCTAATTTTTGAGTTTTTCTAGCTGAATTTCGAGTTTTTCTGGCAAATTTTTGGGTTTTATGGCTAATTTATCTATTTTTTCTAGCTAATTTTTGGGTTTTTCTAGCTTATTTTTGGGTTTTATGGCTAGTTTTTGAGTTTTTCTAGCTAATTTTTGAGTTATTCTGGCTAATTTTTGAGTTTTTCTAGCTAATTTTTGAGTTTTTTGTGCTAATTTTTGGTTTTATGGCTAATTTTTGGGTTTTTCTGACAATTTTTGGGTTTTTCTGCCTAAATTTTGGGTTTTATGGCTAGTTTTTGGGTTTTTATGGCTAATTTTTGAGTTTTATTGCTAATTTTGGGTTTTTCTGACAATTTTTGGGTTTTATAGCTAATTTTTCATTTTTGTGGCTAATTTCTGAGTTTTTCTGGCTAATTTTTGAGTTTTATTGCTAATTTTGGGTTTTTCTGACAATTTTTGGGTTTTTGTGGCTAATTTCTGAGGTTTTCTGGCTAATTTTCGAGATTTTCTGGCTAATTTTTGGGTTTTATGGCTAGTTTTTGAGTTTTTTTAGCTAATTTTTCAGTTTTTCTAGCTAATTTCAGAGTTTTTTTGGCTAATTTTTGGGTTTTATGGCTAATTTTCGGGTTTTTTTGACAATTTTTGGGTTTTTGTGGCTAATTTCTGAGTTTTCCTAGCTAATTTTTGAGTTTTTCTAGCTAAATTTTGGGTTTTTCTGGCTAATTTTTGAGTTTTTCCAGCTAATTTTTGAGTTTTTCTGTCTAATTTTTGGGTTTTCCTAGCTAATTTTTGAGTTTTTCTAGCTGAATTTCGAGTTTTTCTGGCAAATTTTTGGGTTTTATGGCTAATTTATCTATTTTTTCTAGCTAATTTTTTTTTCTGGCTAATTTTTGGGTTTCATGGCTAATTTTTGAGTTTTTTTGGCTAAGTTTTGGGTTTGTCTGGCAAATTTTTGGGTTTTTCTGGCTAATTTTTGGGTTTTCCTAGCTAAATTTTGGGTTTTTCTAGCTTATTTTTGGGTTTTATGGCTAGTTTTTGAGTTTTTCTAGCTAATTTTTGAGTTAGTCTGGCTAATTTTTGAGTTTTTCTAGCTAATTTTTGAGTTTTTTGTGCTAATTTTTGGTTTTATGGCTAATTTTTGGGTTTTTCTGACAATTTTTGGGTTTTTCTGCCTAAATTTTGGGTTTTATGGCTAGTTTTTGGGTTTTTATGGCTAATTTTTGAGTTTTATTGCTAATTTTGGGTTTTTCTGACAATTTTTGGGTTTTATAGCTAATTTTTCATTTTTGTGGCTAATTTCTGAGTTTTTCTGGCTAATTTTTGAGTTTTATTGCTAATTTTGGGTTTTTCTGACAATTTTTGGGTTTTTGTGGCTAATTTCTGAGGTTTTCTGGCTAATTTTCGAGATTTTCTGGCTAATTTTTGGGTTTTATGGCTAGTTTTTGAGTTTTTTTAGCTAATTTTTCAGTTTTTCTAGCTAATTTCAGAGTTTTTTTGGCTAATTTTTGGGTTTTATGGCTAATTTTCGGGTTTTTTTGACAATTTTTGGGTTTTTGTGGCTAATTTCTGAGTTTTCCTAGCTAATTTTTGAGTTTTTCTAGCTAAATTTTGGGTTTTTCTGGCTAATTTTTGAGTTTTTCCAGCTAATTTTCGAGTTTTTCTGTCTAATTTTTGGGTTTTCCTAGCTAATTTTTGAGTTTTTCTAGCTGAATTTCGAGTTTTTCTGGCAAATTTTTGGGTTTTATGGCTAATTTATCTATTTTTTCTAGCTAATTTTTTTTTCTGGCTAATTTTTGGGTTTTATGGCTAATTTTTTAGTTTTTTTGGCTAAGTTTTGGGTTTGTCTGGCAAATTTTTGGGTTTTTCTGGCTAATTTTTGGGTTTTATTGCTAATTTTTGAGTTTTCCTAGCTAAATTTTGGGTTTTTCTAGCTTATTTTTGGGTTTTATGGCTAGTTTTTGAGTTTTTCTAGCTAATTTTTGAGTTATTCTGGCTAATTTTTGAGTTTTTCTAGCTAATTTTTGAGTTTTTTGTGCTAATTTTTGGTTTTATGGCTAATTTTTGGGTTTTTCTGACAATTTTTGGGTTTTTCTGCCTAAATTTTGGGTTTTATGGCTAGTTTTTGGGTTTTTATGGCTAATTTTTGAGTTTTATTGCTAATTTTGGGTTTTTCTGACAATTTTTGGGTTTTATAGCTAATTTTTCATTTTTGTGGCTAATTTCTGAGTTTTTCTGGCTAATTTTTGAGTTTTATTGCTAATTTTGGGTTTTTCTGACAATTTTTGGGTTTTTGTGGCTAATTTCTGAGGTTTTCAGGCTAATTTTCGAGATTTTCTGGCTAATTTTTGGGTTTTATGGCTAGTTTTTGAGTTTTTTTAGCTAATTTTTCAGTTTTTCTAGCTAATTTCAGAGTTTTTTTGGCTAATTTTTGGGTTTTATGGCTAATTTTCGGGTTTTTTTGACAATTTTTGGGTTTTTGTGGCTAATTTCTGAGTTTTCCTAGCTAATTTTTGAGTTTTTCTAGCTAAATTTTGGGTTTTTCTGGCAAATTTTTGGGTTTTATGGCTAATTTTTGAGTTTTTCTGGCTGAATTTTGGGTTTTTCTGGCTAATTTTTGAGTTTTTCCTGCTAAATTTTGGGTTTTTCTGGCTAATTTTTGGGTTTTTCTGGCTAATTTTTGAGTTTTTCTGGCTAAATTTTGGGTTTTTCTGGCTAATTTTTGGGTTTCATGGCTAATTTTTGAGTTTTTTGGCTAAATTTTGGGTTTTTCTAGCTAATTTTTGAGTTTCTCTGGCTAATTTTTGGGTTTTATGGCTAATTTTTAAGATTTATTGGCTAATTTTTGAGTTTTTCTGGCTAATTTTTGGGTTTTTCTGGCTAATTTTGGGTTTTTCTGGCTAATTTTTAGGTTTCATGGCTAATTTTTGAGTTTTTTTGGCTAAATTTTGGGTTTTCCTAGCAAAATTTTGGGTTTTTCTGGCAAATTTTTGGGTTTTTGTGGCTAATTTCTGAGTTTTCCCAGCTATTTTTTGAGTTTTTCTAGCTAATTTTTGGGTTTTTCTGGCTAATTTTTGGGTTTTTCTGGCTAATTTTTGAGTTTTTCTAGCAAAATTTTGGGTTTTTCTGGCAAATTTTTGGGTTTTATGGCTAATTTTTGAGTTTTTCTGGCTGAATTTTGGGTTTTTCTGGCTAATTTTTGAGTTTTTCTTGCTAAATTTTGGGTTTCATGGCTAATTTTTGGGTTTTATGGCTAATTTTTGGGGTTTTCTAGCCAATTTTTGAGTTTTTCCATCTAATTTTTGGGTTTTCTAGCTAATTTTTGAGTTTTTCTATCTGATTGTTGGGTTTTTGTGGCTAATTTCTGAGTTTTCCCAGCTAATTTTTGAGTTTTTCTAGCTATATTTTGGGTCTTTCTGGCAAATTTTTGGGTTTTATGGCTAATTTTTTTATTTTTTCTAGCTAATTTTTGAATTTTATGGCTAATTTTTGGGTTTCATGGCTAATTTTCGAGTTTTCTTAGCTACTTTCTGAGTTTTTCTGTGTGACTTTTGGGTTTTATGGCTAATTTTTGGGTTTTTCTAGCTATAAAACCCAATAATTAGTTAGAAAAACTCAGAGATTAGCCATAAAAACCCAAAAATTAGCCATAAAATTCAAAAATTAGCCAGAAAACCCAAAATTTAGCTAGAAAAACTTTTTTTGAGTTTTTATGGCTGATTTTTGAGTTTTTCCAGCTATCTTTCGCGTTTTATAGCTAATTTTTGGGTTTTTATGGCTAATTTTTGAGTTTTATGGCTAATTTTTGAGTTTTTCTGGCTAAATTTTGGGTTTTATTGCTAATTTTTGGGTTTGTCTGGCAAATTTTTGGGTCCTTCTGGCTAATTTTTGGGTTTTATGGCTAATTTTTTCATTTTTTCTAGCTAATTGTTTTTTCTGGTTAATATTTGGGTTTCATGGCTAATTTTCGAGTTTTTTTGGCTAAATTTAGGGTTTTTCTAGCTAATTCTTGAGTTTTTCTATCTAATTTTTGGGTTTTCTAGCTAATTTTTGAGTTTTTCTATCTGATTGTTGGGTTTTTGTGGCTAATTTCTGAGTTTTCCCAGCTAATTTTTGAGTTTTTCTAGCTATATTTTGGGTCTTTCTGGCAAATTTTTGGGTTTTATGGCTAATTTTTTTATTTTTTCTAGCTAATTTTTGAATTTTATGGCTAATTTTTGGGTTTTATGATTAATTTTCGAGTTTTTTCAGCTACTTTCTGAGTTTTTCTGTGTGATTTTTGGGTTTTATGGCTAATTTTTGGGTTTTTCTGGCTATAAAACCCAAAAATTAGCCAGAAAAACTTAAAAATTAGCTAGAAAAACTCAGAAATCAGCCACAAAAACCCAAAAATTGTCAGAAAAACCCAAAAATTAGCAATAAAACCCAAAATTAGCCAGAAAAACTCATAAATTAGCTAAGAAAACTCAAAAATTAGCCACAAAAACCCAAAAATAAGATAGAAAAACCCAAAAATTAGCCACAAAAAACTCAAAAACCAGCCATAAAACCCAAAAATTAGCCAGAAAAACCCAAAAATTGTCAGAAAAACCCAAAAATTTGCCATAAAACCAAAAATTAGCAAAAAAACTCGGAAATTAGCTAGAAAAACTCAAAAATTAGCCATAAAACCCAAAAATTAGCCATAAAACCCATAAATTAGCCAGAAAACCCAAAATTTAGCTAGAAAAACTTTTGTGAATTTTTATGGCTCATTTTTGAGTTTTTCTAGCTATCTTTTGCGTTTTATAGCTAATTTTTGGGTTTTTATGGCTAATTTTTGAGTTTTATGGCTAATTTTTAGGTTTTATGGCTAATTTTTGGGTTTTCTGGCAAATTTTTGAGTTTTTCCAGCTAATTTTTGAGTTTTTCTGTCTAATTTTTGGGTTTTCCTAGCTAATTTTTGAATTTTTATAGCTGAATTTCGAGTTTTTCTGGCAAATTTTTGGGTTTTATGGCTAATTTATTTATTTTTTCTAGCTAATTCTTTTTTCTGGCTAATTTTTGGGTTTCATGGCTAATTTTTGAGTTTTTTTGGCTAAATTTTGGGTTTGTCTGGCAAATTTTTGGGTTTTTCTGGCTAATTTTTGGGTTTTATTGCTAGTTTTTGAGTTTTCCTAGCTAAGTTTTGGGTTTTTCTAGCTTATTTTTGGGTTTTATGGCTAGTTTTTGAGTTTTTCTAGCTAATTTTTGAGTTATTCTGGCTAATTTTTGAGTTTTTCTAGCTAATTTTTGAGTTTTTTGTGCTAATTTTTGGTTTTATGGCTAATTTTTGGGTTTTTCTGACAATTTTTGGGTTTTTCTGTCTAAATTTTGGGTTTTATGGCTAGTTTTTGGGTTTTTATGGCTAATTTTTGAGTTTTTCTAACTAATTTTTGGGTTTTATAGCTAATTTTTCATTTTTGTGGCTAATTTCTTAGTTTTTCTGGCTAATTTTTGAGTTTTATTGCTAATTTTGGGTTTTTCTGACAATTTCTGGGTTTTTGTGGCTAATTTCTGAGTTTTTCTGGCTAATTTTCGAGATTTTCTGGCTAATTTTTGGGTTTTATGGCTAGTTTTTGAGATTTTTAGCTAATTTTTCAGTTTTTCTAGCTAATTTCAGAGTTTTTTTGGCTAATTTTTGGGTTTTATGGCTAATTTTCGGGTTTTTTTGACAATTTTTGGGTTTTTGTGGCTAATTTCTGAGTTTTCCTAGCTAATTTTTGAGTTTTTCTAGCTAAATTTTGGGTTTTTTTGACAATTTTTGGGTTTTTCTGGCTAAATTTTGGGTTTTATGGCTAGTTTTTGGGTTTTTATGGCTAATTTTTGAGTTTTTCTAACTAATTTTTGGGTTTTATAGCTAATTTTTCATTTTTGAATTTTTCATTTTTGTGGCTAATTTCTGAGTTTTTCTGGCTGATTTTTGAGTTTTTTGGCTAATTTTCGAGAATTTTTGGCTAATTTTTGGTTTTTTCTAGCTAATTTTTGAGTTTTTTTTGCTAAATTTAGGGTTTTTCTGGCTAATTTTTGGGTTTTATGGCTAATTTTTGGGTTTTTCTAGCTAATTTTTCAGTTTCTCTAGCTAATTTCAGAGTTTTTTTGGCTAATTTTTGGGTTTTATGGCTAATTTTCGGGTTTTTTTGACAATTTTTGGGTTTTTGTGGCTAATTTCTGAGTTTTCCTAGCTAATTTTTGAGTTTTTCTAGCTAAATTTTGGGTTTTTCTGGCTAATTTTTGAGTTTTTCTTGCTAAATTTTGGGTTCTTCTGGCTAATTTTTGGGTTTTATGGCTAATTTTTGAGATTTTTTGGCAAATTTTTGAGTTTTTCTTGCTAAATTTTTGGTTTTTCTGGCTAATTTTTGGGTTTTATGGCTAATTTTTGAGATTTATTGGATAATTTCTGAGTTTTTTCTGGCTAAATTTTGGGTTTTTCTGGCTAATTTTTGGGTTTTATGGCTAATTTTTGGGTTTTCTGGCTACTTTTTGAGTTTTTCCAGCTAATTTTTGAGTTTTTCTGTCTAATTTTTGGGTTTTCCTAGCTAATTTTTGAGTTTTTCTAGCTGAATTTCGAGTTTTTCTGGCAAATTTTTGAATTTTATGGCTAATTTATTTATTTTTTCTAGCTAATTTTTTTTCTGGCTAATTTTTGGGTTTCATGGCTAATTTTTGAGTTTTTTTGGCTAAATTTTGGGTTTGTCTGGCAAATTTTTGGGTTTTTCTGGCTAGTTTTTGAGTTTTTCTAGCTAATTTTTGAGTTATTCTGGCTAATTTTTGGGTTTTATGGCTAATTTTTGAGTTTTTCTAGCTAATTTTTCAGTTTTTTGTGCTAATTTTTGGTTTTATGGCTAATGTTTGGGTTTTTCTGACAATTTTTGGGTTTTTCTGGCTAAATTTTGGGTTTTATGGCTAGTTTTTGGGTTTTTATGGCTAATTTTTGAGTTTTTCTAACTAGTTTTTGGGTTTTATAGCTAATTTTTCATTTTTGTGGCTAATTTCTGAGTTTTTCTGGCTAATTTTTGAGTTTTATTGCTAATTTTGGGTTTTTCTGACAATTTTTGAGTTTTTGTGGCTAATTTCTGAGTTTTTCTGGCTAATTTTCGAGATTTTCTGGCTAATTTTTGGGTTTTATGGCTAGTTTTTGATTTTTTTTAGCTAATTTCTCAGTTTTTCTAGCTAATTTCAGAGTTTTTTTGGCTAATTTTTGGGTTTTATGGCTAATTTTCGGGTTTTTTTGACAATTTTTGGGTTTTTGTGGCTAATTTCTGAGTTTTTCTAGCTAATTTTTGAGTTTTTCTAGCTAAATTTTGGGGTTTTCTGGCAAATTTTTGGGTTTTATGGCTAATTTTTGAGTTTTTCTGGCTGAATTTTGGGTTTTTCTGGCTAATTTTTGAGTTTTTCCTGCTAAATTTTGGGTTTTTCTGGCTAATTTTTGGGTTTTATGGCTAATTTCTAAGATTTATTGGCTAATTTTTCAGTTTTTTTGGCTAAATTTTGGGTTTTTCTGGCTAATTTTTGGGTTTTTCTGGCTAATTTTTGGGTTTCATGGCTAATTTTTGAGTTTTTTGGCTAAGTTTTGGGTTTTTCTAGCTAATTTTTGAGTTTCTCTGGCTAATTTTTGGGTTTTATGTCTAATTTTTAAGATTTATGGGCTAATTTTTGAGTTTTCCTGGCTAATTGTTGGGTTTTATGACTAATTTTTGGGTTTTTCTGGCTAATTTTTGAGTTTTTCTGGCTAAATTTTGGGTTTTTCTGGCTAATTTTTGGGTTTCATGGCTAATTTTTGAGTTTTTTGGCTAAATTTTGGGTTTTTCTAGCTAATTTTTGAGTTTCCTTGGCTAATTTTAGGGTTTTTTGGCTAATTTTTAAGATTTATGGGCTAATTTTTGAGTTTTTCTAGCTAAATTTTGGGTTTTTCTGACAATTTTTGGGTTTTTCTGGCTAAATTTTGGGTTTTATGGCTATTTTTTGGGTTTTTCTGGCTAATTTTTGAGTTTTTCTGGCTAAATTTTGGGTTTTTCTGGCTAATTTTTGGGTTTCATGGCTAATTTTTGAGTTTTTTGGCTAAGTTTTGGGTTTTTCTAGCTAATTTTTGAGTTTCTCTGGCTAATTTTTGGGTTTTATGTCTAATTTTTAAGATTTATGGGCTAATTTTTGAGTTTTCCTGGCTAATTGTTGGGTTTTATGACTAATTTTTGGGTTTTTCTGGCTAATTTTTGAGTTTTTCTGGCTAAATTTTGGGTTTTTCTGGCTAATTTTTGGGTTTCATGGCTAATTTTTGAGTTTTTTGGCTAAATTTTGGGTTTTTCTAGCTAATTTTTGAGTTTCCTTGGCTAATTTTAGGGTTTTTTGGCTAATTTTTAAGATTTATGGGCTAATTTTTGAGTTTTTCTAGCTAAATTTTGGGTTTTTCTGACAATTTTTGGGTTTTTCTGGCTAAATTTTGGGTTTTATGGCTATTTTTTGGGTTTTTCTGGCTAATTTTTGAGTTTTTCTAACTAATTTTTGGGTTTTATAGCTAATTTTTCATTTTTGAATTTTTCATTCTTGTGGCTAATTTCTGAGTTTTTCTGGCTGATTTTTGAGTTTTATGGTTAATTTTCGAGATTTTTTGGCTGATTTTTGGGTTTTTCTAGCTAATTTTTGAGTTTTTCTTGCTAAATTTTGGGTTTTTCTGGCTAATTTTTGGGTTTTATAGCTAATTTTTGGGTTTTTATGGCTAATTTTTGGGTTTTATGGCTAATTTTTGGGTTTTATGGCTAATTTTTGGGTTTTCTGGCTAATTTTTGAGTTTTTCCAGCTAATTTTTGAGTTTTTCTGTCTAATTTTTGGGTTTTCCTAGCTAATTTTTGAGTTTTTCTAGCTGAATTTCGAGTTTTTCTGGCAAATTTTTGGGTTTTATGGCTAATTTATTTATTTTTTCTAGCTAATTTTTTTTTCTGGCTAATTTTTGGGTTTCATGGCTAATTTTTGAGTTTTTTTGGCTAAATTTTGGGTTTGTCTGGCAAATTTTTGGGTTTTTCTGGCTAATTTTTGGGTTTTATTGCTAGTTTTTGAGTTTTTCTGGCTAAATTTTGGGTTTTATTGCTATTTTTTGGGTTTGTCTGGCAAATTTTTGGGTCCTTCTGGCTAATTTTTGGGTTTTATGGCTAATTTTTTTATTTTTTCTAGCTAATTGTTTTTTCTGGTTAATATTTGGGTTTCATGGCTAATTTTCGAGTTTTTTTGGCTAAATTTAGGGTTTTTCTAGCTAATTCTTGAGTTTTTCTATCTAATTTTTGGGTTTTCTAGATAATTTTTGAGTTTTTCTATCTGATTGTTGGGTTTTTGTGGCTAATTTCTGAGTTTTCCCAGCTAATTTTTGAGTTTTTCTAGCTATATTTTGGGTCTTTCTGGCAAATTTTTGGGTTTTATGGCTAATTTTTATATTTTTTCTAGCTAATTTTTGAATTTTATGGCTAATTTTTGGGTTTTATGATTAATTTTCGAGTTTTTTCAGCTACTTTCTGAGTTTTTCTGTGTGATTTTTGGGTTTTATGGCTAATTTTTGGGTTTTTCTGGCTATAAAACCCAAAAATTAGCCAGAAAAACTTAAAAATTGGCTAGAAAAACTCAGAAATCAGCCACAAGAACCCAAAAATTGTCAGAAAAACCCAAAAATTAGCAATAAAACCCAAAAATTAGCCAAAAAAACTCGGAAATTATCTAGAAAAACTAAAAAATTAGCTAAAAAAACTCAAAAACTAGTCATAAAACCCAAAAATTAGCCAGAAAAAATTAGCTAGAAAAACTCAGAAATTAGCCACAAAAACCCAAAAATTGTCAGAAAAACCCAAAAATTAGCAATAAAACCCAAAATTAGCCAGAAAAACTCATAAATTAGCTAAGAAAACTCAAAAATTAGCCACAAAAACCCAAAAATAAGATAGAAAAACCCAAAAATTAGCCACAAAAAACTCAAAAACTAGCCATAAAACCCAAAAATTAGCCAGAAAAACCCAAAAATTGTCAGAAAAACCCAAAAATCTGCCATAAAACCAAAAATTAGCAAAAAAACTCGGAAATTAGCTAGAAAAACTCAAAAATTAGCCATAAAACCCAAAAATTAGCCATAAAACCCATAAATTAGCCAGAAAACCCAAAATTTAGCTAGAAAAACTTTTGTGAATTTTTATGGCTCATTTTTGAGTTTTTCTAGCTATCTTTTGTGTTTTATAGCTAATTTTTGGGTTTTAATGGCTAATTTTTGAGTTTTATGGCTAATTTTTTGGTTTTATGGCTAATTTTTGGGTTTTCTGGCTAATTTTTGAGTTTTTCCAGCTAATTTTTGAGTTTTTCTGTCTAATTTTTGGGTTTTCCTAGCTAATTTTTGAGTTTTTCTAGCTGAATTTCGAGTTTTTCTGGCAAATTTTTGGGTTTTATGGCTAATTTATTTATTTTTTCTAGCTAATTTTTTTTTCTGGCTAATTTTTGGGTTTCATGGCTAATTTTTGAGTTTTTTTGGCTAAATTTTGGGTTTGTCTGGCAAATTTTTGGGTTTTTCTGGCTAATTTTTGGGTTTTATGGCTAGTTTTTGAGTTTTTCTAGCTAATTTTTGAGTTATTCTGGCTAATTTTTGAGTTTTTCTAGCTAATTTTTGAGTTTTTTGTGCTAATTTTTGGTTTTATGGCTAATTTTTGGGTTTTTCTGACAATTTTTGGGTTTTTCTGTCTAAATTTTGGGTTTTATGGCTAGTTTTTGGGTTTTTATGGCTAATTTTTGAGTTTTTCTAACTAATTTTTGGGTTTTATAGCTAATTTTTCATTTTTGTGGCTAATTTCTGAGTTTTTCTGGCTAATTTTTGAGTTTTATTGCTAATTTTGGGTTTTTCTGACAATTTCTGGGTTTTTGTGGCTAATTTCTGAGTTTTTCTGGCTAATTTTCGAGATTTTCTGGCTAATTTTTGGGTTTTATGGCTAGTTTTTGAGATTTTTAGCTAATTTTTCAGTTTTTCTAGCTAATTTCAGAGTTTTTTTGGCTAATTTTTGGGTTTTATGGCTAATTTTCGGGTTTTTTTGACAATTTTTGGGTTTTTGTGGCTAATTTCTGAGTTTTCCTAGCTAATTTTTGAGTTTTTTGTGCTAATTTTTGGTTTTATGGCTAATTTTTGGGTTTTTCTGACAATTTTTGAGTTTTTTTGGCTAAATTTTGGGTTTGTCTGGCAAATTTTTGGGTTTTTCTGGCTAATTTTTGGGTTTTATTGCTAGTTTTTGAGTTTTCCTAGCTAAGTTTTGGGTTTTTCTAGCTTATTTTTGGGTTTTATGGCTAGTTTTTGAGTTTTTCTAGCTAATTTTTGAGTTTTTCTAGCTAATTTTTGAGTTATTCTGGCTAATTTTTGAGTTTTTCCAGCTAATTTTTGAGTTTTTTGTGCTAATTTTTGGTTTTATGGCTAATTTTTGGGTTTTTCTGACAATTTTTGGGTTTTTCTGGCTAAATTTTGGGTTTAATGGCTAGTTTCTGAGTTTTTCTGATTTTTGAGTTTTATGGCTAATTTTCGAGAATTTTTGGCTAATTTTTGGGTTTTTCTAGCTAATTTTTGAGTTTTTTTTGCTGAATTTAGGGTTTTTCTGGCTAATTTTTGAGTTTTTTGTGCTAATTTTTGGTTTTATGGCTAATTTTTGGGTTTTTCTGACAATTTTTGGGTTTTTCTGGCTAAATTTTGGGTTTTATGGCTAGTTTTTGAGTTTTTCTAGCTAATTTTTGAGTTATTCTGGCTAATTTTTGGGTTTTATGGCTAATTTTTGAGTTTTTCTAGCTAATTTTTGAGTTTTTTGTGCTAATTTTTGGTTTTATGGCTAATTTTTGGGTTTTTCTGACAATTTTTGGGTTTTTCTGGCTAAATTTTGGGTTTTATGGCTAGTTTTTGGGTTTTTATGGCTAATTTTTGAGTTTTTCTAACTAGTTTTTGGGTTTTATAGCTAATTTTTCATTTTTGTGACTAATTTCTGAGTTTTTCTGGCTAATTTTCGAGATTTTCTGGCTAATTTTTGGGTTTTATGGCTAGTTTTTGATTTTTTTTAGCTAATTTTTCAGTTTTTCTAGCTAATTTCAGAGTTTTTTTGGCTAATTTTTGGGTTTTATGGCTAATTTTCGGGTTTTTTTGACAATTTTTGGGTTTTTGTGGCTAATTTCTGAGTTTTTCTAGCTAATTTTTGAGTTATTCTAGCTAAATTTTGGGTTTTTCTGGCAAATTTTTGGGTTTTATGGCTAATTTTTGAGTTTTTCTGGCTGAATTTTGGGTTTTTCTGGCTAATTTTTGAGTTTTTCCTGCTAAATTTTGGGTTTTTCTGGCTAATTTTTGGGTTTTTCTGGCTAATTTTTGGGTTTCATGGCTAATTTTTGAGTTTTTTGGCTAATTTTTAAGATTTATGGGCTAATTTTTGAGTTTTTCTAGCTAAATTTTGGGTTTTTCTGACAATTTTTGGGTTTTTCTGGCTAAATTTTGGGTTTTATGGCTATTTTTTGGGTTTTTCTGGCTAATTTTTGAGTTTTTCTAACGAATTTTTGGGTTTTATAGCTAATTTTTCATTTTTGAATTTTTCATTTTTGTGGCTAATTTCTGAGTTTTTCTGGCTGATTTTTGAGTTTTATGGTTAATTTTCGAGATTTTTTGGCTGATTTTTGGGTTTTTCTAGCTAATTTTTGAGTTTTTCTTGCTAAATTTTGGGTTTTTCTGGCTAATTTTTGGGTTTTATAGCTAATTTTTGGGTTTTTATGGCTAATTTTTGGGTTTTATGGCTAATTTTTGGGTTTTATGGCTAATTTTTGGGTTTTCTGGCTAATTTTTGAGTTTTTCCAGCTAATTTTTGAGTTTTTCTGTCTAATTTTTGGGTTTTCCTAGCTAATTTTTGAGTTTTTCTAGCTGAATTTCGAGTTTTTCTGGAAAATTTTTGGGTTTTATGGCTAATTTATTTATTTTTTCTAGCTAATTTTTTTTTCTGGCTAATTTTTGGGTTCCATGGCTAATTTTTGAGTTTTTTTGGCTAACTTTTGGGTTTGTCTGGCAAATTTTTGGGTTTTTCTGGCTAATTTTTGGGTTTTATTGCTAGTTTTTGAGTTTTCCTAGCTAAGTTTTGGGTTTTTCTAGCTTATTTTTGGGTTTTATGGCTAGTTTTTGAGTTTTTCTAGCTAATTTTTGAGTTTTTCTAGCTAATTTTTGAGTTATTCTGGCTAATTTTTGAGTTTTTCTAGCTAATTTTTGAGTTTTTTGTGCTAATTTTTGGTTTTATGGCTAATTTTTGGGTTTTTCTGACAATTTTTGGGTTTTTCTGGCTAAATTTTGGGTTTTATGGCTAGTTTTTGGGTTTTTATGGCTAATTTTTGAGTTTTTCTAACTAATTTTAGGGGTTTTATAGCTAATTTTTCATTTTTGTGGCTAATTTCTGAGTTTTTCTGGCTAATTTTTGAGTTTTATTGCTAATTTTGGGTTTTTCTGACAATTTTTGGGTTTTTGTGGCTAATTTCTGAGTTTTTCTGGCTAATTTTCGAGATTTTCTGGCTAATTTTTGGGTTTTATGGCTAGTTTTTGAGATTTTTAGCTAATTTTTCAGTTTTTCTAGCTAATTTCAGAGTTTTTTTGGCTAATTTTTGGGTTTTATGGCTAATTTTCGGGTTTTTTTGACAATTTTTGGGTTTTTATGGCTAATTTCTGAGTTTTCCTAGCTAATTTTTGAGTTTTTCTAGCTAAATTTTGGATTTTTCTGACAATTTTTGGGTTTTTCTGGCTAAATTTTGGGTTTTATGGCTAGTTTTTGGGTTTTTATGGCTAATTTTTGAGTTTTTCTAACTAATTTTTGGGTTTTATAGCTAATTTTTCATTTTTGAATTTTTCATTTTTGTGGCTAATTTCTGAGTTTTTCTGGCTGATTTTTGAGTTTTATGGCTAATTTTCGAGATTTTTTGGCTAATTTTTGGGTTTTTCTAGCTAATTTTCGAGTTTTTTTGCTAAATTTAGGTTTTTCTGGCTAATTTTTGGGTTTTTCTAGCTAATTTTTCAGTTTTTCTAGCTAATTTCAGAGTTTTTTTGGCTAATTTTTGGGTTTTATGGCTAATTTTCGGGTTTTTTTGACAATTTTTGGGTTTTTGTGGCTAATTTCCGAGTTTTTCTAGCTAATTTTTGAGTTTCTCTAGCTAAATTTTGGGTTTTTCTGGCAAATTTTTGGGTTTAATGGCTAGTTTTTGATTTTTTTTAGCTAATTTTTCAGTTTTTCTAGCTAATTTCAGAGTTTTTTTGGCTAATTTTTGGGTTTTATGGCTAATTTTCGGGTTTTTTTGACAATTTTTGGGTTTTTGTGGCTAATTTCTGAGTTTTTCTAGCTAATTTTTGAGTTTTTCTAGCTAAATTTTGGGTTTTTCTGGCAAATTTTTGGGTTTTATGGCTAATTTTTGAGTTTTTCTGGCTGAATTTTGGGTTTTTCTGGCTAATTTTTGAGTTTTTCCTGCTAAATTTTGGGTTTTTCTGGCTAATTTTTGGGTTTTATGGCTAATTTCTAAGATTTATTGGCTAATTTTTTAGTTTTTTTGGCTAAATTTTGGGTTTTTCTGGCTAATTTTTGGGTTTTATGACTAATTTTTGGGTTTTTCTGGCTAATTTTTGAGTTTTTCTGGCTAATTTTTGAGTTTTTCTGGCTAAATTTTGGGTTTTTCTGGCTAATTTTTGGGTTTCATGGCTAATTTTTGAGTTTTTTGGCTAAGTTTTGGGTTTTTCTAGCTAATTTTTGAGTTTCTTTGGCTAATTTTTGGGTTTTATGGCTAATTTTTAAGATTTATGAGCTAATTTTTGAGTTTTTCTGGCTAATTGTTGGGTTTTATGACTAATTTTTGGGTTTTTCTGGCTAATTTTTGAGTTTTTCTGGCTAAATTTTGGGTTTTTCTGGCTAATTTTTGGGTTTCATGGCTAATTTTTGAGTTTTTTGGCTAAATTTTGGGTTTTTCTAGCTCATTTTTGAGTTTCTCTGGCTAATTTTTGGGTTTTATGGCTAATTTTTAAGATTTATGGGCTAATTTTTGAGTTTTTTGGCTAAATTTTGGGTTTTTCTAGCTAATTTTTGAGTTTCTCTGGCTAATTTTTGGGTTTTTTGGCTAATTTTTAAGATTTATGGGCTAATTTTTGAGTTTTTCTAGCTAAATTTTGGGTTTTTCTGACAATTTTTGGGTTTTTCTGGCTAAATTTTGGGTTTTATGGCTATTTTTTGGGTTTTTCTGGCTAATTTTTGAGTTTTTCTAACTAATTTTTGGGTTTTATAGCTAATTTTTCATTTTTGAATTTTTCATTTTTGTGGCTAATTTCTGAGTTTTTCTGGCTGATTTTTGAGTTTTATGGTTAATTTTCGAGATTTTTTGGCTGATTTTTGGGTTTTTCTAGCTAATTTTTGAGTTTTTCTTGCTAAATTTTGGGTTTTTCTGGCTAATTTTTGGGTTTTATAGCTAATTTTTGGGTTTTTATGGCTAATTTTTAAGTTTTATGGCTAATTTTTGGGTTTTATGGCTAATTTTCGGGTTTTTTTGACAATTTTTGGGTTTTTGTGGCTAATTTCTGAGTTTTTCTAGCTAATTTTTGAGTTTTTCTAGCTAAATTTTGGGTTTTTCTGGCAAATTTTTGGGTTTTATGGCTAATTTTTGAGTTTTTCTGGCTGAATTTTGGGTTTTTCTGGCTAATTTTTGAGTTTTTCCTGCTAAATTTTGGGTTTTTCTGGCTAATTTTTGGGTTTTATGGCTAATTTCTAAGATTTATTGGCTAATTTTTTAGTTTTTTTGGCTAAATTTTGGGTTTTTCTGGCTAATTTTTGGGTTTTATGACTAATTTTTGGGTTTTTCTGGCTAATTTTTGAGTTTTTCTGGCTAATTTTTGAGTTTTTCTGGCTAAATTTTGGGTTTTTCTGGCTAATTTTTGGGTTTCATGGCTAATTTTTGAGTTTTTTGGCTAAGTTTTGGGTTTTTCTAGCTAATTTTTGAGTTTCTTTGGCTAATTTTTGGGTTTTATGGCTAATTTTTAAGATTTATGAGCTAATTTTTGAGTTTTTCTGGCTAATTGTTGGGTTTTATGACTAATTTTTGGGTTTTTCTGGCTAATTTTTGAGTTTTTCTGGCTAAATTTTGGGTTTTTCTGGCTAATTTTTGGGTTTCATGGCTAATTTTTGAGTTTTTTGGCTAAATTATGGGTTTTTCTAGCTCATTTTTGAGTTTCTCTGGCTAATTTTTGGGTTTTATGGCTAATTTTTAAGATTTATGGGCTAATTTTTGAGTTTTTTGGCTAAATTTTGGGTTTTTCTAGCTAATTTTTGAGTTTCTCTGGCTAATTTTTGGGTTTTTTGGCTAATTTTTAAGATTTATGGGCTAATTTTTGAGTTTTTCTAGCTAAATTTTGGGTTTTTCTGACAATTTTTGGGTTTTTCTGGCTAAATTTTGGGTTTTATGGCTATTTTTTGGGTTTTTCTGGCTAATTTTTGAGTTTTTCTAACTAAATTTTGGGTTTTATAGCTAATTTTTCATTTTTGAATTTTTCATTTTTGTGGCTAATTTCTGAGTTTTTCTGGCTGATTTTTGAGTTTTATGGTTAATTTTCGAGATTTTTTGGCTGATTTTTGGGTTTTTCTAGCTAATTTTTGAGTTTTTCTTGCTAAATTTTGGGTTTTTCTGGCTAATTTTTGGGTTTTATAGCTAATTTTTGGGTTTTTATGGCTAATTTTTAAGTTTTATGGCTAATTTTTGGGTTTTATGGCTAATTTTTGGGTTTTCTGGCTAATTTTTGAGTTTTTCCAGCTAATTTTTGAGTTTTTCTGTCTAATTTTTGGGTTTTCCTAGCTAATTTTTGAGTTTTTCTAGCTGAATTTCGAGTTTTTCTGGCAAATTTTTGGGTTTTATGGCTAATTTATTTATTTTGTCTAGCTAATTTTTTTTTCTGGCTAATTTTTGGGTTTCATGGCTAATTTTTGAGTTTTTTTGGCTAAATTTTGGGTTTGTCTGGCAAACTTTTGGGTTTTTCTGGCTAATTTTTGGGTTTTATTGCTAGTTTTTGAGTTTTCCTAGCTAAGTTTTGGGTTTTTCTAGCTTATTTTTGGGTTTTATGGCTAGTTTTCGAGTTTTTCTAGCTAATTTTTGAGTTTTTCTAGCTAATTTTTGAGTTATTCTGGCTAATTTTTGAGTTTTTCTAGCTAATTTTTGAGTTTTTTGTGCTAATTTTTGGTTTTATGGCTAATTTTTGGGTTTTTCTGACAATTTTTGGGTTTTTCTGGCTAAATTTTGGGTTTTATGGCTAGTTTTTGGGTTTTTATGGCTAATTTTTGAGTTTTTCTAACTAATTTTAGGGGTTTTATAGCTAATTTTTCATTTTTGTGGCTAATTTCTGAGTTTTTCTGGCTAATTTTTGAGTTTTATTGCTAATTTTGGGTTTTTCTGACAATTTTTGGGTTTTTGTGGCTAATTTCTGAGTTTTTCTGGCTAATTTTCGAGATTTTCTGGCTAATTTTTGGGTTTTATGGCTAGTTTTTGAGATTTTTAGCTAATTTTTCAGTTTTTCTAGCTAATTTCAGAGTTTTTTTGGCTAATTTTTGGGTTTTATGGCTAATTTTCGGGTTTTTTTGACAATTTTTGGGTTTTTGTGGCTAATTTCTGAGTTTTCCTAGCTAATTTTTGAGTTTTTCTAGCTAAATTTTGGATTTTTCTGACAATTTTTGGGTTTTTCTGGCTAAATTTTGGGTTTTATGGCTAGTTTTTGGGTTTTTATGGCTAATTTTTGAGTTTTTCTAACTAATTTTTGGGTTTTATAGCTAATTTTTCATTTTTGAATTTTTCATTTTTGTGGCTAATTTCTGAGTTTTTCTGGCTGATTTTTGAGTTTTATGGCTAATTTTCGAGATTTTTTGGCTAATTTTTGGGTTTTTCTAGCTAATTTTTGAGTTTTTTTGCTAAATTTAGGGTTTTTCTGGCTAATTTTTGGGTTTTTCTAGCTAATTTTTCAGTTTTTCTAGCTAATTTCAGAGTTTTTTTGGCTAATTTTTGGGTTTTATGGCTAATTTTCGGGTTTTTTTGACAATTTTTGGGTTTTTGTGGCTAATTTCTGAGTTTTTCTAGCTAATTTTTGAGTTTCTCTAGCTAAATTTTGGGTTTTTCTGGCAAATTTTTGGGTTTTATGGCTAATTTTTGAGTTTTTCTGGCTGAATTTTGGGTTTTTCTGGCTAATTCTTGAGTTTTTCCTGCTAAATTTTGGGTTTTTCTGGCTAATTTTTGGGTTTTATGGCTAATTTCTAAGATTTATTGGCTAATTTTTTAGTTTTTTTGGCTAAATTTTGGGTTTTTCTGGCTAATTTTTGGGTTTTATGACTAATTTTTGGGTTTTTCTGGCTAGTTTTTGAGTTTTTCTGGCTAAATTTTAGTTTTTTCTGGCTAATTTTTGGGTTTCATGGCTAATTTTTGAGTTTTTTGGCTAAATTTTGGGTTTTTCTAGCTAATTTTTGAGTTTCTCTGGCTAATTTTTGGGTTTTATGGCTAATTTTTAAGATTTATGGGCTAATTTTTGAGTTTTTCTGGCTAATTGTTGGGTTTTATGACTAATTTTTGGGTTTTTCTGGCTAATTTTTGAGTTTTTCTGGCTAAATTTTGGGTTTTTCTGGGTAATTTTTGGGTTTCATGGCTAATTTTTGAGTTTTTTGGCTAAATTTTGGGTTTTTCTAGCTAATTTTTGAGTTTCTCTGGCTAATTTTTGGGTTTTATGGCTAATTTTTAAGATTTATGGGCTAATTTTTGAGTTTTTCCGGCTAATTGTTGGGTTTTATGACTAATTTTTGGGTTTTTCTGGCTAATTTTTGAGTTTTTCTGGCTAAATTTTGGGTTTTTCTGACAATTTTTGAGTTTTTGTGGCTAATTTCTGAGTTTTTCTGGCTAATTTTCGAGATTTTCTGGCTAATTTTTGGGTTTTATGGCTAGTTTTTGATTTTTTTTAGCTAATTTTTCAGTTTTTATGGCCAATTTCAGAGTTTTTTTGGCTAATTTTTGGGTTTTATGGCTAATTTTCGGGGTTTTTTGACAATTTTTGGGTTTTTGTGGCTAATTTCTGAGTTTTTCTAGCTAATTTTTGAGTTTTTCTAGCTAAATTTTGGGTTTTTCTGGCAAATTTTTGGGTTTTATGGCTAATTTTTGAGTTTTTCTGGCTGAATTTTGGGTTTTTCTGGCTAATTTTTGAGTTTTTCTTGCTAAATTTTGGGTTTTTCTGGCTAATTTTTGGGTTTTATGGCTAATTTCTAAGATTTATTGGCTAATTTTTTAGTTTTTTTGGCTAAATTTTGGGTTTTTCTGGCTAATTTTTGGGTTTTATGACTAATTTTTGGGTTTTTCTGGCTAATTTTTGAGTTTTTCTGGCTAAATTTTGGGTTTTTTTGGCTAATTTTTGGGTTTCATGGCTAATTTTTGAGTTTTTTGGCTAAATTTTGGGTTTTTCTAGCTAATTTTTGAGTTTCTCTGGCTAATTTTTGGGTTTTATGGCTAATTTTTAAGATTTATGGGCTAATTTTTGAGTTTTTCTGGCTAATTGTTGGGTTTTATGACTAATTTTTGGGTTTTTCCGGCTAATTTTTGAGTTTTTCTGGCTAAATTTTGGGTTTTTCTGGCTAATTTTTGGGTTTCATCGCTAATTTTTGAGTTTTTTGGCTAAATTTTGGGTTTTTCTAGCTAATTTTTGAGTTTCTCTGGCTAATTTTTTGGTTTTATGGCTAATTTTTAAGATTCATGGTCTAATTTTTGAGTTTTTTGGCTAAATTTTGGGTTTTTCTAGCTAATTTTTGAGTTTCTCTGGCTAATTTTTGGGTTTTATGGCTAATTTTTAAGATTTATGGGCTAATTTTTGAGTTTTTCTAGCTAAATTTTGGGTTTTTCTGACAATTTTTGGGTTTTTCTGGCTAAATTTTGGGTTTTATGGCTAGTTTTTGGGTTTTTCTTGCTAATTTTTGAGTTTTTCTAACTAATTTTTGGGTTTTATAGCTAATTTTTCATTTTTGAATTTTTCATTTTTGTGGCTAATTTCTGAGTTTTTCTGGCTGATTTTTGAGTTTTAAGGTTAATTTTCGAGATTTTTTGGCTGATTTTTGGGTTTTTCTAGCTAATTTTTGAGTTTTTCTGGCTGAATTTTGGGTTTTTCAGAGTTTTTTTGGCTAATTTTTGGGTTTTATGGCTAATTTTCGGGTTTTTTTGACAATTTTTGGGTTTTTGTGGCTAATTTCTGAGTTTTCCTAGCTAATTTTTGAGTTTTTCTGGCTAAATTTTGGGTTTTTCTGGCTAATTTTTGGGTTTCATGGCTAATTTTTGAGTTTTTTGGCTAAATTTTGGGTTTTTCTAGCTCATTTTTGAGTTTCTCTGGCTAATTTTTGGGTTTTATGGCTAATTTTTAAGATTTATGGGCTAATTTTTGAGTTTTTTGGCTAAATTTTGGGTTTTTCTAGCTAATTTTTGAGTTTCTCTGGCTAATTTTTGGGTTTTTTGGCTAATTTTTAAGATTTATGGGCTAATTTTTGAGTTTTTCTAGCTAAATTTTGGGTTTTTCTGGCTAATTTTTGAGTTTTTCTGGCTAAATTTTGGGTTTTTCTGGCTAATTTTTGGGTTTCATGGCTAATTTTTGAGTTTTTCTAACTAATTTTTGGGTTTTATAGCTAATTTTTCATTTTTGAATTTTTCATTTTTGTGGCTAATTTCTGAGTTTTTCTGGCTGATTTTTGAGTTTTATGGCTAATTTTCGAGATTTTTTGGCTAATTTTTGGGTTTTTCTAGCTAATTTTCAAGTTTTTTTGCTAAATTTAGGTTTTTCTGGCTAATTTTCGGGTTTTTCTAGCTAATTTTTCAGTTTTTCTAGCTAATTTCAGAGTTTTTTTGGCTAATTTTTGGGTTTTATGGCTAATTTTCGGGTTTTTTTGACAATTTTTGGGTTTTTGTGACTAATTTCCGAGTTTTTCTAGCTAATTTTTGAGTTTCTCTAGCTAAATTTTGGGTTTTTCTGGCAAATTTTTGGGTTTAATGGCTAGTTTTTGATTTTTTTTAGCTAATTTTTCAGTTTTTCTAGCTAATTTCAGAGTTTTTTTGGCTAATTGTTGGGTTTTATGGCTAATTTTCGGGTTTTTTTGACAATTTGTGGGTTTTTGTGGCTAATTTCTGAGTTTTTCTAGCTAATTTTTGAGTTTTTCTAGCTAAATTTTGGGTTTTTCTGGCAAATTTTTGGGTTTTATGGCTAATTTTTGAGTTTTTCTGGCTGAATTTTGGGTTTTTCTGGCTAATTTTTGAGTTTTTCCTGCTAAATTTTGGGTTTTTCTGGCTAATTTTTGGGTTTTATGGCTAATTTCTAAGATTTATTGGCTAATTTTTTAGTTTTTTTGGCTAAATTTTGGGTTTTTCTGGCTAATTTTTGGGTTTTATGACTAATTTTTGGGTTTTTCTGGCTAATTTTTGAGTTTTTCTGGCTAAATTTTGGGTTTTTCTGGCTAATTTTTGGGTTTCATGGCTAATTTTTGAGTTTTTTGGCTAAGTTTTGGGTTTTTCTAGCTAATTTTTGAGTTTCTTTGGCTAATTTTTGGGTTTTATGGCTAATTTTTAAGATTTATGGGCTAATTTTTGAGTTTTTCTGGCTAATTTTTGAGTTTTTCTGGCTAAATTTTGGGTTTTTCTGGCTAATTTTTGGGTTTCATGGCTAATTTTTGAGTTTTTTGGCTAAATTTTGGGTTTTTCTAGCTCATTTTTGAGTTTCTCTGGCTAATTTTTGGGTTTTCGGGCTAATTTTTAAGATTTATGGGCTAATTTTTGAGTTTTTTGGCTAAATTTTGGGTTTTTCTAGCTAATTTTTGAGTTTCTATGGCTAATTTTTGGGTTTTTTGGCTAATTTTTAAGATTTATGGGCTAATTTTTGAGTTTTTCTAGCTAAATTTTGGGTTTTTCTGACAATTTTTGGGTTTTTCTGGCTAAATTTTGGGTTTTATGGCTATTTTTTGGGTTTTTCTGGCTAATTTTTGAGTTTTTCTAACTAATTTTTGGGTTTTATAGCTAATTTTTCATTTTTGAATTTTTCATTTTTGTGGCTAATTTCTGAGTTTTTCTGGCTGATTTTTGAGTTTTATGGTTAATTTTCGAGATTTTTTGGCTGATTTTTGGGTTTTTCTAGCTAATTTTTGAGTTTTTCTTGCTAAATTTTGGGTTTTTCTGGCTAATTTTTGGGTTTTATAGCTAATTTTTGGGTTTTTATGGCTAATTTTTAAGTTTTATGGCTAATTTTTGGGTTTTATGGCTAATTTTTGGGTTTTCTGGCTAATTTTTGAGTTTTTCCAGCTAATTTTTGAGTTTTTCTGTCTAATTTTTGGGTTTTCCTAGCTAATTTTTGAGTTTTTCTAGCTGAATTTCGAGTTTTTCTGGCAAATTTTTGGGTTTTATGGCTAATTTATTTATTTTTTCTAGCTAATTTTTTTTTCTGGCTAATTTTTGGGTTTCATGGCTAATTTTTGAGTTTTTTTGGCTAAATTTTGGGTTTGTCTGGCAAATTTTTGGGTTTTTCTGGCTAATTTTTGGGTTTTATTGCTAGTTTTTGAGTTTTCCTAGCTAAGTTTTGGGTTTTTCTAGCTTATTTTTGGGTTTTATGGCTAGTTTTCGAGTTTTTCTAGCTAATTTTTGAGTTTTTCTAGCTAATTTTTGAGTTATTCTGGCTAATTTTTGAGTTTTTCTAGCTAATTTTTGAGTTTTTTGTGCTAATTTTTGGTTTTATGGCTAATTTTTGGGTTTTTCTGACAATTTTTGGGTTTTTCTGGCTAAATTTTGGGTTTTATGGCTAGTTTTTGGGTTTTTATGGCTAATTTTTGAGTTTTTCTAACTAATTTTAGGGGTTTTATAGCTAATTTTTCATTTTTGTGGCTAATTTCTGAGTTTTTCTGGCTAATTTTTGAGTTTTATTGCTAATTTTGGGTTTTTCTGACAATTTTTGGGTTTTTGTGGCTAATTTCTGAGTTTTTCTGGCTAATTTTCGAGATTTTCTGGCTAATTTTTGGGTTTTATGGCTAGTTTTTGAGATTTTTAGCTAATTTTTCAGTTTTTCTAGCTAATTTCAGAGTTTTTTTGGCTAATTTTTGGGTTTTATGGCTAATTTTCGGGTTTTTTTGACAATTTTTGGGTTTTTGTGGCTAATTTCTGAGTTTTCCTAGCTAATTTTTGAGTTTTTCTAGCTAAATTTTGGATTTTTCTGACAATTTTTGGGTTTTTCTGGCTAAATTTTGGGTTTTATGGCTAGTTTTTGGGTTTTTATGGCTAATTTTTGAGTTTTTCTAACTAATTTTTGGGTTTTATAGCTAATTTTTCATTTTTGAATTTTTCTTTTTTGTGGCTAATTTCTGAGTTTTTCTGGCTGATTTTTGAGTTTTATGGCTAATTTTCGAGATTTTTTGGCTAATTTTTGGGTTTTTCTAGCTAATTTTTGAGTTTTTTTGCTAAATTTAGGGTTTTTCTGGCTAATTTTTGGGTTTTTCTAGCTAATTTTTCAGTTTTTCTAGCTAATTTTTCAGTTTTTCTAGCTAATTTCAGAGTTTTTTTGGCTAATTTTTGGGTTTTATGGCTAATTTTCGGGTTTTTTTGACAATTTTTGGGTTTTTGTGGCTAATTTCTGAGTTTTTCTAGCTAATTTTTGAGTTTCTCTAGCTAAATTTTGGGTTTTTCTGGCAAATTTTTGGGTTTTATGGCTAATTTTTGAGTTTTTCTGGCTGAATTTTGGGTTTTTCTGGCTAATTCTTGAGTTTTTCCTGCTAAATTTTGGGTTTTTCTGGCTAATTTTTGGGTTTTATGGCTAATTTCTAAGATTTATTGGCTAATTTTTTAGTTTTTTTGGCTAAATTTTGGGTTTTTCTGGCTAATTTTTGGGTTTTATGACTAATTTTTGGGTTTTTCTGGCTAGTTTTTGAGTTTTTCTGGCTAAATTTTAGTTTTTTCTGGCTAATTTTTGGGTTTCATGGCTAATTTTTGAGTTTTTTGGCTAAATTTTGGGTTTTTCTAGCTAATTTTTGAGTTTCTCTGGCTAATTTTTGGGTTTTATGGCTAATTTTTAAGATTTATGGGCTAATTTTTGAGTTTTTCTGGCTAATTGTTGGGTTTTATGACTAATTTTTGGGTTTTTCTGGCTAATTTTTGAGTTTTTCTGGCTAAATTTTGGGTTTTTCTGGGTAATTTTTGGGTTTCATGGCTAATTTTTGAGTTTTTTGGCTAAATTTTGGGTTTTTCTAGCTAATTTTTGAGTTTCTCTGGCTACTTTTTGGGTTTTATAGCTAATTTTTCATTTTTAAATTTTTCATTTTTGTGGCTAATTTCTGAGTTTTTCTGGCTGATTTTTGAGTTTTATGGTTAATTTTCGAGATTTTTTGGCTGATTTTTGGGTTTTTCTAGCTAATTTTTGAGTTTTCTTGCTAAATTTTGGGTTTTTCTGGCTAATTTTTGGGCTTTATAGCTAATTTTTGGGTTTTTATGGCTAATTTTTAAGTTTTATGGCTAATTTTTGGGTTTTATGGCTAATTTTTGGGTTTTCTGGCTAATTTTTGAGTTTTTCCAGCTAATTTTTGAGTTTTTCTGTCTAATTTTTGGGTTTTCCTAGCTAATTTTTGAGTTTTTCTAGCTGAATTTCGAGTTTTTCTGGCAAATTTTTGGGTTTTATGGCTAATTTATTTATTTTTTCTAGCTAATTTTTTTTTCTGGCTAATTTTTGGGTTTCATGGCTAATTTTTGAGTTTTTTTGGCTAAATTTTGGGTTTGTCTGGCAAACTTTTGGGTTTTTCTGGCTAATTTTTGGGTTTTATTGATAGTTTTTGAGTTTTCCTAGCTAAGTTTTGGGTTTTTCTAGCTTATTTTTGGGTTTTATGGCTAGTTTTCGAGTTATTCTGGCTAATTTTTGAGTTTTTCTAGCTAATTTTTGAGTTTTTTGTGCTAATTTTTGGTTTTATGGCTAATTTTTGGGTTTTTCTGACAATTTTTGGGTTTTTCTGGCTAAATTTTGGGTTTTATGGCTAGTTTTTGGGTTTTTATGGCTAATTTTTGAGTTTTTCTAACTAATTTTAGGGGTTTTATAGCTAATTTTTCATTTTTGTGGCTAATTTCTGAGTTTTTCTGGCTAATTTTTGAGTTTTATTGCTAATTTTGGGTTTTTCTGACAATTTTTGGGTTTTTGTGGCTAATTTCTGAGTTTTTCTGGCTAATTTTCGAGATTTTCTGGCTAATTTTTGGGTTTTATGGCTAGTTTTTGAGATTTTTAGCTAATTTTTCAGTTTTTCTAGCTAATTTCAGAGTTTTTTTGGCTAATTTTTGGGTTTTATGGCTAATTTTCGGGTTTTTTTGACAATTTTTGGGTTTTTGTGGCTAATTTCTGAGTTTTCCTAGCTAATTTTTGAGTTTTTCTAGCTAAATTTTGGATTTTTCTGACAATTTTTGGGTTTTTCTGGCTAAATTTTGGGTTTTATGGCTAGTTTTTGGGTTTTTATGGCTAATTTTTGAGTTTTTCTAACTAATTTTTGGGTTTTATAGCTAATTTTTCATTTTTGAATTTTTCATTTTTGTGGCTAATTTCTGAGTTTTTCTGGCTGATTTTTGAGTTTTATGGCTAATTTTCGAGATTTTTTGGCTAATTTTTGGGTTTTTCTAGCTAATTTTTGAGTTTTTTTGCTAAATTTAGGGTTTTTCTGGCTAATTTTTGGGTTTTTCTAGCTAATTTTTCAGTTTTTCTAGCTAATTTCAGAGTTTTTTTGGCTAATTTTTGGGTTTTATGGCTAATTTTCGGGTTTTTTTGACAATTTTTGGGTTTTTGTGGCTAATTTCTGAGTTTTTCTAGCTAATTTTTGAGTTTCTCTAGCTAAATTTTGGGTTTTTCTGGCAAATTTTTGGGTTTTATGGCTAATTTTTGAGTTTTTCTGGCTGAATTTTGGGTTTTTCTGGCTAATTCTTGAGTTTTTCCTGCTAAATTTTGGGTTTTTCTGGCTAATTTTTGGGTTTTATGGCTAATTTCTAAGATTTATTGGCTATTTTTTTAGTTTTTTTGGCTAAATTTTGGGTTTTTCTGGCTAATTTTTGGGTTTTATGACTAATTTTTGGGTTTTTCTGGCTAGTTTTTGAGTTTTTCTGGCTAAATTTTAGTTTTTTCTGGCTAATTTTTGGGTTTCATGGCTAATTTTTGAGTTTTTTGGCTAAATTTTGGGTTTTTCTAGCTAATTTTTGAGTTTCTCTGGCTAATTTTTGGGTTTTATGGCTAATTTTTAAGATTTATGGGCTAATTTTTGAGTTTTTCTGGCTAATTGTTGGGTTTTATGACTAATTTTTGGGTTTTTCTGGCTAATTTTTGAGTTTTTCTGGCTAAATTTTGGGTTTTTCTGGGTAATTTTTGGGTTTCATGGCTAATTTTTGAGTTTTTTGGCTAAATTTTGGGTTTTTCTAGCTAATTTTTGAGTTTCTCTGGCTAATTTTTGGGTTTTATGGCTAATTTTTAAGATTTATGGGCTAATTTTTGAGTTTTTCCGGCTAATTGTTGGGTTTTATGACTAATTTTTGGGTTTTTCTGGCTAATTTTTGAGTTTTTCTGGCTAAATTTTGGGTTTTTCTGACAATTTTTGAGTTTTTGTGGCTAATTTCTGAGTTTTTCTGGCTAATTTTCGAGATTTTCTGGCTAATTTTTGGGTTTTATGGCTAGTTTTTGATTTTTTTTAGCTAATTTTTCAGTTTTTATGGCCAATTTCAGAGTTTTTTTGGCTAATTTTTGGGTTTTATGGCTAATTTTCGGGGTTTTTTGACAATTTCTGGGTTTTTGTGGCTAATTTCTGAGTTTTTCTAGCTAATTTTTGAGTTTTTCTAGCTAAATTTTGGGTTTTTCTGGCAAATTTTTGGGTTTTATGGCTAATTTTTGAGTTTTTCTGGCTGAATTTTGGGTTTTTCTGGCTAATTTTTGAGTTTTTCTTGCTAAATTTTGGGTTTTTCTGGCTAATTTTTGGGTTTTATGGCTAATTTCTAAGATTTATTGGCTAATTTTTTAGTTTTTTTGGCTAAATTTTGGGTTTTTCTGGCTAATTTTTGGGTTTTATGACTAATTTTTGGGTTTTTCTGGCTAATTTTTGAGTTTTTCTGGCTAAATTTTGGGTTTTTTTGGCTAATTTTTGGGTTTCATGGCTAATTTTTGAGTTTTTTGGCTAAATTTTGGGTTTTTCTAGCTAATTTTTGAGTTTCTCTGGCTAATTTTTGGGTTTTATGGCTAATTTTTAAGATTTATGGGCTAATTTTTGAGTTTTTCTGGCTAATTGTTGGGTTTTATGACTAATTTTTGGGTTTTTCCGGCTAATTTTTGAGTTTTTCTGGCTAAATTTTGGGTTTTTCTGGCTAATTTTTGGGTTTCATCTTTAATTTTTGAGTTTTTTGGCTAAATTTTGGGTTTTTCTAGCTAATTTTTGAGTTTCTCTGGCTAATTTTTTGGTTTTATGGCTAATTTTTAAGATTCATGGTCTAATTTTTGAGTTTTTTGGCTAAATTTTGGGTTTTTCTAGCTAATTTTTGAGTTTCTCTGGCTAATTTTTGGGTTTTATGGCTAATTTTTAAGATTTATGGGCTAATTTTTGAGTTTTTCTAGCTAAATTTTGGGTTTTTCTGACAATTTTTGGGTTTTTCTAGCTAAATTTTGGGTTTTATGGCTAGTTTTTGGTTTTTTCTTGCTAATTTTTGAGTTTTTCTAACTAATTTTTGGGTTTTATAGCTAATTTTTCATTTTTGAATTTTTCATTTTTGTGGCTAATTTCTGAGTTTTTCTGGCTGATTTTTGAGTTTTAAGGTTAATTTTCGAGATTTTTTGGCTGATTTTTGGGTTTTTCTAGCTAATTTTTGAGTTTTTCTTGCTAAATTTTGGGTTTTTCTGGCTAATTTTTGGGTTTTATGGCTAATTTTTGGGTTTTTCTAGCTAATTTTTTAGTTTTTCTTGCGTATTTCAGAGTTTTTTTGGCTAATTTTTGGGTTTTATGGCTAATTTTCAGGTTTTTTTGACAATTTTTGGGTTTTTGTGGCTAATTTCTGAGTTTTCCTAGCTAATTTTTGAGTTTTTCTAGCTAAATTTTGGGTTTTTCTGGCAAATTTTTGGGTTTTATGGCTAATTTTTGAGATTTTCTGGCTGAATTTTGGGTTTTTCAGAGTTTTTTTGGCTAATTTTTGGGTTTTATGGCTAATTTTCGGGTTTTTTTGACAATTTTTGGGTTTTTGTGGCTAATTTCTGAGTTTTCCTAGCTAATTTTTGAGTTTTTCTGGCTAAATTTTGGGTTTTTCTGGCTAATTTTTGGGTTTCATGGCTAATTTTTGAGTTTTTTGGCTAAATTTTGGGTTTTTCTAGCTCATTTTTGAGTTTCTCTGGCTAATTTTTGGGTTTTATGGCTAATTTTTAAGATTTATGGGCTAATTTTTGAGTTTTTTGGCTAAATTTTGGGTTTTTCTAGCTAATTTTTGAGTTTCTCTGGCTAATTTTTGGGTTTTTTGGCTAATTTTTAAGATTTATGGGCTAATTTTTGAGTTTTTCTAGCTAAATTTTGGGTTTTTCTGACAATTTTTGGGTTTTTCTGGCTAAATTTTGGGTTTTATGGCTATTTTTTGGGTTTTTCTGGCTAATTTTTGAGTTTTTCTAACTAATTTTTGGGTTTTATAGCTAATTTTTCATTTTTGAATTTTTCATTTTTGTGGCTAATTTCTGAGTTTTTCTGGCTGATTTTTGAGTTTTATGGTTAATTTTCGAGATTTTTTGGCTGATTTTTGGGTTTTTCTAGCTAATTTTTGAGTTTTTCTTGCTAAATTTTGGGTTTTTCTGGCTAATTTTTGGGTTTTATAGCTAATTTTTGGGTTTTTATGGCTAATTTTTGGGTTTTATGGCTAATTTTTGGGTTTTATGGCTAATTTTTGGGTTTTCTGGCTAATTTTTGAGTTTTTCCAGCTAATTTTTGAGTTTTTCTGTCTAATTTTTGGGTTTTCCTAGCTAATTTTTGTGTTTTTCTAGCTGAATTTCGAGTTTTTCTGGAAAATTTTGGGGTTTTATGGCTAATTTATTTATTTTTTCTAGCTAATTTTTTTTTCTGGCTAATTTTTGGGTTTCATGGCTAATTTTTGAGTTTTTTTGGCTAAATTTTGGGTTTGTCTGGCAAATTTTTGGGTTTTTCTGGCTAATTTTTGGGTTTTATTGCTAGTTTTTGAGTTTTCCTAGCTAAGTTTTGGGTTTTTCTAGCTTATTTTTGGGTTTTATGGCTAGTTTTTGAGTTTTTCTAGCTAATTTTTGAGTTTTTCTAGCTAATTTTTGAGTTATTCTGGCTAATTTTTGAGTTTTTCCAGCTAATTTTTGAGTTTTTTGTGCTAATTTTTGGTTTTATGGGTTTTTGGGTTTTTATGGCTAATTTTTGAGTTTTTCTAACTAATTTTTGGGTTTTATAGCTAATTTTTCATTTTTGAATTTTTCATTTTTGTGGCTAATTTCTGAGTTTTTCTGGCTGATTTTTGAGTTTTATGGCTAATTTTCGAGATTTTTTGGCTAATTTTTGGGTTTTTCTAGCTAATTTTTGAGTTTTTTTGCTAAATTTAGGTTTTTCTGGCTAATTTTTGGGTTTTTCTAGCTAATTTCTCAGTTTTTCTAGCTAGCTTCAGAGTTTTTTTGGCTAATTTTTGGGTTTTATGGCTAATTTTCGGGTTTTTTTGACAATTTTTGGGTTTTTGTGGCTAATTTCTGAGTTTTTCTAGCTAATTTTTGAGTTTCTCTAGCTAAATTTTGGGTTTTTCTGGCAAATTTTTGGGTTTTATGGCTAGTTTTTGATTTTTTTTAGCTAATTTTTCAGTTTTTCTAGCTAATTTCAGAGTTTTTTTGGCTAATTTTTGGGTTTTATGGCTAATTTTCGGGTTTTTTTGACAATTTTTGGGTTTTTGTGGCTAATTTCTGAGTTTTTCTAGCTAATTTTTGAGTTTTTCTAGCTAAATTTTGGGTTTTTCTGGCAAATTTTTGGGTTTTATGGCTAATTTTTGAGTTTTTCTGGCTGAATTTTGGGTTTTTCTGGCTAATTTTTGAGTTTTTCCTGCTAAATTTTGGGTTTTTCTGGCTAATTTTTGGGTTTTATGGCTAATTTCTAAGATTTATTGGCTAATTTTTTAGTTTTTTTGGCTAAATTTTGGGTTTTTCTGGCTAATTTTTGGGTTTTATGACTAATTTTTGGGTTTTTCTGGCTAATTTTTGAGTTTTTCTGGCTAAATTTTGGGTTTTTCTGGCTAATTTTTGGGTTTCATGGCTAATTTTTGAGTTTTTCTAACTAATTTTTGGGTTTTATAGCTAATTTTTCATTTTTGAATTTTTCATTTTTGTGGCTAATTTCTGAGTTTTTCTGGCTGATTTTTGAGTTTTATGGCTAATTTTCGAGATTTTTTGGCTAATTTTTGGGTTTTTCTAGCTAATTTTCGAGTTTTTTTGCTAAATTTAGGTTTTTCTGGCTAATTTTTGGGTTTTTCTAGCTAATTTTTCAGTTTTTCTAGCTAATTTCAGAGTTTTTTTGGCTAATTTTTGGGTTTTATGGCTAATTTTCGGGTTTTTTTGACAATTTTTGGGTTTTTGTGGCTAATTTCCGAGTTTTTCTAGCTAATTTTTGAGTTTCTCTAGCTAAATTTTGGGTTTTTCTGGCAAATTTTTGGGTTTAATGGCTAGTTTTTGATTTTTTTTAGCTAATTTTTCAGTTTTTCTAGCTAATTTCAGAGTTTTTTTGGCTAATTTTTGGGTTTTATGGCTAATTTTCGGGTTTTTTTGACAATTTTTGGGTTTTTGTGGCTAATTTCTGAGTTTTTCTAGCTAATTTTTGAGTTTTTCTAGCTAAATTTTGGGTTTTTCTGGCAAATTTTTGGGTTTTATGGCTAATTTTTGAGTTTTTCTGGCTGAATTTTGGGTTTTTCTGGCTAATTTTTGAGTTTTTCCTGCTAAATTTTGGGTTTTTCTGGCTAATTTTTGGGTTTTATGGCTAATTTCTAAGATTTATTGGCTAATTTTTTAGTTTTTTTGGCTAAATTTTGGGTTTTTCTGGCTAATTTTTGGGTTTTATGACTAATGTTTGGGTTTTTCTGGCTAATTTTTGAGTTTTTCTGGCTAAATTTTGGGTTTTTCTGGCTAATTTTTGGGTTTCATGGCTAATTTTTGAGTTTTTTGGCTAAGTTTTGGGTTTTTCTAGCTAATTTTTGAGTTTCTTTGGCTAATTTTTGGGTTTTATGGCTAATTTTTAAGATTTATGGGCTAATTTTTGAGTTTTTCTGGCTAATTGTTGGGTTTTATGACTAATTTTTGGGTTTTTCTGGCTAATTTTTGAGTTTTTCTGGCTAGATTTTGGGTTTTTCTGGCTAATTTTTGGGTTTCATGGCTAATTTTTGAGTTTTTTGGCTAAATTTTGGGTTTTTCTAGCTCATTTTTGAGTTTCTCTGGCTAATTTTTGGGTTTTCGGGCTAATTTTTAAGATTTATGGGCTAATTTTTGAGTTTTTTGGCTAAATTTTGGGTTTTTCTAGCTAATTTTTGAGTTTCTATGGCTAATTTTTGGGTTTTTTGGCTAATTTTTAAGATTTATGGGCTAATTTTTGAGTTTTTCTAGCTAAATTTTGGGTTTTTCTGACAATTTTTGGGTTTTTCTGGCTAAATTTTGGGTTTTATGGCTATTTTTTGGGTTTTTCTGGCTAATTTTTGAGTTTTTCTAACTAATTTTTGGGTTTTATAGCTAATTTTTCATTTTTGAATTTTTCATTTCTGTGGCTAATTTCTGAGTTTTTCTGGCTGATTTTTGAGTTTTATGGTTAATTTTCGAGATTTTTTGGCTGATTTTTGGGTTTTTCTAGCTAATTTTTGAGTTTTTCTTGCTAAATTTTGGGTTTTTCTGGCTAATTTTTGGGTTTTATAGCTAATTTTTGGGTTTTTATGGCTAATTTTTAAGTTTTATGGCTAATTTTTGGGTTTTATGGCTAATTTTTGGGTTTTCTGGCTAATTTTTGAGTTTTTCCAGCTAATTTTTGAGTTTTTCTGTCTAATTTTTGGGTTTTCCTAGCTAATTTTTGAGTTTTTCTAGCTGAATTTCGAGTTTTTCTGGCAAATTTTTGGGTTTTATGGCTAATTTATTTATTTTTTCTAGCTAATTTTTTTTTCTGGCTAATTTTTGGGTTTCATGGCTAATTTTTGAGTTTTTTTGGCTAAATTTTGGGTTTGTCTGGCAAATTTTTGGGTTTTTCTGGCTAATTTTTGGGTTTTATTGCTAGTTTCTGAGTTTTCCTAGCTAAGTTTTGGGTTTTTCTAGCTTATTTTTGGGTTTTATGGCTAGTTTTCGAGTTTTTCTAGCTAATTTTTGAGTTTTTCTAGCTAATTTTTGAGTTATTCTGGCTAATTTTTGAGTTTTTCTAGCTAATTTTTGAGTTTTTTGTGCTAATTTTTGGTTTTATGGCTAATTTTTGGGTTTTTCTGACAATTTTTGGGTTTTTCTGGCAAAATTTTGGGTTTTATGGCTAGTTTTTGGGTTTTTATTGGGTTTTTTCATTTTTGTGGCTAATTTCTGAGTTTTTCTGGCTAATTTTTGAGTTTTATTGCTAATTTTGGGTTTTTCTGACAATTTTTGGGTTTTTGTGGCTAATTTCTGAGTTTTTCTGGCTAATTTTCGAGATTTTCTGGCTAATTTTTGAGTTTTTCTAGCTAAATTTTGGGTTTTTCTGGCAAATTTTTGGGTTTTATGGCTAATTTTTGAGTTTTTCTGGCTGAATTTTGGGTTTTTCTGGCTAATTTTTGAGTTTTTCTTGCTAAATTTTGGGTTTTTCTGGCTAATTTTTGGGTTTTATGGCTAATTTCTAAGATTTATTGGCTAATTTTTTAGTTTTTTTGGCTAAATTTTGGGTTTTTCTGGCTAATTTTTGGGTTTTATGACTAATTTTTGGGTTTTTCTGGCTAATTTTTGAGTTTTTCTGGCTAAATTTTGGGTTTTTTTGGCTAATTTTTGGGTTTCATGGCTAATTTTTGAGTTTTTTGGCTAAATTTTGGGTTTTTCTAGCTAATTTTTGAGTTTCTCTGGCTAATTTTTGGGTTTTATGGCTAATTTTTAAGATTTATGGGCTAATTTTTGAGTTTTTCTGGCTAATTGTTGGGTTTTATGACTAATTTTTGTGTTTTTCCGGCTAATTTTTGAGTTTTTCTGGCTAAATTTTGGGTTTTTCTGGCTAATTTTTGGGTTTCATCGCTAATTTTTGAGTTTTTTGGCTAAATTTTGGGTTTTTCTAGCTAATTTCTGAGTTTTTCTGGCTGATTTTTGAGTTTTATGGTTAATTTTTAAGATTTATGGTCTAATTTTTGAGTTTTTTGGCTAAATTTTGGGTTTTTCTAGCTAATTTTTGAGTTTCTCTGGCTAATTTTTGGGTTTTATGGCTAATTTTTAAGATTTATGGGCTAATTTTTGAGTTTTTCTAGCTAAATTTTGGGTTTTTCTGACAATTTTTGGGTTTTTCTGGCTAAATTTTGGGTTTTATGGCTAGTTTTTGGGTTTTTCTTGCTAATTTTTGAGTTTTTCTAACTAATTTTTGGGTTTTATAGCTAATTTTTCATTTTTGAATTTTTCATATTTGTGGCTAATTTCTGAGTTTTTCTGGCTGATTTTTGAGTTTTATGGTTAATTTTCGAGATTTTTTGGCTGATTTTTGGGTTTTTCTAGCTAATTTTTGAGTTTTTCTTGCTAAATTTTGGGTTTTTCTGGCTAATTTTTGGGTTTTATGGCTAATTTTTGGGTTTTTCTAGCTAATTTTTTAGTTTTTCTTGCGTATTTCAGAGTTTTTTTGGCTAATTTTTGGGTTTTATGGCTAATTTTCGGGTTTTTTTGACAATTTTTGGGTTTTTGTGGCTAATTTCTGAGTTTTCCTAGCTAATTTTTGAGTTTTTCTAGCTAAATTTTGGGTTTTTCTGGCAAATTTTTGGGTTTTATGGCTAATTTTTGAGATTTTCTGGCTGAATTTTGGGTTTTTCTGGCTAATTTTTGAGTTTTTCTTGCTAAATTTTGGGTTCTTCTGGCTAATTTTTGGGTTTTATGGCTAATTTTTAAGATTTATGGGCTAATTTTTGAGTTTTTCTGGCTAAATTTTGGGTTTTTTTGGCTAATTTTTGGGTTTCATGGCTAATTTTTGAGTTTTTTGGCTAAATTTTGGGTTTTTCTAGCTAATTTTTGAGTTTCTCTGGCTAATTTTTGGGTTTTATGGCTAATTTTTAAGATTTATGGGCTAATTTTTGAGTTTTTCTGGCTAATTGTTGGGTTTTATGACTAATTTTTGGGTTTTTCCGGCTAATTTTTGAGTTTTTCTGGCTAAATTTTGGGTTTTTCTGGCTAATTTTTGGGTTTCATCGCTAATTTTTGAGTTTTTTGGCTAAATTTTGGGTTTTTCTAGCTAATTTTTGAGTTTCTCTGGCTAATTTTTTGGTTTTATGGCTAATTTTTAAGATTCATGGTCTAATTTTTGAGTTTTTTGGCTAAATTTTGGGTTTTTCTAGCTAATTTTTGAGTTTCTCTGGCTAATTTTTGGGTTTTATGGCTAATTTTTAAGATTTATGGGCTAATTTTTGAGTTTTTCTAGCTAAATTTTGGGTTTTTCTGACAATTTTTAGGTTTTTCTGGCTAAATTTTGGGTTTTATGGCTAGTTTTTGGGTTTTTCTGGCTAATTTTTGAGTTTTTCTAACTAATTTTTGGGTTTTATAGCTAATTTTTCATTTTTGAATTTTTCATTTTTGTGGCTAATTTCTGAGTTTTTCTGGCTGATTTTTGAGTTTTAAGGTTAATTTTCGAGATTTTTTGGCTGATTTTTGGGTTTTTCTAGCTAATTTTTGAGTTTTTCTTGCTAAATTTTGGGTTTTTCTGGCTAATTTTTGGGTTTTATGGCTAATTTTTGGGTTTTTCTAGCTAATTTTTTAGTTTTTCTTGCGTATTTCAGAGTTTTTTTGGCTAATTTTTGGGTTTTATGGCTAATTTTCATGTTTTTTTGACAATTTTTGGGTTTTTGTGGCTAATTTCTGAGTTTTCCTAGCTAATTTTTGAGTTTTTCTAGCTAAATTTTGGGTTTTTCTGGCAAATTTTTGGGTTTTATGGCTAATTTTTGAGATTTTCTGGCTGAATTTTGGGTTTTTCAGAGTTTTTTTGGCTAATTTTTGGGTTTTATGGCTAATTTTCGGGTTTTTTTGACAATTTTTGGGTTTTTGTGGCTAATTTCTGAGTTTTCCTAGCTAATTTTTGAGTTTTTCTGGCTAAATTTTGGGTTTTTCTGGCTAATTTTTGGGTTTCATGGCTAATTTTTGAGTTTTTTGGCTAAATTTTGGGTTTTTCTAGCTCATTTTTGAGTTTCTCTGGCTAATTTTTGGGTTTTATGGCTAATTTTTAAGATTTATGGGCTAATTTTTGAGTTTTTTGGCTAAGTTTTGGGTTTTTCTAGCTAATTTTTGAGTTTCTCTGGCTAATTTTTGGGTTTTTTGGCTAATTTTTAAGATTTATGGGCTAATTTTTGAGTTTTTCTAGCTAAATTTTGGGTTTTTCTGACAATTTTTGGGTTTTTCTGGCTAAATTTTGGGTTTTATGGCTATTTTTTGGGTTTTTCTGGCTAATTTTTGAGTTTTTCTAACTAATTTTTGGGTTTTATAGCTAATTTTTCATTTTTGAATTTTTCATTTTTGTGGCTAATTTCTGAGTTTTTCTGGCTGATTTTTGAGTTTTATGGTTAATTTTCGAGATTTTTTGGCTGATTTTTGGGTTTTTCTAGCTAATTTTTGAGTTTTTCTTGCTAAATTTTGGGTTTTTCTGGCTAATTTTTGGGTTTTATAGCTAATTTTTGGGTTTTTATGGCTAATTTTTGGGTTTTATGGCTAATTTTTGGGTTTTATGGCTAATTTTTGGGTTTTCTGGCTAATTTTTGAGTTTTTCCAGCTAATTTTTGAGTTTTTCTGTCTAATTTTTGGGTTTTCCTAGCTAATTTTTGAGTTTTTCTAGCTGAATTTCGAGTTTTTCTGGAAAATTTTTGGGTTTTATGGCTAATTTATTTATTTTTTCTAGCTAATTTTTTTTTCTGGCTAATTTTTGGGTTTCATGGCTAATTTTTGAGTTTTTTTGGCTAAATTTTGGGTTTGTCTGGCAAATTTTTGGGTTTTTCTGGCTAATTTTTGGGTTTTATTGCTAGTTTTTGAGTTTTCCTAGCTAAGTTTTGGGTTTTTCTAGCTTATTTTTGGGTTTTATGGCTAGTTTTTGAGTTTTTCTAGCTAATTTTTGAGTTTTTCTAGCTAATTTTTGAGTTATTCTGGCTAATTTTTGAGTTTTTCCAGCTAATTTTTGAGTTTTTTGTGCTAATTTTTGGTTTTATGGGTTTTTGGGTTTTTATGGCTAATTTTTGAGTTTTTCTAACTAATTTTTGGGTTTTATAGCTAATTTTTCATTTTTGAATTTTTCATTTTTGTGGCTAATTTCTGAGTTTTTCTGGCTGATTTTTGAGTTTTATGGCTAATTTTCGAGATTTTTTGGCTAATTTTTGGGTTTTTCTAGCTAATTTTTGAGTTTTTTTGCTAAATTTAGGTTTTTCTGGCTAATTTTTGGGTTTTTCTAGCTAATTTCTCAGTTTTTCTAGCTAGCTTCAGAGTTTTTTTGGCTAATTTTTGGGTTTTATGGCTAATTTTCGGGTTTTTTTGACAATTTTTGGGTTTTTGTGGCTAATTTCTGAGTTTTTCTAGCTAATTTTTGAGTTTCTCTAGCTAAATTTTGGGTTTTTCTGGCAAATTTTTGGGTTTTATGGCTAGTTTTTGATTTTTTTTAGCTAATTTTTCAGTTTTTCTAGCTAATTTCAGAGTTTTTTTGGCTAATTTTTGGGTTTTATGGCTAATTTTCGGGTTTTTTTTGACAATTTTTGGGTTTTTGTGGCTAATTTCTGAGTTTTTCTAGCTAATTTTTGAGTTTTTCTAGCTAAATTTTGGGTTTTTCTGGCAAATTTTTGGGTTTTATGGCTAATTTTTGAGTTTTTCTGGCTGAATTTTGGGTTTTTCTGGCTAATTTTTGAGTTTTTCCTGCTAAATTTTGGGTTTTTCTGGCTAATTTTTGGGTTTTATGGCTAATTTCTAAGATTTATTGGCTAATTTTTTAGTTTTTTTGGCTAAATTTTGGGTTTTTCTGGCTAATTTTTGGGTTTTATGACTAATTTTTGGGTTTTTCTGGCTAATTTTTGAGTTTTTCTGGCTAAATTTTGGGTTTTTCTGGCTAATTTTTGGGTTTCATGGCTAATTTTTGAGTTTTTCTAACTAATTTTTGGGTTTTATAGCTAATTTTTCATTTTTGAATTTTTCATTTTTGTGGCTAATTTCTGAGTTTTTCTGGCTGATTTTTGAGTTTTATGGCTAATTTTCGAGATTTTTTGGCTAATTTTTGGGTTTTTCTAGCTAATTTTCGAGTTTTTTTGCTAAATTTAGGTTTTTCTGGCTAATTTTTGGGTTTTTCTAGCTAATTTTTCAGTTTTTCTAGCTAATTTCAGAGTTTTTTTGGCTAATTTTTGGGTTTTATGGCTAATTTTCGGGTTTTTTTGACAATTTTTGGGTTTTTGTGGCTAATTTCCGAGTTTTTCTAGCTAATTTTTGAGTTTCTCTAGCTAAATTTTGGGTTTTTCTGGCAAATTTTTGGGTTTAATGGCTAGTTTTTGATTTTTTTTAGCTAATTTTTCAGTTTTTCTAGCTAATTTCAGAGTTTTTTTGGCTAATTTTTGGGTTTTATGGCTAATTTTCGGGTTTTTTTGACAATTTTTGGGTTTTTGTGGCTAATTTCTGAGTTTTTCTAGCTAATTTTTGAGTTTTTCTAGCTAAATTTTGGGTTTTTCTGGCAAATTTTTGGGTTTTATGGCTAATTTTTGAGTTTTTCTGGCTGAATTTTGGGTTTTTCTGGCTAATTTTTGAGTTTTTCCTGCTAAATTTTGGGTTTTTCTGGCTAATTTTTGGGTTTTATGGCTAATTTCTAAGATTTATTGGCTAATTTTTTAGTTTTTTTGGCTAAATTTTGGGTTTTTCTGGCTAATTTTTGGGTTTTATGACTAATTTTTGGGTTTTTCTGGCTAATTTTTGAGTTTTTCTGGCTAAATTTTGGGTTTTTCTGGCTAATTTTTGGGTTTCATGGCTAATTTTTGAGTTTTTTGGCTAAGTTTTGGGTTTTTCTAGCTAATTTTTGAGTTTCTTTGGCTAATTTTTGGGTTTTATGGCTAATTTTTAAGATTTATGGGCTAATTTTTGAGTTTTTCTGGCTAATTGTTGGGTTTTATGACTAATTTTTGGGTTTTTCTGGCTAATTTTTGAGTTTTTCTGGCTAAATTTTGGGTTTTTCTGGCTAATTTTTGGGTTTCATGGCTAATTTTTGAGTTTTTTGGCTAAATTTTGGGTTTTTCTAGCTCATTTTTGAGTTTCTCTGGCTAATTTTTGGGTTTTCGGGCTAATTTTTAAGATTTATGGGCTAATTTTTGAGTTTTTTGGCTAAATTTTGGGTTTTTCTAGCTAATTTTTGAGTTTCTATGGCTAATTTTTGGGTTTTTTGGCTAATTTTTAAGATTTATGGGCTAATTTTTGAGTTTTTCTAGCTAAATTTTGGGTTTTTCTGACAATTTTTGGGTTTTTCTGGCTAAATTTTGGGTTTTATGGCTATTTTTTGGGTTTTTCTGGCTAATTTTTGAGTTTTTCTAACTAATTTTTGGGTTTTATAGCTAATTTTTCATTTTTGAATTTTTCATTTCTGTGGCTAATTTCTGAGTTTTTCTGGCTGATTTTTGAGTTTTATGGTTAATTTTCGAGATTTTTTGGCTGATTTTTGGGTTTTTCTAGCTAATTTTTGAGTTTTTCTTGCTAAATTTTGGGTTTTTCTGGCTAATTTTTGGGTTTTATAGCTAATTTTTGGGTTTTTTATGGCTAATTTTTAAGTTTTATGGCTAATTTTTGGGTTTTATGGCTAATTTTTGGGTTTTCTGGCTAATTTTTGAGTTTTTCCAGCTAATTTTTGAGTTTTTCTGTCTAATTTTTGGGTTTTCCTAGCTAATTTTTGAGTTTTTCTAGCTGAATTTCGAGTTTTTCTGGCAAATTTTTGGGTTTTATGGCTAATTTATTTATTTTTTCTAGCTAATTTTTTTTTCTGGCTAATTTTTGGGTTTCATGGCTAATTTTTGAGTTTTTTTGGCTAAATTTTGGGTTTGTCTGGCAAATTTTTGGGTTTTTCTGGCTAATTTTTGGGTTTTATTGCTAGTTTTTGAGTTTTCCTAGCTAAGTTTTGGGTTTTTCTAGCTTATTTTTGGGTTTTATGGCTAGTTTTCGAGTTTTTCTAGCTAATTTTTGAGTTTTTCTAGCTAATTTTTGAGTTATTCTGGCTAATTTTTGAGTTTTTCTAGCTAATTTTTGAGTTTTTTGTGCTAATTTTTGGTTTTATGGCTAATTTTTGGGTTTTTCTGACAATTTTTGGGTTTTTCTGGCAAAATTTTGGGTTTTATGGCTAGTTTTTGGGTTTTTATTGGGTTTTTTTCATTTTTGTGGCTAATTTCTGAGTTTTTCTGGCTAATTTTTGAGTTTTATTGCTAATTTTGGGTTTTTCTGACAATTTTTGGGTTTTTGTGGCTAATTTCTGAGTTTTTCTGGCTAATTTTCGAGATTTTCTGGCTAATTTTTGGGTTTTATGGCTAGTTTTTGAGATTTTTAGCTAATTTTTCAGTTTTTCTAGCTAATTTCAGAGTTTTTTTGGCTAATTTTTGGGTTTTTTTGACAATTTTTGGGTTTTTGTGGCTAATTTCTGAGTTTTCCTAGCTAATTTTTGAGTTTTTCTAGCTAAATTTTGGATTTTTCTGACAATTTTTGGGTTTTTCTGGCTAAATTTTGGGTTTTATGGCTAGTTTTTGGGTTTTTATGGCTAATTTTTGAGTTTTTCTAACTAATTTTTGGGTTTTATAGCTAATTTTTCATTTTTGAATTTTTCTTTTTTGTGGCTAATTTCTGAGTTTTTCTGGCTGATTTTTGAGTTTTATGGCTAATTTTCGAGATTTTTTGGCTAATTTTTGGGTTTTTCTAGCTAATTTTTGAGTTTTTTTGCTAAATTTAGGGTTTTTCTGGCTAATTTTTGGGTTTTTCTAGCTAATTTTTCAGTTTTTCTAGCTAATTTCAGAGTTTTTTTGGCTAATTTTTGGGTTTTATGGCTAATTTTCGGGTTTTTTTGACAATTTTTGGGTTTTTGTGGCTAATTTCTGAGTTTTTCTAGCTAATTTTTGAGTTTCTCTAGCTAAATTTTGGGTTTTTCTGGCAAATTTTTGGGTTTTATGGCTAATTTTTGAGTTTTTCTGGCTAAATTTTGGGTTTTTCTGGCTAATTCTTGAGTTTTTCCTGCTAAATTTTGGGTTTTTCTGGCTAATTTTTGGGTTTTATGGCTAATTTCTAAGATTTATTGGCTAATTTTTTAGTTTTTTTGGCTAAATTTTGGGTTTTTCTGGCTAATTTTTGGGTTTTATGACTAATTTTTGGGTTTTTCTGGCTAGTTTTTGAGTTTTTCTGGCTAAATTTTAGTTTTTTCTGGCTAATTTTTGGGTTTCATGGCTAATTTTTGAGTTTTTTGGCTAAATTTTGGGTTTTTCTAGCTAATTTTTGAGTTTCTCTGGCTAATTTTTGGGTTTTATGGCTAATTTTTAAGATTTATGGGCTAATTTTTGAGTTTTTCTGGCTAATTGTTGGGTTTTATGACTAATTTTTGGGTTTTTCTGGCTAATTTTTGAGTTTTTCTGGCTAAATTTTGGGTTTTTCTGGGTAATTTTTGGGTTTCATGGCTAATTTTTGAGTTTTTTGGCTAAATTTTGGGTTTTTCTAGATAATTTTTGAGTTTCTCTGGCTAATTTTTGGGTTTTATGGCTAATTTTTAAGATTTATGGGCTAATTTTTGAGTTTTTCCGGCTAATTGTTGGGTTTTATGACTAATTTTTGGGTTTTTCTGGCTAATTTTTGAGTTTTTCTGGCTAAATTTTGGGTTTTTCTGACAATTTTTGAGTTTTTGTGGCTAATTTCTGAGTTTTTCTGGCTAATTTTCGAGATTTTCTGGCTAATTTTTGGGTTTTATGGCTAGTTTTTGATTTTTTTTAGCTAATTTTTCAGTTTTTATGGCCAATTTCAGAGTTTTTTTGGCTAATTTTTGGGTTTTATGGCTAATTTTCGGGGTTTTTTGACAATTTTTGGGTTTTTGTGGCTAATTTCTGAGTTTTTCTAGCTAATTTTTGAGTTTTTCTTGCTAAATTTTGGGTTTTTCTGGCTAATTTTTGGGTTTTATGGCTAATTTCTAAGATTTATTGGCTAATTTTTTAGTTTTTTTGGCTAAATTTTGGGTTTTTCTGGCTAATTTTTGGGTTTTATGACTAATTTTTGGGTTTTTCTGGCTAATTTTTGAGTTTTTCTGGCTAAATTTTGGGTTTTTTTGGCTAATTTTTGGGTTTCATGGCTAATTTTTGAGTTTTTTGGCTAAATTTTGGGTTTTTCTAGCTAATTTTTGAGTTTCTCTGGCTAATTTTTGGGTTTTAAAGCTAATTTTTAAGATTTATGGGCTAATGTTTGAGTTTTTCTGGCTAATTGTTGGGTTTTATGACTAATTTTTGGGTTTTTCCGGCTAATTTTTGAGTTTTTCTGGCTAAATTTTGGGTTTTTCTGGCTAATTTTTGGGTTTCATCGCTAATTTTTGAGTTTTTTGGCTAAATTTTGGGTTTTTCTAGCTAATTTTTGAGTTTCTCTGGCTAATTTTTTGGTTTTATGGCTAATTTTTAAGATTCATGGTCTAATTTTTGAGTTTTTTGGCTAAATTTTGGGTTTTTCTAGCTAATTTTTGAGTTTCTCTGGCTAATTTTTGGGTTTTATGGCTAATTTATAAGATTTATGGGCTAATTTTTGAGTTTTTCTAGCTAAATTTTGGGTTTTTCTGACAATTTTTGGGTTTTTCTGGCTAAATTTTGGGTTTTATGGCTAGTTTTTGGGTTTTTCTTGCTAATTTTTGAGTTTTTCTAACTAATTTTTGGGTTTTATAGCTAATTTTTCATTTTTGAATTTTTCATTTTTGTGGCTAATTTCTGAGTTTTTCTGGCTGATTTTTGAGTTTTAAGGTTAATTTTCGAGATTTTTTGGCTGATTTTTGGGTTTTTCTAGCTAATTTTTGAGTTTTTCTTGCTAAATTTTGGGTTTTTCTGGCTAATTTTTGGGTTTTATGGCTAATTTTTGGGTTTTTCTAGCTAATTTTTTAGTTTTTCTTGCGTATTTCAGAGTTTTTTTGGCTAATTTTTGGGTTTTATGGCTAATTTTCAGAATTTTTTGACAATTTTTGGGTTTTTGTGGCTAATTTCTGAGTTTTCCTAGCTAATTTTTGAGTTTTTCTAGCTAAATTTTGGGTTTTTCTGGCAAATTTTTGGGTTTTATGGCTAATTTTTGAGATTTTCTGGCTGAATTTTGGGTTTTTCAGAGTTTTTTTGGCTAATTTTTGGGTTTTATGGCTAATTTTCGGGTTTTTTTGACAATTTTTGGGTTTTTGTGGCTAATTTCTGAGTTTTCCTAGCTAATTTTTGAGTTTTTCTGGCTAAATTTTGGGTTTTTCTGGCTAATTTTTGGGTTTCATGGCTAATTTTTGAGTTTTTTGGCTAAATTTTGGGTTTTTCTAGCTCATTTTTGAGTTTCTCTGGCTAATTTTTGGGTTTTATGGCTAATTTTTAAGATTTATGGGCTAATTTTTGAGTTTTTTGGCTAAATTTTGGGTTTTTCTAGCTAATTTTTGAGTTTCTCTGGCTAATTTTTGGGTTTTTTGGCTAATTTTTAAGATTTATGGGCTAATTTTTGAGTTTTTCTAGCTAAATTTTGGGTTTTTCTGACAATTTTTGGGTTTTTCTGGCTAAATTTTGGGTTTTATGGCTATTTTTTGGGTTTTTCTGGCTAATTTTTGAGTTTTTCTAACTAATTTTTGGGTTTTATAGCTAATTTTTCATTTTTGAATTTTTCATTTTTGTGGCTAATTTCTGAGTTTTTCTGGCTGATTTTTGAGTTTTATGGTTAATTTTCGAGATTTTTTGGCTGATTTTTGGGTTTTTCTAGCTAATTTTTGAGTTTTTCTTGCTAAATTTTGGGTTTTTCTGGCTAATTTTTGGGTTTTATAGCTAATTTTTGGGTTTTTATGGCTAATTTTTGGGTTTTATGGCTAATTTTTGGGTTTTATGGCTAATTTTTGGGTTTTCTGGCTAATTTTTGAGTTTTTCCAGCTGATTTTTGAGTTTTTCTGTCTAATTTTTGGGTTTTCCTAGCTAATTTTTGAGTTTTTCTAGCTGAATTTCGAGTTTTTCTGGAAAATTTTTGGGTTTTATGGCTAATTTATTTATTTTTTCTAGCTAATTTTTTTTTCTGGCTAATTTTTGGGTTTCATGGCTAATTTTTGAGTTTTTTTGGCTAAATTTTGGGTTTGTCTGGCAAATTTTTGGGTTTTTCTGGCTAATTTTTGGGTTTTATTGCTAGTTTTTGAGTTTTCCTAGCTAAGTTTTGGGTTTTTCTAGCTTATTTTTGGGTTTTATGGCTAGTTTTTGAGTTTTTCTAGCTAATTTTTGAGTTTTTCTAGCTAATTTTTGAGTTATTCTGGCTAATTTTTGAGTTTTTCTAGCTAATTTTTGAGTTTTTTGTGCTAATTTTTGGTTTTATGGGTTTTTGGGTTTTTATGGCTAATTTTTGAGTTTTTCTAACTAATTTTTGGGTTTTATAGCTAATTTTTCATTTTTGAATTTTTCATTTTTGTGGCTAATTTCTGAGTTTTTCTGGCTGATTTTTGAGTTTTATGGCTAATTTTCGAGATTTTTTGGCTAATTTTTGGGTTTTTCTAGCTAATTTTTGAGTTTTTTTGCTAAATTTAGGTTTTTCTGGCTAATTTTTGGGTTTTTCTAGCTAATTTTTCAGTTTTTCTAGCTAATTTCAGAGTTTTTTTGGCTAATTTTTGGGTTTTATGGCTAATTTTCGGGTTTTTTTGACAATTTTTGGGTTTTTGTGGCTAATTTCTGAGTTTTTCTAGCTAATTTTTGAGTTTCTCTAGCTAAATTTTGGGTTTTTCTGGCAAATTTTTGGGTTTTATGGCTAGTTTTTGATTTTTTTTAGCTAATTTTTCAGTTTTTCTAGCTAATTTCAGAGTTTTTTTGGCTAATTTTTGGGTTTTATGGCTAATTTTCGGGTTTTTTTGACAATTTTTGGGTTTTTGTGGCTAATTTCTGAGTTTTTCTAGCTAATTTTTGAGTTTTTCTAGCTAAATTTTGGGTTTTTCTGGCAAATTTTTGGGTTTTATGGCTAATTTTTGAGTTTTTCTGGCTGAATTTTGGGTTTTTCTGGCTAATTTTTGAGTTTTTCCTGCTAAATTTTGGGTTTTTCTGGCTAATTTTTGGGTTTTATGGCTAATTTCTAAGATTTATTGGCTAATTTTTTAGTTTTTTTGGCTAAATTTTGGGTTTTTCTGGCTAATTTTTGGGTTTTATGACTAATTTTTGGGTTTTATGACTAATTTTTGGGTTTTTCTGGCTAATTTTTGAGTTTTTCTGGCTAAATTTTGGGTTTTTCTGGCTAATTTTTGGGTTTCATGGCTAATTTTTGAGTTTTTTGGCTAAGTTTTGGGTTTTTCTAGCTAATTTTTGAGTTTCTTTGGCTAATTTTTGGGTTTTATGGCTAATTTTTAAGATTTATGGGCTAATTTTTGAGTTTTTCTGGCTAATTGTTGGGTTTTATGACTAATTTTTGGGTTTTTCTGGCTAATTTTTGAGTTTTTCTGGCTAAATTTTGGGTTTTTCTGGCTAATTTTTGGGTTTCATGGCTAATTTTTGAGTTTTTTGGCTAAATTTTGGGTTTTTCTAGCTCATTTTTGAGTTTCTCTGGCTAATTTTTGGGTTTTATGGCTAATTTTTAAGATTTATGGGCTAATTTTTGAGTTTTTTGGCTAAATTTTGGGTTTTTCTAGCTAATTTTTGAGTTTCTCTGGCTAATTTTTGGGTTTTTTGGCTAATTTTTAAGATTTATGGGCTAATTTTTGAGTTTTTCTAGCTAAATTTTGGGTTTTTCTGACAATTTTTGGGTTTTTCTGGCTAAATTTTGGGTTTTATGGCTATTTTTTGGGTTTTTCTGGCTAATTTTTGAGTTTTTCTAACTAATTTTTGGGTTTTATAGCTAATATTTCATTTTTGAATTTTTCATTTTTGTGGCTAATTTCTGAGTTTTTCTGGCTGATTTTTGAGTTTTATGGTTAAATTTCGAGATTTTTTGGCTGATTTTTGGGTTTTTCTAGCTAATTTTTGAGTTTTTCTTGCTAAATTTTGGGTTTTTCTGGCTAATTTTTGGGTTTTATAGCTAATTTTTGGGTTTTTATGGCTAATTTTTAAGTTTTATGGCTAATTTTTGGGATTTATGGCTAATTTTTGGGTTTTCTGGCTAATTTTTGAGTTTTTCCAGCTAATTTTCGAGTTTTTCTGTCTAATTTTTGGGTTTTCCTAGCTAATTTTTGAGTTTTTCTAGCTGAATTTCGAGTTTTTCTGGCAAATTTTTGGGTTTTATGGCTAATTTATTTATTTTTTCTAGCTAATTTTTTTTTCTGGCTAATTTTTGAGTTATTCTGGCTAATTTTTGAGTTTTTCTAGCTAATTTTTGAGTTTTTTGTGCTAATTTTTGGTTTTATGGGTTTTTGGGTTTTTATGGCTAATTTTTGAGTTTTTCTAACTAATTTTTGGGTTTTATAGCTAATTTTTCATTTTTGAATTTTTCATTTTTGTGGCTAATTTCTGAGTTTTTCTGGCTGATTTTTGAGTTTTATGGCTAATTTTCGAGATTTTTTGGCTAATTTTTGGGTTTTTCTAGCTAATTTTTGAGTTTTTTTGCTAAATTTAGGTTTTTCTGGCTAATTTTTGGGTTTTTCTAGCTAATTTTTCAGTTTTTCTAGCTAATTTCAGAGTTTTTTTGGCTAATTTTTGGGTTTTATGGCTAATTTTCGGGTTTTTTTGACAATTTTTGGGTTTTTGTGGCTAATTTCTGAGTTTTTCTAGCTAATTTTTGAGTTTCTCTAGCTAAATTTTGGGTTTTTCTGGCAAATTTTTGGGTTTTATGGCTAGTTTTTGATTTTTTTTAGCTAATTTTTCAGTTTTTCTAGCTAATTTCAGAGTTTTTTTGGCTAATTTTTGGGTTTTATGGCTAATTTTCGGGTTTTTTTGACAATTTTTGGGTTTTTGTGGCTAATTTCTGAGTTTTTCTAGCTAATTTTTGAGTTTTTCTAGCTAAATTTTGGGTTTTTCTGGCAAATTTTTGGGTTTTATGGCTAATTTTTGAGTTTTTCTGGCTGAATTTTGGGTTTTTCTGGCTAATTTTTGAGTTTTTCCTGCTAAATTTTGGGTTTTTCTGGCTAATTTTTGGGTTTTATGGCTAATTTCTAAGATTTATTGGCTAATTTTTTAGTTTTTTTGGCTAAATTTTGGGTTTTTCTGGCTAATTTTTGGGTTTTATGACTAATTTTTGGGTTTTATGACTAATTTTTGGGTTTTTCTGGCTAATTTTTGAGTTTTTCTGGCTAAATTTTGGGTTTTTCTGGCTAATTTTTGGGTTTCATGGCTAATTTTTGAGTTTTTTGGCTAAGTTTTGGGTTTTTCTAGCTAATTTTTGAGTTTCTTTGGCTAATTTTTGGGTTTTATGGCTAATTTTTAAGATTTATGGGCTAATTTTTGAGTTTTTCTGGCTAATTGTTGGGTTTTATGACTAATTTTTGGGTTTTTCTGGCTAATTTTTGAGTTTTTCTGGCTAAATTTTGGGTTTTTCTGGCTAATTTTTGGGTTTCATGGCTAATTTTTGAGTTTTTTGGCTAAATTTTGGGTTTTTCTAGCTCATTTTTGAGTTTCTCTGGCTAATTTTTGGGTTTTATGGCTAATTTTTAAGATTTATGGGCTAATTTTTGAGTTTTTTGGCTAAATTTTGGGTTTTTCTAGCTAATTTTTGAGTTTCTCTGGCTAATTTTTGGGTTTTTTGGCTAATTTTTAAGATTTATGGGCTAATTTTTGAGTTTTTCTAGCTAAATTTTGGGTTTTTCTGACAATTTTTGGGTTTTTCTGGCTAAATTTTGGGTTTTATGGCTATTTTTTGGGTTTTTCTGGCTAATTTTTGAGTTTTTCTAACTAATTTTTGGGTTTTATAGCTAATATTTCATTTTTGAATTTTTCATTTTTGTGGCTAATTTCTGAGTTTTTCTGGCTGATTTTTGAGTTTTATGGTTAAATTTCGAGATTTTTTGGCTGATTTTTGGGTTTTTCTAGCTAATTTTTGAGTTTTTCTTGCTAAATTTTGGGTTTTTCTGGCTAATTTTTGGGTTTTATAGCTAATTTTTGGGTTTTTATGGCTAATTTTTAAGTTTTATGGCTAATTTTTGGGATTTATGGCTAATTTTTGGGTTTTCTGGCTAATTTTTGAGTTTTTCCAGCTAATTTTCGAGTTTTTCTGTCTAATTTTTGGGTTTTCCTAGCTAATTTTTGAGTTTTTCTAGCTGAATTTCGAGTTTTTCTGGCAAATTTTTGGGTTTTATGGCTAATTTATTTATTTTTTCTAGCTAATTTTTTTTTCTGGCTAATTTTTGAGTTTCATGGCTAATTTTTGAGTTTTTTTGGCTAAATTTTGGGTTTGTCTGGCAAATTTTTGGGTTTTTCTGGCTAATTTTTGGGTTTTATTGCTAGTTTTTGAGTTTTCCTAGCTAAGTTTTGGGTTTTTCTAGCTTATTTTTGGGTTTTATGGCTAGTTTTTGAGTTTTTCTTGCTAATTTTTGAGTTTTTCTAGCTAATTTTTGAGTTATTCTGGCAAATTTTTGAGTTTTTCTAGCTAATTTTTGAGTTTTTTGTGCTAATTTTTGGTTTTATGGCTAATTTTTGGGTTTTTCTGACAATTTTTGGGTTTTTCTGGCTAAATTTTGGGTTTTATGGCTAGTTTTTGGGTTTTTATGGCTAATTTTTGAGTTTTTCTAACTAATTTTAGGGGTTTTATAGCTAATTTTTCATTTTTGTGGCTAATTTCTGAGTTTTTCTGGCTAATTTTTGAGTTTTATTGCTAATTTTGGGTTTTTCTGACAATTTTTGGGTTTTTGTGGCTAATTTCTGAGTTTTTCTGGCTAATTTTCGAGATTTTCTGGCTAATTTTTGGGTTTTATGGCTAGTTTTTGAGATTTTTAGCTAATTTTTCAGTTTTTCTAGCTAATTTCAGAGTTTTTTTGGCTAATTTTTGGGTTTTATGGCTAATTTTCGGGTTTTTTTGACAATTTTTGGGTTTTTGTGGCTAATTTCTGAGTTTTCCTAGCTAATTTTTGAGTTTTTCTAGCTAAATTTTGGATTTTTCTGACAATTTTTGGGTTTTTCTGGCTAAATTTTGGGTTTTATGGCTAGTTTTTGGGTTTTTATGGCTAATTTTTGAGTTTTTCTAACTAATTTTTGGGTTTTATAGCTAATTTTTCATTTTTGAATTTTTCATTTTTGTGGCTAATTTCTGAGTTTTTCTGGCTGATTTTTGAGTTTTATGGCTAATTTTCGAGATTTTTTGGCTAATTTTTGGGTTTTTCTAGCTAATTTTTGAGTTTTTTTGCTAAATTTAGGGTTTTTCTGGCTAATTTTTGGGTTTTTCTAGCTAATTTTTCAGTTTTTCTAGCTAATTTCAGAGTTTTTTTGGCTAATTTTTGGGTTTTATGGCTAATTTTCGGGTTTTTTTGACAATTTTTGGTTTTTTGTGGCTAATTTCTGAGTTTTTCTAGCTAATTTTTGAGTTTCTCTAGCTAAATTTTGGGTTTTTCTGGCAAATTTTTGGGTTTTATGGCTAATTTTTGAGTTTTTCTGGCTGAATTTTGGGTTTTTCTGGCTAATTCTTGAGTTTTTCCTGCTAAATTTTGGGTTTTTCTGGCTAATTTTTGGGTTTTATGGCTAATTTCTAAGATTAATTGGCTAATTTTTTAGTTTTTTTGGCTAAATTTTGGGTTTTTCTAGCTAATTTTTGAGTTTCTCTGGCTAATTTTTGGGTTTTATGGCTAATTTTTAAGATTTATGGGCTAATTTTTGAGTTTTTCTGGCTAATTGTTGGGTTTTATGACTAATTTTTGGGTTTTTCTGGCTAATTTTTGAGTTTTTCTGGCTAAATTTTGGGTTTTTCTGGGTAATTTTTGGGTTTCATGGCTAATTTTTGAGTTTTTTGGCTAAATTTTGGGTTTTTCTAGCTAATTTTTGAGTTTCTCTGGCTAATTTTTGGGTTTTATGGCTAATTTTTAAGATTTATGGGCTAATTTTTGAGTTTTTCCGGCTAATTGTTGGGTTTTATGACTAATTTTTGGGTTTTTCTGGCTAATTTTTGAGTTTTTCTGGCTAAATTTTGGGTTTTTCTGACAAATTTTGAGTTTTTGTGGCTAATTTCTGAGTTTTTCTGGCTAATTTTCGAGATTTTCTGGCTAATTTTTGGGTTTTATGGCTAGTTTTTGATTTTTTTTAGCTAATTTTTCAGTTTTTATAGCCAATTTCAGAGTTTTTTTGGCTAATTTTTGGGTTTTATGGCTAATTTTCGGGGTTTTTTGACAATTTTTGGGTTTTTGTGGCTAATTTCTGAGTTTTTCTAGCTAATTTTTGAGTTTTTCTAGCTAAATTTTGGGTTTTTCTGGCAAATTTTTGGGTTTTATGGCTAATTTTTGAGTTTTTCTGGCTGAATTTTGGGTTTTTCTGGCTAATTTTTGAGTTTTTCTTGCTAAATTTTGGGTTTTTCTGGCTAATTTTTGGGTTTTATGGCTAATTTCTAAGATTTATTGGCTAATTTTTTAGTTTTTTTGGCTAAATTTTGGGTTTTTCTGGCTAATTTTTGGGTTTTATGACTAATTTTTGGGTTTTTCTGGCTAATTTTTGAGTTTTTCTGGCTAAATTTTGGGTTTTTTTGGCTAATTTTTGGGTTTCATGGCTAATTTTTGAGTTTTTTGGCTAAATTTTGGGTTTTTCTAGCTAATTTTTGAGTTTCTCTGGCTAATTTTTGGGTTTTATGGCTAATTTTTAAGATTTATGGGCTAATTTTTGAGTTTTTCTGGCTAATTGTTGGGTTTTATGACTAATTTTTGGGTTTTTACGGCTAATTTTTGAGTTTTTCTGGCTAAATTTTGGGTTTTTCTGGCTAATTTTTGGGTTTCATCGCTAATTTTTGAGTTTTTTGGCTAAATTTTGGGTTTTTCTAGCTAATTTTTGAGTTTCTCTGGCTGATTTTTTGGTTTTATGGCTAATTTTTAAGATTTATGGTCTAATTTTTGAGTTTTTTGGCTAAATTTTGGGTTTTTCTAGCTAATTTTTGAGTTTCTCTGGCTAATTTTTGGGTTTTATGGCTAATTTTCAAGATTTATGGGCTAATTTTTGAGTTTTTCTAGCTAAATTTTGGGTTTTTCTGACAATTTTTGGGTTTTTCTGGCTAAATTTTGGGTTTTATGGCTAGTTTTTGGGTTTTTCTTGCTAATTTTTGAGTTTTTCTAACTAATTTTTGGGTTTTATAGCTAATTTTTCATTTTTGAATTTTTCATTTTTGTGGCTAATTTCTGAGTTTTTCTGGCTGATTTTTGAGTTTTATGGTTAATTTTCGAGATTTTTTGGCTGATTTTTGGGTTTTTCTAGCTAATTTTTGAGTTTTTCTTGCTAAATTTTGGGTTTTTCTGGCTAATTTTTGGGTTTTATGGCTAATTTTTGGGTTTTTCTAGCTAATTTTTTAGTTTTTCTTGCGTATGTCAGAGTTTTTTTGGCTAATTTTTGGGTTTTATGGCTAATTTTCGGGTTTTTTTGACAATTTTTGGGTTTTTGTGGCTAATTTCTGAGTTTTCCTAGCTAATTTTTGAGTTTTTCTAGCTAAATTTTGGGTTTTTCTGGCAAATTTTTGGGTTTTATGGCTAATTTTTGAGATTTTCTGGCTGAATTTTGGGTTTTTCAGAGTTTTTTTGGCTAATTTTTGGGTTTTATGGCTAATTTTCGGGGTTTTTGACAATTTTTGGGTTTTTGTGGCTAATTTCTGAGTTTTCCTAGCTAATTTTTGAGTTTTTCTAGCTAAATTTTGGGTTTTTCTGGCAAATTTTTGGGTTTTATGGCTAATTTTTTTATTTTTTCTAGCTAATTTTTTTTTTCTGGCTAATTTTTGGGTTTCATGGCTAATTTTCGAGTTTTTTTAGCTACTTTCTGAGTTTTTCTGTGTGGCTTTTGGGTTTTATGGCTAATTTTTGGGTTTTTCTGGCTATAAAACCCAATAATTAGTTAGAAAAACTCAGAGATTAGCCATAAAAACCCAAAAATTAGCCATAAAATTCAAAAATTAGCCAGAAAACCCAAAATTTAGCTAGAAAAACTTTTTTTGAGTTTTTATGGCTGATTTTTGAGTTTTTCCAGCTATCTTTCGCGTTTTATAGCTAATTTTTGGGTTTTTATGGCTAATTTTTGAGTTTTATGGCTAATTTTTGAGTTTTTCTGGCTAAATTTTGGGTTTTATTGCTAATTTTTGGGTTTGTCTGGCAAATTTTTGGGTCCTTCTGGCTAATTTTTGGGTTTTATGGCTAATTTTTGAGATTTTTTGGCTAATTTTTGAGTTTTTCTTGCTAAATTTTGGGTTTTTCTGGCTAAGTTTTGGGTTTTATGGCTAATTTTTGAGATTTATTGGCTAATTTTTGAGATTTTCTGGCTAAATTTGGGGTTTTCTGGCTAATTTTTGGGTTTTATGGCTAATTTTTGGGTTTTCTGGCTAATTTTTGAGTTTTTCTAGCTAATTTTTGAGTTTTCCTGTCTAATTTTTGGGTTTTATGGCTAATTTTTGAGTTTTCCTGACAATTTTTAGGTTTTTGTGGCTAATTTCTGAGTTTTCCTAGCTAATTTTTGAGTTTTTCTAGCTGAATTTCGAGTTTTTCTGGCAAATTTTTGGGTTTTATGGATAATTTTTTTATTTTTTCTAGCTAATTGTTTTTTCTGGTTAATATTTGGGTTTCATGGCTAATTTTCGAGTTTTTTTGGCTAAATTTTGGGTTTTTCTGACAATTTTTGAGTTTTTGTGGCTAATTTCTGAGTTTTTCTGGCTAATTTTCGAGATTTTCTGGCTAATTTTTGGGTTTTATGGCTAGTTTTTGATTTTTTTTAGCTAATTTTTCAGTTTTTATAGCCAATTTCAGAGTTTTTTTGGCTAATTTTTGGGTTTTATGGCTAATTTTCGGGGTTTTTTGACAATTTTTGGGTTTTTGTGGCTAATTTCTGAGTTTTTCTAGCTAATTTTTGAGTTTTTCTAGCTAAATTTTGGGTTTTTCTGGCAAATTTTTGGGTTTTATGGCTAATTTCTAAGATTTATTGGCTAATTTTTTAGTTTTTTTGGCTAAATTTTGGGTTTTTCTGGCTAATTTTTGGGTTTTATGACTAATTTTTGGGTTTTTCTGGCTAATTTTTGAGTTTTTCTGGCTAAATTTTGGGTTTTTTTGGCTAATTTTTGGGTTTCATGGCTAATTTTTGAGTTTTTTGGCTAAATTTTGGGTTTTTCTAGCTAATTTTTGAGTTTCTCTGGCTAATTTTTGGGTTTTATGGCTAATTTTTAAGATTTATGGGCTAATTTTTGAGTTTTTCTGGCTAATTGTTGGGTTTTATGACTAATTTTTGGGTTTTTCCGGCTAATTTTTGAGTTTTTCTGGCTAAATTTTGGGTTTTTCTGGCTAATTTTTGGGTTTCATCGCTAATTTTTGAGTTTTTTGGCTAAATTTTGGGTTTTTCTAGCTAATTTTTGAGTTTCTCTGGCTAATTTTTTGGTTTTATGGCTAATTTTTAAGATTTATGGTCTAATTTTTGAGTTTTTTGGCTAAATTTTGGGTTTTTCTAGCTAATTTTTGAGTTTCTCTGGCTAATTTTTGGGTTTTATGGCTAATTTTTAAGATTTATGGGCTAATTTTTGAGTTTTTCTAGCTAAATTTTGGGTTTTTCTGACAATTTTTGGGTTTTTCTGGCTAAATTTTGGGTTTTATGGCTAGTTTTTGGGTTTTTCTGGCTAATTTTTGAGTTTTTCTAACTAATTTTTGGGTTTTATAGCTAATTTTTCATTTTTGAATTTTTCATTTTTGTGGCTAATTTCTGAGTTTTTCTGGCTGATTTTTGAGTTTTATGGTTAATTTTCGATATTTTTTGGCTGATTTTTGGGTTTTTCTAGCTAATTTTTGAGTTTTTCTTGCTAAATTTTGGGTTTTTCTGGCTAATTTTTGGGTTTTATGGCTAATTTTTGGGTTTTTCTAGCTAATTTTTTAGTTTTTCTTGGTATTTCAGAGTTTTTTTGGCTAATTTTTGGGTTTTATGGCTAATTTTCGGGTTTTTTTGACAATTTTTGGGTTTTTGTGGCTAATTTCTGAGTTTTCCTAGCTAATTTTTGAGTTTTTCTAGCTAAATTTTGGGTTTTTCTGGCAAATTTTTGGGTTTTATGGCTAATTTTTGAGATTTTCTGGCTGAATTTTGGGTTTTTCTGGCTAATTTTTGAGTTTTTCTTGCTAAATTTTGGGTTCTTCTGGCTAATTTTTGGATTTTATGGCTAATTTTTAAGATTTATGGGCTAATTTTTGAGTTTTTTGGCTAAATTTTGGGTTTTTCTAGCTAATTTTTGAGTTTCTCTGGCTAATTTTTGGGTTTTATGGCTAATTTTTGAGTTTTTTTGGCTAATTTTTGGGGTTTTCTAGCCAATTTTTGAGTTTTTCTATCTAATTTTTGGGTTTTCTAGCTAATTTTTGAGTTTTTCTATCTGATTGTTGGCTTTTTGTGGCTAATTTTTGAGTTTTTCTGGCTGAATTTTGAGTTTTTCTGGCTAATTTTTGAGTTTTCCCTGCTAAATTTTGGGTTTTTCTGGCTAATTTTTGGGTTTTATGGCTAATTTCTAAGATTTATTGGCTAATTTTTTAGTTTTTTTGGCTAAATTTTGGGTTTTTCTGGCTAATTTTTGGGTTTTATGACTAATTTTTGGGTTTTTCTGGCTAATTTTTGAGTTTTTCTGGCTAAATTTTGGGTTTTTCTGGCTAATTTTTGGGTTTTATGGCTAATTTCTAAGATTTATGGGCTAATTTTTGAGTTTTTCTAGCTAAATTTTGGGTTTTTCTGACAATTTTTGGGTTTTTCTGGCTAAATTTTGGGTTTTATGGCTAGTTTTTGGGTTTTTCTGGCTAATTTTTGAGTTTTTCTAACTAATTTTTGGGTTTTATAGCTAATTTTTGGGTTTTATGGCTAGTTTTCGATTTTTTTTAGCTAATTTTTCAGTTTTTATAGCCAATTTCAAAGTTTTTTTTGGCTAATTTTTGGGTTTTATGGCTAATTTTCGGGGTTTTTTGACAATTTTTGGGTTTTTGTGGCTAATTTCTGAGTTTTTCTAGCTAATTTTTGAGTTTTTCTAGCTAAATTTTGGGTTTTTCTGGCAAATTTTTGGGTTTTATGGCTAATTTTTGAGTTTTTCTGGCTGAATTTTGGGTTTTTCTGGCTAATTTTTGAGTTTTTCCTGCTAAATTTTGGGTTTTTCTGGCTAATTTTTGGGTTTTATGGCTAATTTCTAAGATTTATTGGCTAATTTTTTAGTTTTTTTGGCTAAATTTTGGGTTTTTCTGGCTAATTTTTGGGTTTTATGACTAATTTTTGGGTTTTTCTGGCTAATTTTTGAGTTTTTCCTGCTAAATTTTGGGTTTTTCTGGCTAATTTTTGGGTTTTATGGCTAATTTCTAAGATTTATTGGCTAATTTTTTAGTTTTTTTGGCTAAATTTTGGGTTTTTCTGGCTAATTTTTGGGTTTTATGACTGATTTTTGGGTTTTTCTGGCTAATTTTTGAGTTTTTCTGGCTAAATTTTGGGTTTTTTTGGCTAATTTTTGGGTTTCATGGCTAATTTTTGAGTTTTTTGGCTAAATTTTGGGTTTTTCTAGCTAATTTTTGAGTTTCTCTGGCTAATTTTTGGGTTTTATGGCTAATTTTTAAGATTTATGGGCTAATTTTTGAGTTTTTCTGGCTAATTGTTGGGTTTTATGACTAATTTTTGTGTTTTTCCGGCTAATTTTTGAGTTTTTCTGGCTAAATTTTGGGTTTTTCTGGCTAATTTTTGGGTTTCATCGCTAATTTTTGAGTTTTTTGGCTAAATTTTGGGTTTTTCTAGCTAATTTCTGAGTTTTTCTGGCTGATTTTTGAGTTTTATGGTTAATTTTTAAGATTTATGGTCTAATTTTTGAGTTTTTTGGCTAAATTTTGGGTTTTTCTAGCTAATTTTTGAGTTTCTCTGGCTAATTTTTGGGTTTTATGGCTAATTTTTAAGATTTATGGGCTAATTTTTGAGTTTTTCTAGCTAAATTTTGGGTTTTTCTGACAATTTTTGGGTTTTTCTGGCTAAATTTTGGGTTTTATGGCTAGTTTTTGGGTTTTTCTTGCTAATTTTTGAGTTTTTCTAACTAATTTTTGGGTTTTATAGCTAATTTTTCATTTTTGAATTTTTCATATTTGTGGCTAATTTCTGAGTTTTTCTGGCTGATTTTTGAGTTTTATGGTTAATTTTCGAGATTTTTTGGCTGATTTTTGGGTTTTTCTAGCTAATTTTTGAGTTTTTCTTGCTAAATTTTGGGTTTTTCTGGCTAATTTTTGGGTTTTATGGCTAATTTTTGGGTTTTTCTAGCTAATTTTTTAGATTTTCTTGCGTATTTCAGAGTTTTTTTGGCTAATTTTTGGGTTTTATGGCTAATTTTCGGGTTTTTTTGACAATTTTTGGGTTTTTGTGGCTAATTTCTGAGTTTTCCTAGCTAATTTTTGAGTTTTTCTAGCTAAATTTTGGGTTTTTCTGGCAAATTTTTGGGTTTTATGGCTAATTTTTGAGATTTTCTGGCTGAATTTTGGGTTTTTCTGGCTAATTTTTGAGTTTTTCTTGCTAAATTTTGGGTTCTTCTGGCTAATTTTTGGGTTTTATGGCTAATTTTTAAGATTTATGGGCTAATTTTTGAGTTTTTCTAGCTAAATTTTGGGTTTTTCTGACAATTTTTGGGTTTTTCTGGCTAAATTTTGGGTTTTATGGCTAGTTTTTGGGTTTTTCTGGCTAATTTTTGAGTTTTTCTAACTAATTTTTGGGTTTTATAGCTAATTTTTCATTTTTGAATTTTTCATTTTTGTGGCTAATTTCTGAGTTTTTCTGGCTGATTTTTGAGTTTTATGGTTAATTTTCGAGATTTTTTGGCTGATTTTTGGGTTTTTCTAGCTAATTTTTGAGTTTTTCTTGCTAAATTTTGGGTTTTTCTGGCTAATTTTTGGGTTTAATGGCTAATTTTTGGGTTTTTCTAGCTAATTTTTTAGTTTTTCTTGCGTATTTCAGAGTTTTTTTGGCTAATTTTTGGGTTTTATGGCTAATTTTCGGGTTTTTTTGACAATTTTTGGGTTTTTGTGGCTAATTTCTGAGTTTTCCTAGCTAATTTTTGAGTTTTTCTAGCTAAATTTTGGGTTTTTCTGGCAAATTTTTGGGTTTTATGGCTAATTTTTGAGATTTTCTGGCTGAATTTTGGGTTTTTCTGGCTAATTTTTGAGTTTTTCTAACTAATTTTTGGGTTTTATAGCTAATTTTTCATTTTTGAATTTTTCATTTTTGTGGCTAATTTCTGAGTTTTTCTGGCTGATTTTTGAGTTTTATGGTTAATTTTCGAGATTTTTTGGCTGATTTTTGGGTTTTTCTAGCTAATTTTTGAGTTTTTCTTGCTAAATTTTGGGTTTTTCTGGCTAATTTTTGGGTTTTATGGCTAATTTTTGGGTTTTTCTAGCTAATTTTTTAGTTTTTCTTGCGTATTTCAGAGTTTTTTTGGCTAATTTTTGGGTTTTATGGCTAAAATTTTCGGGTTTTTTTGACAATTTTTGGGTTTTTGTGGCTAATTTCTGAGTTTTCCTAGCTAATTTTTGAGTTTTTCTAGCTAAATTTTGGGTTTTTCTGGCAAATTTTTGGGTTTTATGGCTAATTTTTGAGATTTTCTGGCTAGTTTTTGGGTTTTTCTGGCTAATTTTTGAGTTTTTCTAACTAATTTTTGGGTTTTATAGCAAATTTGTCATTTTTGAATTTTTCATTTTTGTGGCTAATTTCTGAGTTTTTCTGGCTGATTTTTGAGTTTTATGGTTAATTTTCGAGATTTTTTGGCTGATTTTTGGGTTTTTCTAGCTAATTTTTGAGTTTTTCTTGCTAAATTTTGGGTTTTTCTGGCTAATTTTTGGGTTTTATGGCTAATTTTTGGGTTTTTCTAGCTAATTTTTTAGTTTTTCTTGCGTATTTCAGAGTTTTTTTGGCTAATTTTTGGGTTTTATGGCTAATTTTCGGGTTTTTTTGACAATTTTTGGGTTTTTGTGGCTAATTTCTGAGTTTTCCTAGCTAATTTTTGAGTTTTTCTAGCTAAATTTTGGGTTTTTCTGGCAAATTGTTGGGTTTTATGGCTAATTTTTGAGATTTTCTGGCTGAATTTTGGGTTTTTCTGGCTAATTTTTGAGTTTTTCTTGCTAAATTTTGGGTTCTTCTGGCTAATTTTTGGGTTTTATGGCTAATTTTTAAGATTTATGGGCTAATTTTTGAGTTTTTTGGCTAAATTTTGGGCTTTTCTAGCTAATTTTTGAGTTTCTCTGGCTAATTTTTGGGTTTTATGGCTAATTTTTGAGTTTTTTTGGCTAATTTTTGGGGTTTTCTAGCCAATTTTTGAGTTTTTCTATCTAATTTTTGGGTTTTCTAGCTAATTTTTGAGTTTTTCTATCTGATTGTTGGGTTTTTGTGGCTAATTTCTGAGTTTTCCCAGCTAATTTTTGAGTTTTTCTAGCTATATTTTGGGTCTTTCTGGCAAATTTTTGGGTTTTATGGCTAATTTTTTTATTTTTTCTAGCTAATTTTTTTTTCTGGCTAATTTTTGGGTTTCATGGCTAATTTTCGAGTTTTTTTAGCTACTTTCTGAGTTTTTCTGTGTGACTTTTGGGTTTTATGGCTAATTTTTGGGTTTTTCTGGCTATAAAACCCAATAATTAGTTAGAAAAACTCAGAGATTAGCCATAAAAACCCAAAAATTAGCCATAAAATTCAAAAATTAGCCAGAAAACCCAAAATTTAGCTAGAAAAACTTTTTTTGAGTTTTTATGGCTGATTTTTGAGTTTTTCCAGCTATCTTTCGCGTTTTATAGCTAATTTTTGGGTTTTTATGGCTAATTTTTGAGTTTTATGGCTAATTTTTGAGTTTTTCTGGCTAAATTTTGGGTTTTATTGCTAATTTTTGGGTTTGTCTGGCAAATTTTTGGGTCCTTCTGGCTAATTTTTGGGTTTTATGGCTAATTTTTGAGATTTTTTGGCTAATTTTTGAGTTTTTCTTGCTAAATTTTGGGTTTTTCTGGCTAAGTTTTGGGTTTTATGGCTTATTTTTGAGATTTATTGGCTAATTTTTGAGATTTTCTGGCTAAATTTTGGGTTTTTCTGGCTAATTTTTGGGTTTTATGGCTAATTTTTGGGTTTTCTGGCTAATTTTTGAGTTTTTCTAGCTAATTTTTGAGTTTTCCTGTCTAATTTTTGGGTTTTATGGCTAATTTTTGAGTTTTCCTGACAATTTTTAGGTTTTTGTGGCTAATTTCTGAGTTTTCCTAGCTAATTTTTGAGTTTTTCTAGCTGAATTTCGAGTTTTTCTGGCAAATTTTTGGGTTTTATGGCTAATTTTTTTATTTTTTCTAGCTAATTGTTTTTTCTGGTTAATATTTGGGTTTCATGGCTAATTTTCGAGTTTTTTTGGCTAAATTTTGGGTTTTTCTGACAATTTTTGAGTTTTTGTGGCTAATTTCTGAGTTTTTCTGGCTAATTTTCGAGCCTTTCTGGCTAATTTTTGGGTTTTATGGCTAGTTTTTGATTTTTTTTAGCTAATTTTTCAGTTTTTATAGCCAATTTCAGAGTTTTTTTGGCTAATTTTTGGGTTTTATGGCTAATTTTCGGGGTTTTTTGACAATTTTTGGGTTTTTGTGGCTAATTTCTGAGTTTTTCTAGCTAATTTTTGAGTTTTTCTAGCTAAATTTTGGGTTTTTCTGGCAAATTTTTGGGTTTTATGGCTAATTTTTGAGTTTTTCTGGCTGAATTTTGGGTTTTTCTGGCTAATTTTTGAGTTTTTCTGGCTAAATTTTGGGTTTTTCTGGCTAAATTTTGGGTTTTTCTGACAATTTTTGAGTTTTTGTGGCTAATTTCTGAGTTTTTCTGGCTAATTTTCGAGATTTTCTGGCTAATTTTTGGGTTTTATGGCTAGTTTTTGATTTTTTTTAGCTAATTTTTCAGTTTTTATAGCCAATTTCAAAGTTTTTTTGGCTAATTTTTGGGTTTTATGGCAAATTTTCGGGGTTTTTTGACAATTTTTGGGTTTTTGTGGCTAATTTCTGAGTTTTTCTAGCTAATTTTTGAGTTTTTCTAGCTAAATTTTGGGTTTTTCTGGCAAATTTTTGGGTTTTATGGCTAATTTTTGAGTTTTTCTGGCTGAATTTTGGGTTTTTCTGGCTAATTTTTGAGTTTTTCCTGCTAAATTTTGGGTTTTTCTGGCTAATTTTTGGGTTTTATGGCTAATTTCTAAGATTTATTGGCTAATTTTTTAGTTTTTTTGGCTAAATTTTGGGTTTTTCTGGCTAATTTTTGGGTTTTATGACTAATTTTTGGGTTTTTCTGGCTAATTTTTGAGTTTTTCCTGCTAAATTTTGGGTTTTTCTGGCTAATTTTTGGGTTTTATGGCTAATTTCTAAGATTTATTGGCTAATTTTTTAGTTTTTTTGGCTAAATTTTGGGTTTTTCTGGCTAATTTTTGGGTTTTATGACTAATTTTTGGGTTTTTCTGGCTAATTTTTGAGTTTTTCTGGCTAAATTTTGGGTTTTTTTGGCTAATTTTTGGGTTTCATGGCTAATTTTTGAGTTTTTTGGCTAAATTTTGGGTTTTTCTAGCTAATTTTTGAGTTTCTCTGGCTAATTTTTGGGTTTTATGGCTAATTTTTAAGATTTATGGGCTAATTTTTGAGTTTTTCTGGCTAATTGTTGGGTTTTATGACTAATTTTTGGGTTTTTCCGGCTAATTTTTGAGTTTTTCTGGCTAAATTTTGGGTTTTTCTGGCTAATTTTTGGGTTTCATCGCTAATTTTTGAGTTTTTTGGCTAAATTTTGGGTTTTTCTAGCTAATTTTTGAGTTTCTCTGGCTAATTTTTTGGTTTTATGGCTAATTTTTAAGATTTATGGTCTAATTTTTGAGTTTTTTGGCTAAATTTTGGGTTTTTCTAGCTAATTTTTGAGTTTCTCTGGCTAATTTTTGGGTTTTATGGCTAATTTTTAAGATTTATGGGCTAATTTTTGAGTTTTTCTAGCTAAATTTTGGGTTTTTCTGACAATTTTTGGGTTTTTCTGGCTAAATTTTGGGTTTTATGGCTAGTTTTTGGGTTTTTCTGGCTAATTTTTGAGTTTTTCTAACTAATTTTTGGGTTTTATAGCTAATTTTTCATTTTTGAATTTTTCATATTTGTGGCTAATTTCTGAGTTTTTCTGGCTGATTTTTGAGTTTTATGGTTAATTTTCGAGATTTTTTGGCTGATTTTTGGGTCTTTCTAGCTAATCTTTGAGTTTTTCTTGCTAAATTTTGGGTTTTTCTGGCTAATTTTTGGGTTTTATGGCTAATTTTTGGGTTTTTCTAGCTAATTTTTTAGTTTTTCTTGCGTATTTCAGAGTTTTTTTGGCTAATTTTTGGGTTTTATGGCTAATTTTCGGGTTTTTTTGACAATTTTTGGGTTTTTGTGGCTAATTTCTGAGTTTTCCTAGCTAATTTTTGAGTTTTTCTAGCTAAATTTTGGGTTTTTCTGGCAAATTTTTGGGTTTTATGGCTAATTTTTGAGATTTTCTGGCTGAATTTTGGGTTTTTCTGGCTAATTTTTGAGTTTTTCTTGCTAAATTTTGGGTTCTTCTGGCTAATTTTTGGGTTTTATGGCTAATTTTTAAGATTTATGGGCTAATTTTTGAGTTTTTCTAGCTAAATTTTGGGTTTTTCTGACAATTTTTGGGTTTTTCTGGCTAAATTTTGGGTTTTATGGCTAGTTTTTGGGTTTTTCTGGCTAATTTTTGAGTTTTTCTAACTAATTTTTGGGTTTTATAGCTAATTTTTCATTTTTGAATTTTTCATTTTTGTGACTAATTTCTGAGTTTTTCTGGCTGATTTTTGAGTTTTATGGTTAATTTTCGAGATTTTTTGGCTGATTTTTGGGTTTTTCTGGCTAATTTTTGAGTTTTTCTAACTAATTTTTGGGTTTTATAGCTAATTTTTGGGTTTTATGGCTAGTTTTTGATTTTTTTTAGCTAATTTTTCAGTTTTTATAGCCAATTTCAAAGTTTTTTTGGCTAATTTTTGGGTTTTATGGCTAATTTTCGGGGTTTTTTGACAATTTTTGGGTTTTTGTGGCTAATTTCTGAGTTTTTCTAGCTAATTTTTGAGTTTTTCTAGCTAAATTTTGGGTTTTTCTGGCAAATTTTTGGGTTTTATGGCTAATTTTTGAGTTTTTCTGGCTGAATTTTGGGTTTTTCTGGCTAATTTTTGAGTTTTTCCTGCTAAATTTTGGGTTTTTCTGGCTAATTTTTGGGTTTTATGGCTAATTTCTAAGATTTATTGGCTAATTTTTTAGTTTTTTTGGCTAAATTTTGGGTTTTTCTGGCTAATTTTTGGGTTTTATGACTAATTTTTGGGTTTTTCTGGCTAATTTTTGAGTTTTTCCTGCTAAATTTTGGGTTTTTCTGGCTAATTTTTGGGTTTTATGGCTAATTTCTAAGATTTATTGGCTAATTTTTTAGTTTTTTTGGCTAAATTTTGGGTTTTTCTGGCTAATTTTTGGGTTTTATGACTAATTTTTGGGTTTTTCTGGCTAATTTTTGAGTTTTTCTGGCTAAATTTTGGGTTTTTTTTGGCTAATTTTTGGGTTTCATGGCTAATTTTTGAGTTTTTTGGCTAAATTTTGGGTTTTTCTAGCTAATTTTTGAGTTTCTCTGGCTAATTTTTGGGTTTTATGGCTAATTTTTAAGATTTATGGGCTAATTTTTGAGTTTTTCTGGCTAATTGTTGGGTTTTATGACTAATTTTTGTGTTTTTTCCGGCTAATTTTTGAGTTTTTCTGGCTAAATTTTGGGTTTTTCTGGCTAATTTTTGGGTTTCATCGCTAATTTTTGAGTTTTTTGGCTAAATTTTGGGTTTTTCTAGCTAATTTCTGAGTTTTTCTGGCTGATTTTTGAGTTTTATGGTTAATTTTTAAGATTTATGGTCTAATTTTTGAGTTTTTTGGCTAAATTTTGGGTTTTTCTAGCTAATTTTTGAGTTTCTCTGGCTAATTTTTGGGTTTTATGGCTAATTTTTAAGATTTATGGGCTAATTTTTGAGTTTTTCTAGCTAAATTTTGGGTTTTTCTGACAATTTTTGGGTTTTTCTGGCTAAATTTTGGGTTTTATGGCTAGTTTTTGGGTTTTTCTTGCTAATTTTTGAGTTTTTCTAACTAATTTTTGGGTTTTATAGCTAATTTTTCATTTTTGAATTTTTCATATTTGTGGCTAATTTCTGAGTTTTTCTGGCTGATTTTTGAGTTTTATGGTTAATTTTCGAGATTTTTTGGCTGATTTTTGGGTTTTTCTAGCTAATTTTTGAGTTTTTCTTGCTAAATTTTGGGTTTTTCTGGCTAATTTTTGGGTTTTATGGCTAATTTTTGGGTTTTTCTAGCTAATTTTTTAGTTTTTCTTGCGTATTTCAGAGTTTTTTTGGCTAATTTTTGGGTTTTATGGCTAATTTTCGGGTTTTTTTGACAATTTTTGGGTTTTTGTGGCTAATTTCTGAGTTTTCCTAGCTAATTTTTGAGTTTTTCTAGCTAAATTTTGGGTTTTTCTGGCAAATTTTTGGGTTTTATGGCTAATTTTTGAGATTTTCTGGCTGAATTTTGGGTTTTTCTGGCTAATTTTTGAGTTTTTCTTGCTAAATTTTGGGTTCTTCTGGCTAATTTTTGGGTTTTATGGCTAATTTTTAAGATTTATGGGCTAATTTTTGAGTTTTTCTAGCTAAATTTTGGGTTTTTCTGACAATTTTTGGGTTTTTCTGGCTAAATTTTGGGTTTTATGGCTAGTTTTTGGGTTTTTCTGGCTAATTTTTGAGTTTTTCTAACTAATTTTTGGGTTTTATAGCTAATTTTTCATTTTTGAATTTTTCATTTTTGTGGCTAATTTCTGAGTTTTTCTGGCTGATTTTTGAGTTTTATGGTTAATTTTCGAGATTTTTTGGCTGATTTTTGGGTTTTTCTAGCTAATTTTTGAGTTTTTCTTGCTAAATTTTGGGTTTTTCTGGCTAATTTTTGGGTTTTATGGCTAATTTTTGGGTTTTTCTAGCTAATTTTTTAGTTTTTCTTGCGTATTTCAGAGTTTTTTTGGCTAATTTTTGGGTTTTATGGCTAATTTTCGGGTTTTTTTGACAATTTTTGGGTTTTTGTGGCTAATTTCTGAGTTTTCCTAGCTAATTTTTGAGTTTTTCTAGCTAAATTTTGGGTTTTTCTGGCAAATTTTTGGGTTTTATGGCTAATTTTTGAGATTTTCTGGCTGAATTTTGGGTTTTTCTGGCTAATTTTTGAGTTTTTCTAACTAATTTTTGGGTTTTATAGCTAATTTTTCATTTTTGAATTTTTCATTTTTGTGGCTAATTTCTGAGTTTTTCTGGCTGATTTTTGAGTTTTATGGTTAATTTTCGAGATTTTTTGGCTGATTTTTGGGTTTTTCTAGCTAATTTTTGAGTTTTTCTTGCTAAATTTTGGGTTTTTCTGGCTAATTTTTGGGTTTTATGGCTAATTTTTGGGTTTTTCTAGCTAATTTTTTAGTTTTTCTTGCGTATTTCAGAGTTTTTTTGGCTAATTTTTGGGTTTTATGGCTAAAATTTTCGGGTTTTTTTGACAATTTTTGGGTTTTTGTGGCTAATTTCTGAGTTTTCCTAGCTAATTTTTGAGTTTTTCTAGCTAAATTTTGGGTTTTTCTGGCAAATTTTTGGGTTTTATGGCTAATTTTTGAGATTTTCTGGCTAGTTTTTGGGTTTTTCTGGCTAATTTTTGAGTTTTTCTAACTAATTTTTGGGTTTTATAGCAAATTTGTCATTTTTGAATTTTTCATTTTTGTGGCTAATTTCTGAGTTTTTCTGGCTGATTTTTGAGTTTTATGGTTAATTTTCGAGATTTTTTGGCTGATTTTTGGGTTTTTCTAGCTAATTTTTGAGTTTTTCTTGCTAAATTTTGGGTTTTTCTGGCTAATTTTTGGGTTTTATGGCTAATTTTTGGGTTTTTCTAGCTAATTTTTTAGTTTTTCTTGCGTATTTCAGAGTTTTTTTGGCTAATTTTTGGGTTTTATGGCTAATTTTCGGGTTTTTTTGACAATTTTTGGGTTTTTGTGGCTAATTTCTGAGTTTTCCTAGCTAATTTTTGAGTTTTTCTAGCTAAATTTTGGGTTTTTCTGGCAAATTGTTGGGTTTTATGGCTAATTTTTGAGATTTTCTGGCTGAATTTTGGGTTTTTCTGGCTAATTTTTGAGTTTTTCTTGCTAAATTTTGGGTTCTTCTGGCTAATTTTTGGGTTTTATGGCTAATTTTTAAGATTTATGGGCTAATTTTTGAGTTTTTTGGCTAAATTTTGGGCTTTTCTAGCTAATTTTTGAGTTTCTCTGGCTAATTTTTGGGTTTTATGGCTAATTTTTGAGTTTTTTTGGCTAATTTTTGGGGTTTTCTAGCCAATTTTTGAGTTTTTCTATCTAATTTTTGGGTTTTCTAGCTAATTTTTGAGTTTTTCTATCTGATTGTTGGGTTTTTGTGGCTAATTTCTGAGTTTTCCCAGCTAATTTTTGAGTTTTTCTAGCTATATTTTGGGTCTTTCTGGCAAATTTTTGGGTTTTATGGCTAATTTTTTTATTTTTTCTAGCTAATTTTTTTTTTCTGGCTAATTTTTGGGTTTCATGGCTAATTTTCGAGTTTTTTTAGCTACTTTCTGAGTTTTTCTGTGTGACTTTTGGGTTTTATGGCTAATTTTTGGGTTTTTCTGGCTATAAAACCCAATAATTAGTTAGAAAAACTCAGAGATTAGCCATAAAAACCCAAAAATTAGCCATAAAATTCAAAAATTAGCCAGAAAACCCAAAATTTAGCTAGAAAAACTTTTTTTGAGTTTTTATGGCTGATTTTTGAGTTTTTCCAGCTATCTTTCGCGTTTTATAGCTAATTTTTGGGTTTTTATGGCTAATTTTTGAGTTTTATGGCTAATTTTTGAGTTTTTCTGGCTAAATTTTGGGTTTTATTGCTAATTTTTGGGTTTGTCTGGCAAATTTTTGGGTCCTTCTGGCTAATTTTTGGGTTTTATGGCTAATTTTTGAGATTTTTTGGCTAATTTTTGAGTTTTTCTTGCTAAATTTTGGGTTTTTCTGGCTAAGTTTTGGGTTTTATGGCTTATTTTTGAGATTTATTGGCTAATTTTTGAGATTTTCTGGCTAAATTTTGGGTTTTTCTGGCTAATTTTTGGGTTTTATGGCTAATTTTTGGGTTTTCTGGCTAATTTTTGAGTTTTTCTAGCTAATTTTTGAGTTTTCCTGTCTAATTTTTGGGTTTTATGGCTAATTTTTGAGTTTTCCTGACAATTTTTAGGTTTTTGTGGCTAATTTCTGAGTTTTCCTAGCTAATTTTTGAGTTTTTCTAGCTGAATTTCGAGTTTTTCTGGCAAATTTTTGGGTTTTATGGCTAATTTTTTTATTTTTTCTAGCTAATTGTTTTTTCTGGTTAATATTTGGGTTTCATGGCTAATTTTCGAGTTTTTTTGGCTAAATTTTGGGTTTTTCTGACAATTTTTGAGTTTTTGTGGCTAATTTCTGAGTTTTTCTGGCTAATTTTCGAGCCTTTCTGGCTAATTTTTGGGTTTTATGGCTAGTTTTTGATTTTTTTTAGCTAATTTTTCAGTTTTTATAGCCAATTTCAGAGTTTTTTTGGCTAATTTTTGGGTTTTATGGCTAATTTTCGGGGTTTTTTGACAATTTTTGGGTTTTTGTGGCTAATTTCTGAGTTTTTCTAGCTAATTTTTCAGTTTTTCTAGCTAAATTTTGGGTTTTTCTGGCAAATTTTTGGGTTTTATGGCTAATTTTTGAGTTTTTCTGGCTGAATTTTGGGTTTTTCTGGCTAATTTTTGAGTTTTTCTGGCTAAATTTTGGGTTTTTCTGGCTAAATTTTGGGTTTTTCTTACAATTTTTGAGTTTTTGTGGCTAATTTCTGAGTTTTTCTGGCTAATTTTCGAGATTTTCTGGCTAATTTTTGGGTTTTATGGCTAGTTTTTGATTTTTTTTAGCTAATTTTTCAGTTTTTATAGCCAATTTCAAAGTTTTTTTGGCTAATTTTTGGGTTTTATGGCAAATTTTCGGGGTTTTTTGACAATTTTTGGGTTTTTGTGGCTAATTTCTGAGTTTTTCTAGCTAATTTTTGAGTTTTTCTAGCTAAATTTTGGGTTTTTCTGGCAAATTTTTGGGTTTTATGGCTAATTTTTGAGTTTTTCTGGCTGAATTTTGGGTTTTTCTGGCTAATTTTTGAGTTTTTCCTGCTAAATTTTGGGTTTTTCTGGCTAATTTTTGGGTTTTATGGCTAATTTCTAAGATTTATTGGCTAATTTTTTAGTTTTTTTGGCTAAATTTTGGGTTTGTCTGGCAAATTTTTGGGTTTTTCTGGCTAATTTTTGGGTTTTATTGCTAGTTTTTGAGTTTTTCTAGCTAAGTTTTGGGTTTTTCTAGCTTATTTTTGAGTTTTATGGCTAGTTTTTGAGTTTTTCTAGCTAATTTTTGAGTTTTTCTAGCTAATTTTTGAGTTTTTTGTGCTAATTTTTGGTTTTATGGCTAATTTTTGGGTTTTTCTGACAATTTTTGGGTTTTTCTGGCTAAATTTTGGGTTTTATGGCTAGTTTTTGGGTTTTTATGGCTAATTTTTGAGTTTTTCTAACTAATTTTAGGGGTTTTATAGCTAATTTTTCATTTTTGTGGCTAATTTCTGAGTTTTTCTGGCTAATTTTTGAGTTTTATTGCTAATTTTGGGTTTTTCTGACAATTTTTGGGTTTTTGTGGCTAATTTCTGAGTTTTTCTGGCTAATTTTCGAGATTTTCTGGCTAATTTTTGGGTTTTATGGCTATTTTTTGAGATTTTTAGCTAATTTTTCAGTTTTTCTAGCTAATTTCAGAGTTTTTTTGGCTAATTTTTGGGTTTTATGGCTAATTTTCGGGTTTTTTTGAAAATTTTTGGGTTTTTGTGGCTAATTTCTGAGTTTTCCTAGCTAATTTATGAGTTTTTCTAGCTAAATTTTGGATTTTTCTGACAATTTTTGGGTTTTTCTGGCTAAATTTTGGGTTTTATGGCTAGTTTTTGGGTTTTTATGGCTAATTTTTGAGTTTTTCTAACTAATTTTTGGGTTTTATAGCTAATTTTTCATTTTTGAATTTTTCATTTTTGTGGCTAATTTCTGAGTTTTTCTGGCTGATTTTTGAGTTTTATGGCTAATTTTCGAGATTTTTTGGCTAATTTTTGGGTTTTTCTAGCTAATTTTTGAGTTTTTTTGCTAAACTTAGGGTTTTTCTGGCTAATTTTTGGGTTTTTCTAGCTAATTTTTCAGTTTTTCTAGCTAATTGCAGAGTTTTTTTGGCTAATTTTTGGGTTTTATGGCTAATTTTCGGGTTTTTTTGACAATTTTTGGGTTTTTGTGGCTAATTTCTGAGTTTTTCTAGCTAATTTTTGAGTTTCTCTAGCTAAATTTTGGGTTTTTCTGGCAAATTTTTGGGTTTTATGGCTAATTTTTGAGTTTTTCTGGCTGAATTTTGGGTTTTTCTGGCTAATTCTTGAGTTTTTCCTGCTAAATTTTGGGTTTTTCTGGCTAATTTTTGAGTTTTTCCTGCTAAATTTTGGGTTTTTCTGGCTAATTTTTGGGTTTTATGGCTAATTTCTAAGATTTATTGGCTAATTTTTTAGTTTTTTTGGCTAAATTTTGGGTTTTTCTGGCTAATTTTTGGGTTTTATGACTAATTTTTGGGTTTTTCTGGCTAATTTTTGAGTTTTTCCTGCTAAATTTTGGGTTTTTCTGGCTAATTTTTGGGTTTTATGGCTAATTTCTAAGATTTATTGGCTAATTTTTTAGTTTTTTTGGCTAAATTTTGGGTTTTTCTGGCTAATTTTTGGGTTTTATGACTAATTTTTGGGTTTTTCTGGCTAATTTTTGAGTTTTTCTGGCTAAATTTTGGGTTTTTTTGGCTAATTTTTGGGTTTCATGGCTAATTTTTGAGTTTTTTGGCTAAATTTTGGGTTTTTCTAGCTAATTTTTGAGTTTCTCTGGCTAATTTTTGGGTTTTATGGCTAATTTTTAAGATTTATGGGCTAATTTTTGAGTTTTTCTGGCTAATTGTTGGGTTTTATGACTAATTTTTGGGTTTTTCCGGCTAATTTTTGAGTTTTTCTGGCTAAATTTTGGGTTTTTCTGGCTAATTTTTGGGTTTCATCGCTAATTTTTGAGTTTTTTGGCTAAATTTTGGGTTTTTCTAGCTAATTTTTGAGTTTCTCTGGCTAATTTTTTGGTTTTATGGCTAATTTTTAAGATTTATGGTCTAATTTTTGAGTTTTTTGGCTAAATTTTGGGTTTTTCTAGCTAATTTTTGAGTTTCTCTGGCTAATTTTTGGGTTTTATGGCTAATTTTTAAGATTTATGGGCTAATTTTTGAGTTTTTCTAGCTAAATTTTGGGTTTTTCTGACAATTTTTGGGTTTTTCTGGCTAAATTTTGGGTTTTATGGCTAGTTTTTGGGTTTTTCTGGCTAATTTTTGAGTTTTTCTAACTAATTTTTGGGTTTTATAGCTAATTTTTCATTTTTGAATTTTTCATATTTGTGGCTAATTTCTGAGTTTTTCTGGCTGATTTTTGAGTTTTATGGTTAATTTTCGAGATTTTTTGGCTGATTTTTGGGTCTTTCTAGCTAATCTTTGAGTTTTTCTTGCTAAATTTTGGGTTTTTCTGGCTAATTTTTGGGTTTTATGGCTAATTTTTGGGTTTTTCTAGCTAATTTTTTAGTTTTTCTTGCGTATTTCAGAGTTTTTTTGGCTAATTTTTGGGTTTTATGGCTAATTTTCGGGTTTTTTTGACAATTTTTGGGTTTTTGTGGCTAATTTCTGAGTTTTCCTAGCTAATTTTTGAGTTTTTCTAGCTAAATTTTGGGTTTTTCTGGCAAATTTTTGGGTTTTATGGCTAATTTTTGAGATTTTCTGGCTGAATTTTGGGTTTTTCTGGCTAATTTTTGAGTTTTTCTTGCTAAATTTTGGGTTCTTCTGGCTAATTTTTGGGTTTTATGGCTAATTTTTAAGATTTATGGGCTAATTTTTGAGTTTTTCTAGCTAAATTTTGGGTTTTTCTGACAATTTTTGGGTTTTTCTGGCTAAATTTTGGGTTTTATGGCTAGTTTTTGGGTTTTTCTGGCTAATTTTTGAGTTTTTCTAACTAATTTTTGGGTTTTATAGCTAATTTTTCATTTTTGAATTTTTCATTTTTGTGACTAATTTCTGAGTTTTTCTGGCTGATTTTTGAGTTTTATGGTTAATTTTCGAGATTTTTTGGCTGATTTTTGGGTTTTTCTAGCTAATTTTTGAGTTTTTCTTGCTAAATTTTGGGTTTTTCTGGCTAATTTTTGGGTTTTATGGCTAATTTTTGGGTTTTTCTAGCTAATTTTTTAGTTTTTCTTGCGTATTTCAGAGTTTTTTTGGCTAATTTTTGGGTTTTATGCCTAATTTTCGGGTTTTTTTGACAATTTTTGGGTTTTTGTGGCTAATTTCTGAGTTTTCCTAGCTAATTTTTGAGTTTTTCTAGCTAAATTTTGGGTTTTTCTGGCAAATTTTTGGGTTTTATGGCTAATTTTTGAGATTTTCTGGCTGAATTTTGGGTTTTTCTGGCTAATTTTTGAGTTTTTCTAGCTAAATTTTGGATTTTTCTGACAATTTTTGGGTTTTTCTGGCTAAATTTTGGGTTTTATGGCTAGTTTTTGGGTTTTTATGGCTAATTTTTGAGTTTTTCTAACTAATTTTTGGGTTTTATAGCTAATTTTTCATTTTTGAATTTTTCATTTTTGTGGCTAATTTCTGAGTTTTTCTGGCTGATTTTTGAGTTTTATGGCTAATTTTTGAGATTTTTTGGCTAATTTTTGGGTTTTTCTAGCTAATTTTTGAGTTTTTTTGCTAAATTTAGGTTTTTCTGGCTAATTTTTGGGTTTTTCTAGCTAATTTTTCAGTTTTTCTAGCTAATTTCAGAGTTTTTTTGGCTAATTTTTGGGTTTTATGGCTAATTTTCGGGTTTTTTTGACAATTTTTGGGTTTTTGTGGCTAATTTCTGAGTTTTTCTAGCTAATTTTTGAGTTTCTCTAGCTAAATTTTGGGTTTTTCTGGCAAATTTTTGGGTTTTTTGGCTAGTTTTTGATTTTTTTTAGCTAATTTTTCAGTTTTTCTAGCTAATTTCAGAGTTTTTTTGGCTAATTTTTGGGTTTTATGGCTAATTTTCGGGTTTTTTTGACAATTTTTGGGTTTTTGAGGCTAATTTCTGAGTTTTTCTAGCTAATTTTTGAGTTTTTCTAGCTAAATTTTGGGTTTTATGGCTAATTTTTAAGATTTATGGTCTAATTTTTGAGTTTTTTGGCTAAATTTTGGGTTTTTCTAGCTAATTTTTGAGTTTCTCTGGCTAATTTTTGGGTTTTATGGCTAATTTTTAAGATTTATGGGCTAATTTTTGAGTTTTTCTAGCTAAATTTTGGGTTTTTCTGACAATTTTTGGGTTTTTCTGGCTAAATTTTGGGTTTTATGGCTAGTTTTTGGGTTTTTCTGGCTAATTTTTGAGTTTTTCTAACTAATTTTTGGGTTTTATAGCTAATTTTTCATTTTTGAATTTTTCATATTTGTGGCTAATTTCTGAGTTTTTCTGGCTGATTTTTGAGTTTTATGGTTAATTTTCGAGATTTTTTGGCTGATTTTTGGGTCTTTCTAGCTAATCTTTGAGTTTTTCTTGCTAAATTTTGGGTTTTTCTGGCTAATTTTTGGGTTTTATGGCTAATTTTTGGGTTTTTCTAGCTAATTTTTTAGTTTTTCTTGCGTATTTCAGAGTTTTTTTGGCTAATTTTTGGGTTTTATGGCTAATTTTCGGGTTTTTTTGACAATTTTTGGGTTTTTGTGGCTAATTTCTGAGTTTTCCTAGCTAATTTTTGAGTTTTTCTAGCTAAATTTTGGGTTTTTCTGGCAAATTTTTGGGTTTTATGGCTAATTTTTGAGATTTTCTGGCTGAATTTTGGGTTTTTCTGGCTAATTTTTGAGTTTTTCTTGCTAAATTTTGGGTTCTTCTGGCTAATTTTTGGGTTTTATGGCTAATTTTTAAGATTTATGGGCTAATTTTTGAGTTTTTCTAGCTAAATTTTGGGTTTTTCTGACAATTTTTGGGTTTTTCTGGCTAAATTTTGGGTTTTATGGCTAGTTTTTGGGTTTTTCTGGCTAATTTTTGAGTTTTTCTAACTAATTTTTGGGTTTTATAGCTAATTTTTCATTTTTGAATTTTTCATTTTTGTGACTAATTTCTGAGTTTTTCTGGCTGATTTTTGAGTTTTATGGTTAATTTTCGAGATTTTTTGGCTGATTTTTGGGTTTTTCTAGCTAATTTTTGAGTTTTTCTTGCTAAATTTTGGGTTTTTCTGGCTAATTTTTGGGTTTTATGGCTAATTTTTGGGTTTTTCTAGCTAATTTTTTAGTTTTTCTTGCGTATTTCAGAGTTTTTTTGGCTAATTTTTGGGTTTTATGCCTAATTTTCGGGTTTTTTTGACAATTTTTGGGTTTTTGTGGCTAATTTCTGAGTTTTCCTAGCTAATTTTTGAGTTTTTCTAGCTAAATTTTGGGTTTTTCTGGCAAATTTTTGGGTTTTATGGCTAATTTTTGAGATTTTCTGGCTGAATTTTGGGTTTTTCTGGCTAATTTTTGAGTTTTTCTAGCTAAATTTTGGATTTTTCTGACAATTTTTGGGTTTTTCTGGCTAAATTTTGGGTTTTATGGCTAGTTTTTGGGTTTTTATGGCTAATTTTTGAGTTTTTCTAACTAATTTTTGGGTTTTATAGCTAATTTTTCATTTTTGAATTTTTCATTTTTGTGGCTAATTTCTGAGTTTTTCTGGCTGATTTTTGAGTTTTATGGCTAATTTTTGAGATTTTTTGGCTAATTTTTGGGTTTTTCTAGCTAATTTTTGAGTTTTTTTGCTAAATTTAGGTTTTTCTGGCTAATTTTTGGGTTTTTCTAGCTAATTTTTCAGTTTTTCTAGCTAATTTCAGAGTTTTTTTGGCTAATTTTTGGGTTTTATGGCTAATTTTCGGGTTTTTTTGACAATTTTTGGGTTTTTGTGGCTAATTTCTGAGTTTTTCTAGCTAATTTTTGAGTTTCTCTAGCTAAATTTTGGGTTTTTCTGGCAAATTTTTGGGTTTTATGGCTAGTTTTTGATTTTTTTTAGCTAATTTTTCAGTTTTTCTAGCTAATTTCAGAGTTTTTTTGGCTAATTTTTGGGTTTTATGGCTAATTTTCGGGTTTTTTTGACAATTTTTGGGTTTTTGAGGCTAATTTCTGAGTTTTTCTAGCTAATTTTTGAGTTTTTCTAGCTAAATTTTGGGTTTTTCTGGCAAATTTTTGGGTTTTATGGCTAATTTTTGAGTTTTTCTGGCTGAATTTTGGGTTTTTCTGGCTAATTTTTGAGTTTTTCCTGCTAAATTTTGGGTTTTTCTGGCTAATTTTTGGGTTTTATGGCTAATTTTTGAGTTTTTCTGGCTAAATTTTGGGTTTTTCTGGCTAATTTTTGGGTTTCATGGCTAATTTTTGAGTTTTTTGGCTAAGTTTTGGGTTTTTCTAGCTAATTTTTGAGTTTCTCTGGCTAATTTTTGGGTTTTATTGCTAATTTTTAAGATTTATGGGCTAATTTTTGAGTTTTTCTGGCTAATTGTTGGGTTTTATGACTAATTTTTGGGTTTTTCTGGCTAATTTTTGAGTTTTTCTGGCTAAATTTTGGGTTTTTCTGGCTAATTTTTGGGTTTCATGGCTAATTTTTGAGTTTTTTGGCTGAATTTTGGGTTTTTCTAGCTCATTTTTGAGTTTCTCTGGCTAATTTTTGGGTTTTATGGCTAATTTTTAAGATTTATGGGCTAATTTTTGAGTTTTTTGGCTAAATTTTGGGTTTTTCTAGCTAATTTTTGAGTTTCTCTGGCTAATTTTTGGGTTTTTTGGCTAATTTTTAAGATTTATGGGCTAATTTTTGAGTTTTTCTAGCTAAATTTTGGGTTTTTCTGACAATTTTTGGGTTTTTCTGGCTAAATTTTGGGTTTTATGGCTATTTTTTGGGTTTTTCTGGCTAATTTTTGAGTTTTTCTAACTAATTTTTGGGTTTTATAGCTAATTTTTCATTTTTGAATTTTTCATTTTTGTGGCTAATTTCTGAGTTTTTCTGGTTGATTTTTGAGTTTTATGGTTAATTTTCGAGATTTTTTGGCTGATTTTTGGGTTTTTCTAGCTAATTTTTGAGTTTTTCTTGCTAAATTTTGGGTTTTTCTGGCTAATTTTTGGGTTTTATAGCTAATTTTTGGGTTTTTATGGCTAATTTTTGGGTTTTATGGCTAATTTTTGAGTTTTTCCAGCTAATTTTTGAGTTTTTCTGTCTAATTTTTGGGTTTTCCTAGCTAATTTTTGAGTTTTTCTAGCTGAATTTCGAGTTTTTCTGGCAAATTTTTGGGTTTTATGGCTAATTTATTTATTTTTTCTAGCTAATTTTTTTTTCTGGCTAATTTTTGGGTTTCATGGCTAATTTTTGAGTTTTTTTGGCTAAATTTTGGGTTTGTCTGGCAAATTTTTGGGTTTTTCTGGCTAATTTTTGGGTTTTATTGCTAGTTTTTGAGTTTTTCTAGCTAAGTTTTGGGTTTTTCTAGCTTATTTTTGAGTTTTATGGCTAGTTTTTGAGTTTTTCTAGCTAATTTTTGAGTTTTTCTAGCTAATTTTTGAGTTTTTTGTGCTAATTTTTGGTTTTATGGCTAATTTTTGGGTTTTTCTGACAATTTTTGGGTTTTTCTGGCTAAATTTTGGGTTTTATGGCTAGTTTTTGGGTTTTTATGGCTAATTTTTGAGTTTTTCTAACTAATTTTAGGGGTTTTATAGCTAATTTTTCATTTTTGTGGCTAATTTCTGAGTTTTTCTGGCTAATTTTTGAGTTTTATTGCTAATTTTGGGTTTTTCTGACAATTTTTGGGTTTTTGTGGCTAATTTCTGAGTTTTTCTGGCTAATTTTCGAGATTTTCTGGCTAATTTTTGGGTTTTATGGCTATTTTTTGAGATTTTTAGCTAATTTTTCAGTTTTTCTAGCTAATTTCAGAGTTTTTTTGGCTAATTTTTGGGTTTTATGGCTAATTTTCGGGTTTTTTTGAAAATTTTTGGGTTTTTGTGGCTAATTTCTGAGTTTTCCTAGCTAATTTATGAGTTTTTCTAGCTAAATTTTGGATTTTTCTGACAATTTTTGGGTTTTTCTGGCTAAATTTTGGGTTTTATGGCTAGTTTTTGGGTTTTTATGGCTAATTTTTGAGTTTTTCTAACTAATTTTTGGGTTTTATAGCTAATTTTTCATTTTTGAATTTTTCATTTTTGTGGCTAATTTCTGAGTTTTTCTGGCTGATTTTTGAGTTTTATGGCTAATTTTCGAGATTTTTTGGCTAATTTTTGGGTTTTTCTAGCTAATTTTTGAGTTTTTTTGCTAAACTTAGGGTTTTTCTGGCTAATTTTTGGGTTTTTCTAGCTAATTTTTCAGTTTTTCTAGCTAATTGCAGAGTTTTTTTGGCTAATTTTTGGGTTTTATGGCTAATTTTCGGGTTTTTTTGACAATTTTTGGGTTTTTGTGGCTAATTTCTGAGTTTTTCTAGCTAATTTTTGAGTTTCTCTAGCTAAATTTTGGGTTTTTCTGGCAAATTTTTGGGTTTTATGGCTAATTTTTGAGTTTTTCTGGCTGAATTTTGGGTTTTTCTGGCTAATTCTTGAGTTTTTCCTGCTAAATTTTGGGTTTTTCTGGCTAATTTTTGAGTTTTTCCTGCTAAATTTTGGGTTTTTCTGGCTAATTTTTGGGTTTTATGGCTAATTTCTAAGATTTATTGGCTAATTTTTTAGTTTTTTTGGCTAAATTTTGGGTTTTTCTGGCTAATTTTTGGGTTTTATGACTAATTTTTGGGTTTTTCTGGCTAATTTTTGAGTTTTTCTGGCTAAATTTTGGGTTTTTTTGGCTAATTTTTGGGTTTCATGGCTAATTTTTGAGTTTTTTGGCTAAATTTTGGGTTTTTCTAGCTAATTTTTGAGTTTCTCTGGCTAATTTTTGGGTTTTATGGCTAATTTTTAAGATTTATGGGCTAATTTTTGAGTTTTTCTGGCTAATTGTTGGGTTTTATGACTAATTTTTGGGTTTTTCCGGCTAATTTTTGAGTTTTTCTGGCTAAATTTTGGGTTTTTCTGGCTAATTTTTGGGTTTCATCGCTAATTTTTGAGTTTTTTGGCTAAATTTTGGGTTTTTCTAGCTAATTTTTGAGTTTCTCTGGCTAATTTTTTGGTTTTATGGCTAATTTTTAAGATTTATGGTCTAATTTTTGAGTTTTTTGGCTAAATTTTGGGTTTTTCTAGCTAATTTTTGAGTTTCTCTGGCTAATTTTTGGGTTTTATGGCTAATTTTTGAGATTTATGGGCTAATTTTTGAGTTTTTCTGACAATTTTTGGGTTTTTCTGGCTAAATTTTGGGTTTTATGGCTAGTTTTTGGGTTTTTCTGGCTAATTTTTGAGTTTTTCTAACTAATTTTTGGGTTTTATAGCTAATTTTTCATTTTTGAATTTTTCATTTTTGTGGCTAATTTCTGAGTTTTTCTGGCTGATTTTTGAGTTTTATGGCTAATTTTCGAGATTTTTTGGCTAATTTTTGGGTTTTTCTAGCTAATTTTTGAGTTTTTTTGCTAAATTTAGGGTTTTTCTGGCTAATTTTTGGGTTTTTCTAGCTAATTTTTCAGTTTTTATAGCTAATTGCAGAGTTTTTTTGGCTAATTTTTGGGTTTTATGGCTAATTTTCGGGTTTTTTTGACAATTTTTGGGTTTTTGTGGCTAATTTCTGAGTTTTTCTGGCTGAATTTTGGGTTTTTCTGGCTAATTCTTGAGTTTTTCCTGCTAAATTTTGGGTTTTTCTGGCTAATTTTTGGGTTTTATGGCTAATTTCTAAGATTTATTGGCTAATTTTTTAGTTTTTTTGGCTAAATTTTGGGTTTTTCTGGCTAATTTTTGGGTTTTATGACTAATTTTTGGGTTTTTCTGGCTAATTTTTGAGTTTTTCTGGCTAAATTTTGGGTTTTTCTGGGTAATTTTTGGGTTTCATGGCTAATTTTTGAGTTTTTTGGCTAAATTTTGGGTTTTTCTAGCTAATTTTTGAGTTTCTCTGGCTAATTTTTGGGTTTTATGGCTAATTTTTAAGATTTATGGGCTAATTTTTGAGTTTTTGGCTAGTTTTTGATTTTTTTTAGCTAATTTTTCAGTTTTTATAGCCAATTTCAGAGTTTTTTTGGCTAATTTTTGGGTTTAATGGCTAATTTTCGGGTTTTTTTGACAATTTTTGGGATTTTGTGGCTAATTTCTGAGTTTTTCTAGCTAATTTTTGAGTTTCTCTAGCTAAATTTTGGGTTTTTCTGGCAAATTTTTGGGTTTTATGGCTAGTTTTTGATTTTTTTTAGCTAATTTTTCAGTTTTTCTAGCTAATTTCAGAGTTTTTTTGGCTAATTTTTGGGTTTTATGGCTAATTTTCGGGTTTTTTTGACAATTTTTGGGTTTTTGTGGCTAATTTCTGAGTTTTTCTAGCTAATTTTTGAGTTTTTCTAGCTAAATTTTGGGTTTTTCTGGCAAATTTTTGGGTTTTATGGCTAATTTCTGAGTTTTTCTGGCTGAATTTTGGGTTTTTCTGGCTAATTTTTGAGTTTTTCCTGCTAAATTTTGGGTTTTTCTGGCTAATTTTTGGGTTTTATGGCTAATTTCTAAGATTTATTGGCTAATTTTTTAGTTTTTTTGGCTAAATTTTGGGTTTTTCTGGCTAATTTTTGGGTTTTATGACTAATTTTTGGGTTTTTCTGGCTAATTTTTGAGTTTTTCTGGCTAAATTTTGGGTTTTTCTGGCTAATTTTTGGGTTTCATGGCTAATTTTTGAGTTTTTTGGCTAAGTTTTGGGTTTTTCTAGCTAATTTTTGAGTTTCTCTGGCTAATTTTTGAGTTTTTCTGGCTAATTGTTGGGTTTTATGACTAATTTTTGGGTTTTTCTGGCTAATTTTTGAGTTTTTCTGGCTAAATTTTGGGTTTTTCTGGCTAATTTTTGGGTTTCATGGCTAATTTTTGAGTTTTTTGGCTAAATTTTGGGTTTTTCTAGCTCATTTTTGAGTTTCTCTGGCTAATTTTTGGGTTTTATGGCTAATTTTTAAGATTTATGGGCTAATTTTTGAGTTTTTTGGCTAAATTTTGGGTTTTTCTAGCTAATTTTTGAGTTTCTCTGGCTAATTTTTGGGTTTTTTGGCTAATTTTTAAGATTTATGGGCTAATTTTTGAGTTTTTCTAGCTAAATTTTGGGTTTTTCTGACAATTTTTGGGTTTTTCTGGCTAAATTTTGGGTTTTATGGCTATTTTTTGGGTTTTTCTGGCTAATTTTTGAGTTTTTCTAACTAATTTTTGGGTTTTATAGCTAATTTTTCATTTTTGAATTTTTCATTTTTGTGGCTAATTTCTGAGTTTTTCTGGTTGATTTTTGAGTTTTATGGTTAATTTTCGAGATTTTTTGGCTGATTTTTGGGTTTTTCTAGCTAATTTTTGAGTTTTTCTTGCTAAATTTTGGGTTTTTCTGGCTAATTTTTGGGTTTTATAGCTAATTTTTGGGTTTTTATGGCTAATTTTTGGGTTTTATGGCTAATTTTTGAGTTTTTCCAGCTAATTTTTGAGTTTTTCTGTCTAATTTTTGGGTTTTCCTAGCTAATTTTTGAGTTTTTCTAGCTGAATTTCGAGTTTTTCTGGCAAATTTTTGGGTTTTATGGCTAATTTATTTATTTTTTCTAGCTAATTTTTTTTTCTGGCTAATTTTTGGGTTTCATGGCTAATTTTTGAGTTTTTTTGGCTAAATTTTGGGTTTGTCTGGCAAATTTTTGGGTTTTTCTGGCTAATTTTTGGGTTTTATTGCTAGTTTTTGAGTTTTTCTAGCTAAGTTTTGGGTTTTTCTAGCTTATTTTTGAGTTTTATGGCTAGTTTTTGAGTTTTTCTAGCTAATTTTTGAGTTTTTCTAGCTAATTTTTGAGTTTTTTGTGCTAATTTTTGGTTTTATGGCTAATTTTTGGGTTTTTCTGACAATTTTTGGGTTTTTCTGGCTAAATTTTGGGTTTTATGGCTAGTTTTTGGGTTTTTATGGCTAATTTTTGAGTTTTTCTAACTAATTTTAGGGGTTTTATAGCTAATTTTTCATTTTTGTGGCTAATTTCTGAGTTTTTCTGGCTAATTTTTGAGTTTTATTGCTAATTTTGGGTTTTTCTGACAATTTTTGGGTTTTTGTGGCTAATTTCTGAGTTTTTCTGGCTAATTTTCGAGATTTTCTGGCTAATTTTTGGGTTTTATGGCTATTTTTTGAGATTTTTAGCTAATTTTTCAGTTTTTCTAGCTAATTTCAGAGTTTTTTTGGCTAATTTTTGGGTTTTATGGCTAATTTTCGGGTTTTTTTGAAAATTTTTGGGTTTTTGTGGCTAATTTCTGAGTTTTCCTAGCTAATTTATGAGTTTTTCTAGCTAAATTTTGGATTTTTCTGACAATTTTTGGGTTTTTCTGGCTAAATTTTGGGTTTTATGGCTAGTTTTTGGGTTTTTATGGCTAATTTTTGAGTTTTTCTAACTAATTTTTGGGTTTTATAGCTAATTTTTCATTTTTGAATTTTTCATTTTTGTGGCTAATTTCTGAGTTTTTCTGGCTGATTTTTGAGTTTTATGGCTAATTTTCGAGATTTTTTGGCTAATTTTTGGGTTTTTCTAGCTAATTTTTGAGTTTTTTTGCTAAACTTAGGGTTTTTCTGGCTAATTTTTGGGTTTTTCTAGCTAATTTTTCAGTTTTTCTAGCTAATTGCAGAGTTTTTTTGGCTAATTTTTGGGTTTTATGGCTAATTTTCGGGTTTTTTTGACAATTTTTGGGTTTTTGTGGCTAATTTCTGAGTTTTTCTAGCTAATTTTTGAGTTTCTCTAGCTAAATTTTGGGTTTTTCTGGCAAATTTTTGGGTTTTATGGCTAATTTTTGAGTTTTTCTGGCTGAATTTTGGGTTTTTCTGGCTAATTCTTGAGTTTTTCCTGCTAAATTTTGGGTTTTTCTGGCTAATTTTTGAGTTTTTCCTGCTAAATTTTGGGTTTTTCTGGCTAATTTTTGGGTTTTATGGCTAATTTCTAAGATTTATTGGCTAATTTTTTAGTTTTTTTGGCTAAATTTTGGGTTTTTCTGGCTAATTTTTGGGTTTTATGACTAATTTTTGGGTTTTTCTGGCTAATTTTTGAGTTTTTCTGGCTAAATTTTGGGTTTTTTTGGCTAATTTTTGGGTTTCATGGCTAATTTTTGAGTTTTTTGGCTAAATTTTGGGTTTTTCTAGCTAATTTTTGAGTTTCTCTGGCTAATTTTTGGGTTTTATGGCTAATTTTTAAGATTTATGGGCTAATTTTTGAGTTTTTCTGGCTAATTGTTGGGTTTTATGACTAATTTTTGGGTTTTTCCGGCTAATTTTTGAGTTTTTCTGGCTAAATTTTGGGTTTTTCTGGCTAATTTTTGGGTTTCATCGCTAATTTTTGAGTTTTTTGGCTAAATTTTGGGTTTTTCTAGCTAATTTTTGAGTTTCTCTGGCTAATTTTTTGGTTTTATGGCTAATTTTTAAGATTTATGGTCTAATTTTTGAGTTTTTTGGCTAAATTTTGGGTTTTTCTAGCTAATTTTTGAGTTTCTCTGGCTAATTTTTGGGTTTTATGGCTAATTTTTGAGATTTATGGGCTAATTTTTGAGTTTTTCTGACAATTTTTGGGTTTTTCTGGCTAAATTTTGGGTTTTATGGCTAGTTTTTGGGTTTTTCTGGCTAATTTTTGAGTTTTTCTAACTAATTTTTGGGTTTTATAGCTAATTTTTCATTTTTGAATTTTTCATTTTTGTGGCTAATTTCTGAGTTTTTCTGGCTGATTTTTGAGTTTTATGGCTAATTTTCGAGATTTTTTGGCTAATTTTTGGGTTTTTCTAGCTAATTTTTGAGTTTTTTTGCTAAATTTAGGGTTTTTCTGGCTAATTTTTGGGTTTTTCTAGCTAATTTTTCAGTTTTTATAGCTAATTGCAGAGTTTTTTTGGCTAATTTTTGGGTTTTATGGCTAATTTTCGGGTTTTTTTGACAATTTTTGGGTTTTTGTGGCTAATTTCTGAGTTTTTCTGGCTGAATTTTGGGTTTTTCTGGCTAATTCTTGAGTTTTTCCTGCTAAATTTTGGGTTTTTCTGGCTAATTTTTGGGTTTTATGGCTAATTTCTAAGATTTATTGGCTAATTTTTTAGTTTTTTTGGCTAAATTTTGGGTTTTTCTGGCTAATTTTTGGGTTTTATGACTAATTTTTGGGTTTTTCTGGCTAATTTTTGAGTTTTTCTGGCTAAATTTTGGGTTTTTCTGGGTAATTTTTGGGTTTCATGGCTAATTTTTGAGTTTTTTGGCTAAATTTTGGGTTTTTCTAGCTAATTTTTGAGTTTCTCTGGCTAATTTTTGGGTTTTATGGCTAATTTTTAAGATTTATGGGCTAATTTTTGAGTTTTTGGCTAGTTTTTGATTTTTTTTAGCTAATTTTTCAGTTTTTATAGCCAATTTCAGAGTTTTTTTGGCTAATTTTTGGGTTTAATGGCTAATTTTCGGGTTTTTTTGACAATTTTTGGGATTTTGTGGCTAATTTCTGAGTTTTTCTAGCTAATTTTTGAGTTTCTCTAGCTAAATTTTGGGTTTTTCTGGCAAATTTTTGGGTTTTATGGCTAGTTTTTGATTTTTTTTAGCTAATTTTTCAGTTTTTCTAGCTAATTTCAGAGTTTTTTTGGCTAATTTTTGGGTTTTATGGCTAATTTTCGGGTTTTTTTGACAATTTTTGGGTTTTTGTGGCTAATTTCTGAGTTTTTCTAGCTAATTTTTGAGTTTTTCTAGCTAAATTTTGGGTTTTTCTGGCAAATTTTTGGGTTTTATGGCTAATTTCTGAGTTTTTCTGGCTGAATTTTGGGTTTTTCTGGCTAATTTTTGAGTTTTTCCTGCTAAATTTTGGGTTTTTCTGGCTAATTTTTGGGTTTTATGGCTAATTTCTAAGATTTATTGGCTAATTTTTTAGTTTTTTTGGCTAAATTTTGGGTTTTTCTGGCTAATTTTTGGGTTTTATGACTAATTTTTGGGTTTTTCTGGCTAATTTTTGAGTTTTTCTGGCTAAATTTTGGGTTTTTCTGGCTAATTTTTGGGTTTCATGGCTAATTTTTGAGTTTTTTGGCTAAGTTTTGGGTTTTTCTAGCTAATTTTTGAGTTTCTCTGGCTAATTTTTGAGTTTTTCTGGCTAATTGTTGGGTTTTATGACTAATTTTTGGGTTTTTCTGGCTAATTTTTGAGTTTTTCTGGCTAAATTTTGGGTTTTTCTGGCTAATTTTTGGGTTTCATGGCTAATTTTTGAGTTTTTTGGCTAAATTTTGGGTTTTTCTAGCTCATTTTTGAGTTTCTCTGGCTAATTTTTGGGTTTTATGGCTAATTTTTAAGATTTATGGGCTAATTTTTGAGTTTTTTGGCTAAATTTTGGGTTTTTCTAGCTAATTTTTGAGTTTCTCTGGCTAATTTTTGGGTTTTTTGGCTAATTTTTAAGATTTATGGGCTAATTTTTGAGTTTTTCTAGCTAAATTTTGGGTTTTTCTGACAATTTTTGGGTTTTTCTGGCTAAATTTTGGGTTTTATGGCTATTTTTTGGGTTTTTCTGGCTAATTTTTGAGTTTTTCTAACTAATTTTTGGGTTTTATAGCTAATTTTTCATTTTTGAATTTTTCATTTTTGTGGCTAATTTCTGAGTTTTTCTGGTTGATTTTTGAGTTTTATGGTTAATTTTCGAGATTTTTTGGCTGATTTTTGGGTTTTTCTAGCTAATTTTTGAGTTTTTCTTGCTAAATTTTGGGTTTTTCTGGCTAATTTTTGGGTTTTATAGCTAATTTTTGGGTTTTTATGGCTAATTTTTGGGTTTTATGGCTAATTTTTGGGTTTTATGGCTAATTTTTGGGTTTTCTGGCTAATTTTTGAGTTTTTCCAGCTAATTTTTGAGTTTTTCTGTCTAATTTTTGGGTTTTCCTAGCTAATTTTTGAGTTTTTCTAGCTGAATTTCGAGTTTTTCTGGCAAATTTTTGGGTTTTATGGCTAATTTATTTATTTTTTCTAGCTAATTTTTTTTTCTGGCTAATTTTTGGGTTTCATGGCTAATTTTTGAGTTTTTTGGCTAAATTTTGGGTTTGTCTGGCAAATTTTTGGGTTTTTCTGGCTAATTTTTGGGTTTTATTGCTAGTTTTTGAGTTTTCCTAGCTAAGTTTTGGGTTTTTCTAGCTTATTTTTGGGTTTTATGGCTAGTTTTTGAGTTTTTCTAGCTAATTTTTGAGTTTTTCTAGCTAATTTATGAGTTATTCTGGCTAATTTTTGAGTTTTTCTAGCTAATTTTTGAGTTTTTTGTGCTAATTTTTGGTTTTATGGCTAATTTTTGGGTTTTTCTGACAATTTTTGGGTTTTTCTGGCTAAATTTTGGGTTTTATGGCTAGTTTTTGGGTTTTTATGGCTAATTTTTGAGTTTTTCTAACTAATTTTAGGGGTTTTATAGCTAATTTTTCATTTTTGTGGCTAATTTCTGAGTTTTTCTGGCTAATTTTTGAGTTTTATTGCTAATTTTGGGTTTTTCTGACAATTTTTGGGTTTTTGTGGCTAATTTCTGAGTTTTTCTGGCTAATTTTCGAGATTTTCTGGCTAATTTTTGGGTTTTATGGCTAGTTTTTGAGATTTTTAGCTAATTTTTCAGTTTTTCTAGCTAATTTCAGAGTTTTTTTGGCTAATTTTTGGGTTTTGTGGCTAATTTTCGGGTTTTTTTGACAATTTTTGGGTTTTTGTGGCTAATTTCTGAGTTTTCCTAGCTAATTTTTGAGTTTTTCTAGCTAAATTTTGGATTTTTCTGACAATTTTTGGGTTTTTCTGGCTAAATTTTGGGTTTTATGGCTAGTTTTTGGGTTTTTATGGCTAATTTTTGAGTTTTTCTAACTAATTTTTGGGTTTTATAGCTAATTTTTCATTTTTGAATTTTTCATTTTTGTGGCTAATTTCTGAGTTTTTCTGGCTGATTTTTGAGTTTTATGGCTAATTTTCGAGATTTTTTGGCTAATTTTTGGGTTTTTCTAGCTAATTTTTGGGTTTTTCTAGCTAATTTTTGAGTTTTTTTGCTAATTTTTGGGTTTTATGGCTAATTTTTGAGTTTTTTTGGCTAATTTTTGGGGTTTTCTAGCCAATTTTTGAGTTTTTCTATCTAATTTTTGGGTTTTCTAGCTAATTTTTGAGTTTTTCTATCTGATTGTTGGCTTTTTGTGGCTAATTTTTGAGTTTTTCTGGCTGAATTTTGAGTTTTTCTGGCTAATTTTTGAGTTTTTCCTGCTAAATTTTGGGTTTTTCTGGCTAATTTTTGGGTTTTATGGCTAATTTCTAAGATTTATTGGCTAATTTTTTAGTTTTTTTGGCTAAATTTTGGGTTTTTCTGGCTAATTTTTGGGTTTTATGACTAATTTTTGGGTTTTTCTGGCTAATTTTTGAGTTTTTCTGGCTAAATTTTGGGTTTTTCTGGCTAATTTTTGGGTTTTATGGCTAATTTTTAAGATTTATGGGCTAATTTTTGAGTTTTTCTAGCTAAATTTTGGGTTTTTCTGACAATTTTTGGGTTTTTCTGGCTAAATTTTGGGTTTTATGGCTAGTTTTTGGGTTTTTCTGGCTAATTTTTGAGTTTTTCTAACTAATTTTTGGGTTTTATAGCTAATTTTTCATTTTTGAATTTTTCATTTTTGTGGCTAATTTCTGAGTTTTTCTGGCTGATTTTTGAGTTTTATGGCTAATTTTCGAGATTTTTTGGCTAATTTTTGGGTTTTTCTAGCTAATTTTTGAGTTTTTTTGCTAAATTTAGGGTTTTTCTGGCTAATTTTTGGGTTTTTCTAGCTAATTTTTCAGTTTTTATAGCTAATTGCAGAGTTTTTTTGGCTAATTTTTGGGTTTTATGGCTAATTTTTGGGTTTTTCTAGCTAATTTTTTAGTTTTTCTTGCGTATTTCAGAGTTTTTTTGGCTAATTTTTGGGTTTTATGGCTAATTTTCGGGTTTTTTTTGACAATTTTTGGGTTTTTGTGGCTAATTTCTGAGTTTTCCTAGCTAATTTTTGAGTTTTTCTAGCTAAATTTTGGGTTTTTCTGGCAAATTTTTGGGTTTTATGGCTAATTTTTGGGTTTTTTTGGCTAATTTTTAAGATTTATGGGCTAATTTTTGAGTTTTTCTAGCTAAATTTTGGGTTTTTCTGACAATTTTTGGGTTTTTCTGGCTAAATTTTGGGTTTTATGGCTATTTTTTGGGTTTTTCTGGCTAATTTTTGAGTTTTTCTAACTAATTTTTGGGTTTTATAGCTAATTTTTCATTTTTGAATTTTTCATTTTTGTGGCTAATTTCTGAGTTTTTCTGGTTGATTTTTGAGTTTTATGGTTAATTTTCGAGATTTTTTGGCTGATTTTTGGGTTTTTCTAGCTAATTTTTGAGTTTTTCTTGCTAAATTTTGGGTTTTTCTGGCTAATTTTTGGGTTTTATAGCTAATTTTTGGGTTTTTATGGCTAATTTTTGGGTTTTATGGCTAATTTTTGGGTTTTATGGCTAATTTTTGGGTTTTCTGGCTAATTTTTGAGTTTTTCCAGCTAATTTTTGAGTTTTTCTGTCTAATTTTTGGGTTTTCCTAGCTAATTTTTGAGTTTTTCTAGCTGAATTTCGAGTTTTTCTGGCAAATTTTTGGGTTTTATGGCTAATTTATTTATTTTTTCTAGCTAATTTTTTTTTCTGGCTAATTTTTGGGTTTCATGGCTAATTTTTGAGTTTTTTTGGCTAAATTTTGGGTTTGTCTGGCAAATTTTTGGGTTTTTCTGGCTAATTTTTGGGTTTTATTGCTAGTTTTTGAGTTTTCCTAGCTAAGTTTTGGGTTTTTCTAGCTTATTTTTGGGTTTTATGGCTAGTTTTTGAGTTTTTCTAGCTAATTTTTGAGTTTTTCTAGCTAATTTTTGAGTTATTCTGGCTAATTTTTGAGTTTTTCTAGCTAATTTTTGAGTTTTTTGTGCTAATTTTTGGTTTTATGGCTAATTTTTGGGTTTTTCTGACGATTTTTGGGTTTTTCTGGCTAAATTTTGGGTTTTATGGCTAGTTTTTGGGTTTTTATGGCTAATTTTTGAGTTTTTCTAACTAATTTTAGGGGTTTTATAGCTAATTTTTCATTTTTGTGGCTAATTTCTGAGTTTTTCTGGCTAATTTTTGAGTTTTATTGCTAATTTTGGGTTTTTCTGACAATTTTTGGGTTTTTGTGGCTAATTTCTGAGATTTTCTGGCTAATTTTCGAGATTTTCTGGCTAATTTTTGGGTTTTATGGCTAGTTTTTGAGATTTTTAGCTAATTTTTCAGTTTTTCTAGCTAATTTCAGAGTTTTTTTTGGCTAATTTTTGGGTTTTATGGCTAATTTTCGGGTTTTTTTGACAATTTTTGGGTTTTTGTGGCTAATTTCTGAGTTTTCCTAGCTAATTTTTGAGTTTTTCTAGCTAAATTTTGGATTTTTCTGACAATTTTTGGGTTTTTCTGGCTAAATTTTGGGTTTTATGGCTAGTTTTTGGGTTTTTATGGCTAATTTTTGAGTTTTTCTAACTAATTTTTGGGTTTTATAGCTAATTTTTCATTTTTGAATTTTTCATTTTTGTGGCTAATTTCTGAGTTTTTCTGGCTGATTTTTGAGTTTTATGGTTAATTTTCGAGATTTTTTGGCTAATTTTTGGGTTTTTCTAGCTAATTTTTGAGTTTTTTTGCTAATTTTTGGGTTTTATGGCTAATTTTTGAGTTTTTTTGGCTAATTTTTGGGGTTTTCTAGCCAATTTTTGAGTTTTTCTATCTAATTTTTGGGTTTTCTAGCTAATTTTTGAGTTTTTCTATCTGATTGTTGGCTTTTTGTGGCTAATTTTCGAGTTTTTCTGGCTGAATTTTGAGTTTTTCTGGCTAATTTTTGAGTTTTTCCTGCTAAATTTTGGGTTTTTCTGGCTAATTTTTGGGTTTTATGGCTAATTTCTAAGATTTATTGGCTAATTTTTTAGTTTTTTTGGCTAAATTTTGGGTTTTTCTGGCTAATTTTTGGGTTTTATGACTAATTTTTGGGTTTTTCTGGCTAATTTTTGAGTTTTTCTGGCTAAATTTTGGGTTTTTCTGGCTAATTTTTGGGTTTTATGGCTAATTTTTAAGATTTATGGGCTAATTTTTGAGTTTTTCTAGCTAAATTTTGGGTTTTTCTGACAATTTTTGGGTTTTTCTGGCTAAATTTTGGGTTTTATGGCTAGTTTTTGGGTTTTTCTGGCTAATTTTTGAGTTTTTCTAACTAATTTTTGGGTTTTATAGCTAATTTTTCATTTTTGAATTTTTCATTTTTGTGGCTAATTTCTGAGTTTTTCTGGCTGATTTTTGAGTTTTATGGTTAATTTTCGAGATTTTTTGGCTGATTTTTGGGTTTTTCTAGCTAATTTTTGAGTTTTTCTTGCTAAATTTTGGGTTTTTCTGGCTAATTTTTGGGTTTTATGGCTAATTTTTGGGTTTTTCTAGCTAATTTTTTAGTTTTTCTTGCGTATTTCAGAGTTTTTTTGGCTAATTTTTGGGTTTTATGGCTAATTTTCGGGTTTTTTCGACAATTTTTGGGTTTTTGTGGCTAATTTCTGAGTTTTCCTAGCTAATTTTTGAGTTTTTCTAGCTAAATTTTGGGTTTTTCTGGCAAATTTTTGGGTTTTATGGCTAATTTTTGAGATTTTCTGGCTGAATTTTGGGTTTTTCTGGCTAATTTTTGAGTTTTTCTTGCTAAATTTTGGGTTCTTCTGGCCAATTTTTGGGTTTTATGGCTAATTTTTAAGATTTATGGGCTAATTTTTGAGTTTTTTGGCTAAATTTTGGGTTTTTCTAGCTAATTTTTGAGTTTCTCTGGCTAATTTTTGGGTTTTATGGCTAATTTTTGAGTTTTTTTGGCTAATTTTTGGGGTTTTCTAGCCAATTTTTGAGTTTTTCTATCTAATTTTTGGGTTTTCTAGCTAATTTTTGAGTTTTTCTATCTGATTGTTGGGTTTTTGTGGCTAATTTCTGAGTTTTCCCAGCTAATTTTTGAGTTTTTCTAGCTATATTTTGGGTCTTTCTGGCAAATTTTTGGGTTTTATGGCTAATTTTTTTATTTTTTCTAGCTAATTTTTTTTTTCTGGCTAATTTTTGGGTTTCATGGCTAATTTTCGAGTTTTTTTAGCTACTTTCTGAGTTTTTCTGTGTGACTTTTGGGTTTTATGGCTAATTTTTGAGTTTTTCTGGCTATAAAATCCAATAATTAGTTAGAAAAACTCAGAGATTAGCCATAAAAACCCAAAAATTAGCCATAAAATTCAAAAATTAGCCAGAAAACCCAAAATTTAGCTAGAAAAACTTTTTTTGAGTTTTTATGGCTGATTTTTGAGTTTTTCCAGCTATCTTTCGCGTTTTATAGCTAATTTTTGGGTTTTTATGGCTAATTTTTGAGTTTTATGGCTAATTTTTGAGTTTTTCTGGCTAAATTTTGGGTTTTATTGCTAATTTTTGGGTTTGTCTGGCAAATTTTTGGGTCCTTCTGGCTAATTTTTGGGTTTTATGGCTAATTTTTGAGATTTTTTGGCTAATTTTTGAGTTTTTCTTGCTAAATTTTGGGTTTTTCTGGCTAAGTTTTGGGTTTTATGGCTAATTTTTGAGATTTATTGGCTAATTTTTGAGATTTTCTGGCTAAATTTTGGGTTTTTCTGGCTAATTTTTGGGTTTTATGGCTAATTTTTGGGTTTTCTGGCTAATTTTTGAGTTTTTCTAGCTAATTTTTGAGTTTTCCTGTCTAATTTTTGGGTTTTATGGCTAATTTTTGAGTTTTCCTGACAATTTTTAGGTTTTTGTGGCTAATTTCTGAGTTTTCCTAGCTAATTTTTGAGTTTTTCTAGCTGAATTTCGAGTTTTTCTGGCAAATTTCTGGGTTTTATGGCTAATTTTTTCATTTTTTCTAGCTAATTGTTTTTTCTGGTTAATATTTGGGTTTCATGGCTAATTTTCGAGTTTTTTTGGCTAAATTTTGGGTTTTTCTGACAATTTTTGAGTTTTTTTGGCTAATTTCTGAGTTTTTCTGGCTAATTTTCGAGATTTTCTGGCTAATTTTTGGGTTTTATGGCTAGTTTTTGATTTTTTTTAGCTAATTTTTCAGTTTTTATAGCCAATTTCAGAGTTTTTTTGGCTAATTTTTGGGTTTTATGGCTAATTTTCGGGGTTTTTTGACAATTTTTGGGTTTTTGTGGCTAATTTCTGAGTTTTCCTAGCTAATTTTTGAGTTTTTCTAGCTAAATTTTGGGTTTTTCTGGCAAATTTTTGGGTTTTATGGCTAATTTTTGGGTTTTTTGGCTAATTTTTAAGATTTATGGGCTAATTTTTGAGTTTTTCTAGCTAAATTTTGGGTTTTTCTGACAATTTTTGGGTTTTTCTGGCTAAATTTTGGGTTTTATGGCTATTTTTTGGGTTTTTCTGGCTAATTTTTGAGTTTTTCTAACTAATTTTTGGGTTTTATAGCTAATTTTTCATTTTTGAATTTTTCATTTTTGTGGCTAATTTCTGAGTTTTTCTGGTTGATTTTTGAGTTTTATGGTTAATTTTCGAGATTTTTTGGCTGATTTTTGGGTTTTTCTAGCTAATTTTTGAGTTTTTCTTGCTAAATTTTGGGTTTTTCTGGCTAATTTTTGGGTTTTATAGCTAATTTTTGGGTTTTTATGGCTAATTTTTGGGTTTTATGGCTAATTTTTATGTTTTATGGCTAATTTTTGGGTTTTCTGGCTAATTTTTGAGTTTTTCCAGCTAATTTTTGAGTTTTTCTGTCTAATTTTTGGGTTTTCCTAGCTAATTTTTGAGTTTTTCTAGCTGAATTTCGAGTTTTTCTGGCAAATTTTTGGGTTTTATGGCTAATTTATTTATTTTTTCTAGCTAATTTTTTTTTCTGGCTAATTTTTGGGTTTCATGGCTAATTTTTGAGTTTTTTTGGCTAAATTTTGGGTTTGTCTGGCAAATTTTTGGGTTTTTCTGGCTAATTTTTGGGTTTTATTGCTAGTTTTTGAGTTTTCCTAGCTAAGTTTTGGGTTTTTCTAGCTTATTTTTGGGTTTTATGGCTAGTTTTTGAGTTTTTCTAGCTAATTTTTGAGTTTTTCTAGCTAATTTTTGAGTTATTCTGGCTAATTTTTGAGTTTTTCTAGCTAATTTTTGAGTTTTTTGTGCTAATTTTTGGGTTTTTCTGACGATTTTTGGGTTTTTTTTGGCTAAATTTTGGGTTTTATGGCTAGTTTTTGGGTTTTTATGGCTAATTTTTGAGTTTTTCTAACTAATTTTAGGGGTTTTATAGCTAATTTTTCATTTTTGTGGCTAATTTCTGAGTTTTTCTGGCTAATTTTTGAGTTTTATTGCTAATTTTGGGTTTTTCTGACAATTTTTGGGTTTTTGTGGCTAATTTCTGAGTTTTTCTGGCTAATTTTCGAGATTTTCTGGCTAATTTTTGGGTTTTATGGCTAGTTTTTGAGATTTTTAGCTAATTTTTCAGTTTTTCTAGCTAATTTCAGAGTTTTTTTGGCTAATTTTTGGGTTTTATGGCTAATTTTCGGGTTTTTTTTGACAATTTCTGGGTTTTTGTGGCTAATTTCTGAGTTTTCCTAGCTAATTTTTGAGTTTTTCTAGCTAAATTTTGGATTTTTCTGACAATTTTTGGGTTTTTCTGGCTAAATTTTGGGTTTTATGGCTAGTTTTTGGGTTTTTATGGCTAATTTTTGAGTTTTTCTAACTAATTTTTGGGTTTTATAGCTAATTTTTCATTTTTGAATTTTTCATTTTTGTGGCTAATTTCTGAGTTTTTCTGGCTGATTTTTGAGTTTTATGGCTAATTTTCGAGATTTTTTGGCTAATTTTTGGGTTTTTCTAGCTAATTTTTGAGTTTTTTTGCTAATTTTTGGGTTTTATGGCTAATTTTTGAGTTTTTTTGGCTAATTTTTGGGGTTTTCTAGCCAATTTTTGAGTTTTTCTATCTAATTTTTGGGTTTTCTAGCTAATTTTTGAGTTTTTCTATCTGATTGTTGGCTTTTTGTGGCTAATTTTCGAGTTTTTCTGGCTGAATTTTGAGTTTTTCTGGCTAATTTTTGAGTTTTTCCTGCTAAATTTTGGGTTTTTCTGGCTAATTTTTGGGTTTTATGGCTAATTTCTAAGATTTATTGGCTAATTTTTTAGTTTTTTTGGCTAAATTTTGGGTTTTTCTGGCTAATTTTTGGGTTTTATGACTAATTTTTGGGTTTTTCTGGCTAATTTTTGAGTTTTTCTGGCTAAATTTTGGGTTTTTCTGGCTAATTTTTGGGTTTTATGGCTAATTTTTAAGATTTATGGGCTAATTTTTGAGTTTTTCTAGCTAAATTTTGGGTTTTTCTGACAATTTTTGGGTTTTTCTGGCTAAATTTTGGGTTTTATGGCTAGTTTTTAGGTTTTTCTGGCTAATTTTTGAGTTTTTCTAACTAATTTTTGGGTTTTATAGCTAATTTTTCATTTTTGAATTTTTCATTTTTGTGGCTAATTTCTGAGTTTTTCTGGCTGATTTTTGAGTTTTATGGTTAATTTTCGAGATTTTTTGGCTGATTTTTGGGTTTTTCTAGCTAATTTTTGTGTTTTTCTTGCTAAATTTTGGGTTTTTCTGGCTAATTTTTGGGTTTTATGGCTAATTTTTGGGTTTTTCTAGCTAATTTTTTAGTTTTTCTTGCGTATTTCAGAGTTTTTTTGGCTAATTTTTGGGTTTTATGGCTAATTTTCGGGTTTTTTTGACAATTTTTGGGTTTTTGTGGCTAATTTCTGAGTTTTCCTAGCTAATTTTTGAGTTTTTCTAGCTAAATTTTGGGTTTTTCTGGCAAATTTTTGGGTTTTATGGCTAATTTTTGAGATTTTCTGGCTGAATTTTGGGTTTTTCTGGCTAATTTTTGAGTTTTTCTTGCTAAATTTTGGGTTCTTCTGGCAAATTTTTGGGTTTTATGGCTAATTTTTAAGATTTATGGGCTAATTTTTGAGTTTTTTGGCTAAATTTTGGGTTTTTCTAGCTAATTTTTGAGTTTCTCTGGCTAATTTTTGGGTTTTATGGCTAATTTTTGAGTTTTTTTGGCTAATTTTTGGGGTTTTCTAGCCAATTTTTGAGTTTTTCTATCTAATTTTTGGGTTTTCTAGCTAATTTTTGAGTTTTTCTATCTGATTGTTGGGTTTTTGTGGCTAATTTCTGAGTTTTCCCAGCTAATTTTTGAGTTTTTCTAGCTATATTTTGGGTCTTTCTGGCAAATTTTTGGGTTTTATGGCTAATTTTTTTATTTTTTCTAGCTAATTTTTTTTTTCTGGCTAATTTTTGGGTTTCATGGCTAATTTTCGAGTTTTTTTAGCTACTTTCTGAGTTTTTCTGTGTGACTTTTGGGTTTTATGGCTAATTTTTGAGTTTTTCTGGCTATAAAACCCAATAATTAGTTAGAAAAACTCAGAGATTAGCCATAAAAACCCAAAAATTAGCCATAAAATTCAAAAATTAGCCAGAAAACCCAAAATTTAGCTAGAAAAACTTTTTTTGAGTTTTTATGGCTGATTTTTGAGTTTTTCCAGCTATCTTTCGCGTTTTATAGCTAATTTTTGGGTTTTTATGGCTAATTTTTGAGTTTTATGGCTAATTTTTGAGTTTTTCTGGCTAAATTTTGGGTTTTATTGCTAATTTTTGGGTTTGTCTGGCAAATTTTTGGGTCCTTCTGGCTAATTTTTGGGTTTTATGGCTAATTTTTGAGATTTTTTGGCTAATTTTTGAGTTTTTCTTGCTAAATTTTGGGTTTTTCTGGCTAAGTTTTGGGTTTTATGGCTAATTTTTGAGATTTATTGGCTAATTTTTGAGATTTTCTGGCTAAATTTTGGGTTTTTCTGGCTAATTTTTGGGTTTTATGGCTAATTTTTGGGTTTTCTGGCTAATTTTTGAGTTTTTCTAGCTAATTTTTGAGTTTTCCTGTCTAATTTTTGGGTTTTATGGCTAATTTTTGAGTTTTCCTGACAATTTTTAGGTTTTTGTGGCTAATTTCTGAGTTTTCCTAGCTAATTTTTGAGTTTTTCTAGCTGAATTTCGAGTTTTTCTGGCAAATTTCTGGGTTTTATGGCTAATTTTTTCATTTTTTCTAGCTAATTGTTTTTTCTGGTTAATATTTGGGTTTCATGGCTAATTTTCGAGTTTTTTTGGCTAAATTTTGGGTTTTTCTGACAATTTTTGAGTTTTTGTGGCTAATTTCTGAGTTTTTCTGGCTAATTTTCGAGATTTTCTGGCTAATTTTTGGGTTTTATGGCTAGTTTTTGATTTTTTTTAGCTAATTTTTCAGTTTTTATAGCCAATTTCAGAGTTTTTTTGGCTAATTTTTGGGTTTTATGGCTAATTTTCGGGGTTTTTTGACAATTTTTGGGTTTTTGTGGCTAATTTCTGAGTTTTTCTAGCTAATTTTTGAGTTTTTCTAGCTAAATTTTGGGTTTTTCTGGCAAATTTTTGGGTTTTATGGCTAATTTTTGAGTTTTTCTGGCTGAATTTTGGGTTTTTCTGGCTAATTTTTGAGTTTTTCTGGCTAAATTTTGGGTTTTTCTGACAATTTTTGAGTTTTTGTGGCTAATTTCTGAGTTTTTCTGGCTAATTTTCGAGATTTTCTGGCTAATTTTTGGGTTTTATGGCTAGTTTTTGATTTTTTTTAGCTAATTTTTCAGTTTTTATAGCCAATTTCAAAGTTTTTTTGGCTAATTTTTGGGTTTTATGGCTAATTTTCGGGGTTTTTTGACAATTTTTGGGTTTTTGTGGCTAATTTCTGAGTTTTTATAGCTAATTTTTGAGTTTTTCTAGCTAAATTTTGGGTTTTTCTGGCAAATTTTTGGGTTTTATGGCTAATTTTTGAGTTTTTCTGGCTGAATTTTGGGTTTTTCTGGCTAATTTTTGAGTTTATCCTGCTAAATTTTGGGTTTTTCTGGCTAATTTTTGGGTTTTATGACTAATTTTTGGGTTTTTCTGGCTAATTTTTGAGTTTTTCCTGCTGCTGGGTTTTTCTGGCTAATTTTTGGGTTTTATGGCTAATTTCTAAGATTTATTGGCTAATTTTTTAGTTTTTTTGGCTAAATTTTGGGTTTTTCTGGCTAATTTTTGGGTTTTATGACTAATTTTTGAGTTTTTTGGCTAAATTTTGGGTTTTTCTAGCTAATTTTTGAGTTTCTCTGGCTAATTTTTGGGATTTATGGCTAATTGTTAAGATTTATGGGCTAATTTTTGAGTTTTTCTGGCTAATTGTTGGGTTTTATGACTAATTTTTGGGTTTTTCCGGCTAATTTTTGAGTTTTTCTGGCTAAATTTTGGGTTTTTCTGGCTAATTTTTGGGTTTCATCGCTAATTTTTGAGTTTTTTGGCTAAATTTTGGGTTTTTCTAGCTAATTTTTGAGTTTCTCTGGCTAATTTTTTGGTTTTATGGCTAATTTTTAAGATTTATGGTCTAATTTTTGAGTTTTTTGGCTAAATTTTGGGTTTTTCTAGCTAATTTTTGAGTTTCTCTGGCTAATTTTTTGGTTTTATGGCTAATTTTTAAGATTTATGGTCTAATTTTTGAGTTTTTTGGCTAAATTTTGGGTTTTTCTAGCTAATTTTTGAGTTTCTCTGGCTAATTTTTGGGTTTTATGGCTAATTTTTAAGATTTATGGGCTGATTTTTGAGTTTTTCTAGCTAAATTTTGGGTTTTTCTGACAATTTTTGGGTTTTTCTGGCTAAATTTTGGGTTTTATGGCTAGTTTTTGGGTTTTTCTGGCTAATTTTTGAGTTTTTCTAACTAATTTTTGGGTTTTATAGCTAATTTTTCATTTTTGAATTTTTCATTTTTGTGGCTAATTTCTGAGTTTTTCTGGCTGATTTTTGAGTTTTATGGTTAATTTTCGAGATTTTTTGGCTGATTTTTGGGTTTTTCTAGCTAATTTTTGAGTTTTTCTTGCTAAATTTTGGGTTTTTCTGGCTAATTTTTGGGTTTTATGGCTAATTTTTGGGTTTTTCTAGCTAATTTTTTAGTTTTTCTTGCGTATTTCAGAGTTTTTTTGGCTAATTTTTGGGTTTTATGGCTAATTTTCGGGTTTTTTTGACAATTTTTGGGTTTTTGTGGCTAATTTCTGAGTTTTCCTAGCTAATTTTTGAGTTTTTCTAGCTAAGTTTTGGGTTTTTCTGGCAAATTTTTGGGTTTTATGGCTAATTTTTGAGATTTTCTGGCTGAATTTTGGGTTTTTCTGGCTAATTTTTGAGTTTTTCTTGCTAAATTTTGGGTTCTTCTGGCTAATTTTCGGGTTTTATGGCTAATTTTTAAGATTTATGGGCTAATTTTTGAGTTTTTTGGCTGAATTTTGGGTTTTTCTAGCTAATTTTTGAGTTTCTCTGGCTAATTTGTGGGTTTTATGGCTAATTTTTGAGTTTTTTTGGCTAATTTTTGGGGTTTTCTAGCCAATTTTTGAGTTTTTCTATCTAATTTTTGGGTTTTCTAGCTGATTTTTGAGTTTTTCTATCTGATTGTTGGGTTTTTGTGGCTAATTTTTGAGTTTTTCTGGCTGAATTTTGAGTTTTTCTGGCTAATTTTTGAGTTTTTCCTGCTAAATTTTGGGTTTTTCTGGCTAATTTTTGGGTTTTATGGCTAATTTCTAAGATTTATTGGCTAATTTTTTAGTTTTTTTGGCTAAATTTTGGGTTTTTCTGGCTAATTTTTGGGTTTTATGACTAATTTTTGGGTTTTTCTGGCTAATTTTTGAGTTTTTCTGGCTGAATTTTGGGTTTTTCTGACTAATTTTTGGGTTTTATGGCTAATTTTTAAGATTTATGGGCTAATTTTTGAGTTTTTCTAGCTAAATTTTGGGTTTTTCTGACAATTTTTAGGTTTTTCTGGCTAAATTTTGGGTTTTATGGCTAGTTTTTGGGTTTTTCTGGCTAATTTTTGAGTTTTTCTAACTAATTTTTGGGTTTTATAGCTAATTTTTCATTTTTGAATTTTTCATTTTTGTGGCTAATTTCTGAGTTTTTCTGGCTGATTTTTGAGTTTTATGGTTAATTTTCGAGATTTTTTGGCTGATTTTTGGGTTTTTCTAGCTAATTTTTGAGTTTTTCTTGCTAAAATTTGGGTTTTTCTGGCTAATTTTTGGGTTTTATGGCTAATTTTTGGGTTTTTCTAGCTAATTTTTTAGTTTTTCTTGCGTATATCAGAGTTTTTTTGGCTAATTTTTGGGTTTTATGGCTAATTTTCGGGTTTTTTTGACAATTTTTGGGTTTTTGTGGCTAATTTCTGAGTTTTCCTAGCTAATTTTTGAGTTTTTCTAGCTAAATTTTGGGTTTTTCTGGCAAATTTTTGGGTTTTATGGCTAATTTTTGAGATTTTCTGGCTGAATTTTGGGTTTTTCTGGCTAATTTTTGAGTTTTTCTTGCTAAATTTTGGGTTCTTCTGGCTAATTTTTGGGTTTTATGGCTAATTTTTAAGATTTATGGGCTAATTTTTGAGTTTTTCTATCTAATTTTTGGGTTTTCTAGCTAATTTTTGAGTTTTTCTATCTGATTGTTGGGTTTTTGTGGCTAATTTTTGAGTTTTTCTGGCTGAATTTTGAGTTTTTCTGGCTAATTTTGGGTCTTTCTGGCAAATTTTTGGGTTTTATGGCTAATTTTTTTATTTTTTCTAGCTTTTTTTTTTCTGGCTAATTTTTGGGTTTCATGGCTAATTTTCGAGTTTTTTTAGCTACTTTCTGAGTTTTTCTGTGTGACTTTTGGGTTTTATGGCTAATTTTTGGGTTTTTCTGGCTATAAAACCCAATAATTAGTTAGAAAAACTCAGAGATTAGCCATAAAAACCCAAAAATTAGCCATAAAATTCAAAAATTAGCCAGAAAACCCAAAATTTAGCTAGAAAAACTTTTTTTGAGTTTTTATGGCTGATTTTTGAGTTTTTCCAGCTATCTTTCGCGTTTTATAGCTAATTTTTGGGTTTTTATGGCTAATTTTTGAGTTTTATGGCTAATTTTTGAGTTTTTCTGGCTAAATTTTGAGTTTTATTGCTAATTTTTGGGTTTGTCTGGCAAATTTTTGGGTCCTTCTGGCTAATTTTTGGGTTTTATGGCTAATTTTTGAGATTTTTTGGCTAATTTTTGAGTTTTTCTTGCTAAATTTTGGGTTTTTCTGGCTAAGTTTTGGGTTTTATGGCTAATTTTTGAGATTTATTGGCTAATTTTTGAGATTTTCTGGCTAAATTTTGGGTTTTTCTGGCTAATTTTTGGGTTTTATGGCTATTTTTTGGGTTTTCTGGCTAATTTTTGAGTTTTTCTAGCTAATTTTTGAGTTTTCCTGTCTAATTTTTGGGTTTTATGGCTAATTTTTGAGTTTTCCTGACAATTTTTAGGTTTTTGTGGCTAATTTCTGAGTTTTCCTAGCTAATTTTTGAGTTTTTCTAGCTGAATTTCGAGTTTTTCTGGCAAATTTTTGGGTTTTATGGCTAATTTTTTTATTTTTTCTAGCTAATTGTTTTTTCTGGTTAATATTTGGGTTTCATGGCTAATTTTCGAGTTTTTTTGGCTAACTTTAGGGTTTTTCTAGCTAATTCTTGAGTTTTTCTGGCTAATTTTTGGGTTTTATGATTAATTTTCGAGTTTTTTCAGCTACTTTCTGAGTTTTTCTGTGTGATTTTTGGGTTTTATGGCTAATTTTTGGGTTTTTCTGGTTATAAAACCCAGAAATTAGCCAGAAAAACTTAAAAATTAGCTAGAAAAACTCAGAAATCAGCCACAAGAACCCAAAAATTGTCAGAAAAACCCAAAAATTAGCAATAAAACCCAAAAATTAGCCAAAAAAACTCGGATATTATCTAGAAAAACTAAAAAATTAGCTAAAAAAACTCAAAAACTAGTCATAAAACCCAAAAATTAGCCAGAAAAACTTAGCTAGAAAAACTCAGAAATTAGCCACAAAAACCCAAAAATTGTCAGAAAAACCCAAAAATTAGCAATAAAACTCAAAAATTAGCCAGAAAAACTCATAAATTAGCTAAGAAAACTCAAAAATTAACAACAAAAACCCAAAAATAAGCTAGAAAAACCCAAAAATTAGCCAAAAAAAACTCAAAAACTAGCCATAAAACCCAAAAATTAGCCAGAAAAACCCAAAAATTGTCAGAAAAACCCAAAAATTTGCCATAAAACCAAAAATTAGCAAAAAAACTCGGAAATTAGCTAGAAAAACTCAAAAATTAGCCATAAAACCCAAAAATTAGCCATAAAACCCATAATAATTTTTATGGCTCATTTTTGAGTTTTTCTAGCTATCTTTTGCGTTTTATAGCTAATTTTTGGGTTTTTATGGCTAATTTTTGGGTTTTATGGCTAATTTTTGGGTTTTATGGCTAATTTTTGGGTTTTCTGGCTAATTTTTGAGTTTTTCCAGCTAATTTTTGAGTTTTTCTGTCTAATTTTTGGGTTTTCCTAGCTAATTTTTGAGTTTTTCTAGCTGAATTTCGAGTTTTTCTGGCAAATTTTTGGGTTTTATGGCTAATTTATTTATTTTTTCTAGCTAATTTTTTTTTCTGGCTAATTTTTGGGTTTCATGGCTAATTTTCGAGTTTTTTTGGCTAAATTTTGGGTTTGTCTGGCAAATTTTTGGGTTTTTCTGGCTAATTTTTGGGTTTTATTGCTAGTTTTTGAGTTTTCCTAGCTAAGTTTTGGGTTTTTCTAGCTTATTTTTGGGTTTTATGGCTAGTTTTTGAGTTTTTCTAGCTAATTTTTGAGTTTTTCTAGCTAATTTTTGAGTTATTTTGGCTAATTTTTGGGTTTTTCTAGCTAATTTTTTAGTTTTTCTTGCGTATTTCAGAGTTTTTTTGGCTAATTTTTGGGTTTTATGGCTAATTTTCGGGTTTTTTTGACAATTTTTGGGTTTTTGTGGCTAATTTCTGAGTTTTCCTAGCTAATTTTTGAGTTTTTCTAGCTAAATTTTGGGTTTTTCTGGCAAATTTTTGGGTTTTATGGCTAATTTTTGAGATTTTCTGGCTGAATTTTGGGTTTTTCTGGCTAATTTTTGAGTTTTTCTTGCTAAATTTTGGGTTCTTCTGGCTAATTTTTGGGTTTTATGGCTAATTTTTAAGATTTATGGGCTAATTTTTGAGTTTTTTGGCTAAATTTTGGGTTTTTCTAGCTAATTTTTGAGTTTCTCTGGCTAATTTGTGGGTTTTATGGCTAATTTTTGAGTTTTTTTGGCTAATTTTTGGGGTTTTCTAGCCAATTTTTGAGTTTTTCTATCTAATTTTTGGGTTTTCTAGCTGATTTTTGAGTTTTTCTATCTGATTGTTGGGTTTTTGTGGCTAATTTTTGAGTTTTTCTGGCTGAATTTTAAGTTTTTCTGGCTAATTTTTGAGTTTTTCCTGCTAAATTTTGGGTTTTTCTGGCTAATTTTTGGGTTTTATGGCTAATTTCTAAGATTTATTGGCTAATTTTTTAGTTTTTTTGGCTAAATTTTGGGTTTTTCTGGCTAATTTTTGGGTTTTATGACTAATTTTTGGGTTTTTCTGGCTAATTTTTGAGTTTTTCTGGCTGAATTTTGGGTTTTTCTGACTAATTTTTGGGTTTTATGGCTAATTTTTAAGATTTATGGGCTAATTTTTGAGTTTTTCTAGCTAAATTTTGGGTTTTTCTGACAATTTTTGGGTTTTTCTGGCTAAATTTTGGGTTTTATGGCTAGTTTTTGGGTTTTTCTGGCTAATTTTTGAGTTTTTCTAACTAATTTTTGGGTTTTATAGCTAATTTTTCATTTTTGAATTTTTCATTTTTGTGGCTAATTTCTGAGTTTTTCTGGCTGATTTTTGAGTTTTATGGTTAATTTTCGAGATTTTTTGGCTGATTTTTGGGTTTTTCTAGCTAATTTTTGAGTTTTTCTTGCTGAAATTTGGGTTTTTCTGGCTAATTTTTGGGTTTTATGGCTAATTTTTGGGTTTTTCTAGCTAATTTTCTAGTTTTTCTTGCGTATTTCAGAGTTTTTTTGGCTAATTTTTGGGTTTTATGGCTAATTTTCGGGTTTTTTTGACAATTTTTGGGTTTTTGTGGCTAATTTCTGAGTTTTCCTAGCTAATTTTTGAGTTTTTCTAGCTAAATTTTGGGTTTTTCTGGCAAATTTTTGGGTTTTATGGCTAATTTTTGAGATTTTCTGGCTGAATTTTGGGTTTTTCTGGCTAATTTTTGAGTTTTTCTTGCTAAATTTTGGGTTCTTCTGGCTAATTTTTGGGTTTTATGGCTAATTTTTAAGATTTATGGGCTAATTTTTGAGTTTTTTGGCTAAATTTTGGGTTTTTCTAGCTAATTTTTGAGTTTCTCTGGCTAATTTTTGGGTTTTATGGCTAATTTTTGAGTTTTTTTGGCTAATTTTTGGGGTTTTCTAGCCAATTTTTGAGTTTTTCTATCTAATTTTTGGGTTTTCTAGCTAATTTTTGAGTTTTTCTATCTGATTGTTGGGTTTTTGTGGCTAATTTTTGAGTTTTTCTGGCTGAATTTTGAGTTTTTCTGGCTAATTTTGGGTCTTTCTGGCAAATTTTTGGGTTTTATGGCTAATTTTTTTATTTTTTCTAGCTAATTTTTTTTTTCTGGCTAATTTTTGGGTTTCATGGCTAATTTTCGAGTTTTTTTAGCTACTTTCTGAGTTTTTCTGTGTGACTTTTGGGTTTTATGGCTAATTTTTGGGTTTTTCTGGCTATAAAACCCAATAATTAGTTAGAAAAACTGAGAGATTAGCCATAAAAACCCAAAAATTAGCCATAAAATTCAAAAATTAGCCAGAAAACCCAAAATTTAGCTAGAAAAACTTTTTTTGAGTTTTTATGGCTGATTTTTGAGTTTTTCCAGCTATCTTTCGCGTTTTATAGCTAATTTTTGGGTTTTTATGGCTAATTTTTGAGTTTTATGGCTAATTTTTGAGTTTTTCTGGCTAAATTTTGAGTTTTATTGCTAATTTTTGGGTTTGTCTGGCAAATTTTTGGGTCCTTCTGGCTAATTTTTGGGTTTTATGACTAATTTTTGAGATTTTTTGGCTAATTTTTGAGTTTTTCTTGCTAAATTTTGGGTTTTTCTGGCTAAGTTTTGGGTTTTATGGCTAATTTTTGAGATTTATTGGCTAATTTTTGAGATTTTCTGGCTAAATTTTGGGTTTTTCTGGCTAATTTTTGGGTTTTATGGCTATTTTTTGGGTTTTCTGGCTAATTTTTGAGTTTTTCTAGCTAATTTTTGAGTTTTCCTGTCTAATTTTTGGGTTTTATGGCTAATTTTTGAGTTTTCCTGACAATTTTTAGGTTTTTGTGGCTAATTTCTGAGTTTTCCTAGCTAATTTTTGAGTTTTTCTAGCTGAATTTCGAGTTTTTCTGGCAAATTTTTGGGTTTTATGGCTAATTTTTGGGTTTTATGATTAATTTTCGAGTTTTTTCAGCTACTTTCTGAGTTTTTCTGTGTGATTTTTGGGTTTTATGGCTAATTTTTGGGTTTTTCTGGTTATAAAACCCAGAAATTAGCCAGAAAAACTTGAAAATTAGCTAGAAAAACTCAGAAATCAGCCACAAGAACCCAAAAATTGTCAGAAAAACCCAAAAATTAGCAATAAAACCCAAAAATTAGCCAAAAAAACTCGGATATTATCTAGAAAAACTAAAAAATTAGCTAAAAAAACTCAAAAACTAGTCATAAAACCCAAAAATTAGCCAGAAAAAATTAGCTAGAAAAACTCAGAAATTAGCCACAAAAACCCAAAAATTGTCAGAAAAACCCAAAAATTAGCAATAAAACCCAAAAATTAGCCAGAAAAACTCATAAATTAGCTAAGAAAACTCAAAAATTAGCCACAAAAACCCAAAAATAAGCTAGAAAAACCCAAAAATTAGCCAAAAAAAACTCAAAAACTAGCCATAAAACCCAAAAATTAGCCAGAAAAACCCAAAAATTGTCAGAAAAACCCAAAAATTTGCCATAAAACCAAAAATTAGCAAAAAAAACTCGGAAATTAGCTAGAAAAACTCAAAAATTAGCCATAAAACCCAAAAATTAGCCATAAAACCCATAAATTAGCCAGAAAACCCAAAATTTAGCTAGAAAAACTTTTGTGAATTTTTATGGCTCATTTTTGAGTTTTTCTAGCTATCTTTTGCGTTTTATAGCTAATTTTTGGGTTTTTATGGCTAATTTTTGGGTTTTATGGCTAATTTTTGGGTTTTATGGCTAATTTTTGGGTTTTCTGGCTAATTTTTGAGTTTTTCCAGCTAATTTTTGAGTTTTTCTGTCTAATTTTTGGGTTTTCCTAGCTAATTTTTGAGTTTTTCTAGCTGAATTTCGAGTTTTTCTGGCAAATTTTTGGGTTTTATGGCTAATTTATTTATTTTTTCTAGCTAATTTTTTTTTCTGGCTAATTTTTGGGTTTCATGGCTAATTTTTGAGTTTTTTTGGCTAAATTTTGGGTTTGTCTGGCAAATTTTTGGGTTTTTCTGGCTAATTTTTGGGTTTTATTGCTAGTTTTTGAGTTTTCCTAGCTAAGTTTTGGGTTTTTCTAGCTTATTTTTGGGTTTTATGGCTAGTTTTTGAGTTTTTCTAGCTAATTTTTGAGTTTTTCTAGCTAATTTTTGAGTTATTCTGGCTAATTTTTGAGTTTTTCTAGCTAATTTTTGAGTTTTTTGTGCTAATTTTTGGTTTTATGGCTAATTTTTGGGTTTTTCTGACAATTTTTGGGTTTTTCTGGCTAAATTTTGGGTTTTATGGCTAGTTTTTGGGTTTTTATGGCTAATTTTTGAGTTTTTCTAACTAATTTTTGGGTTTTATAGCTAATTTTCCATTTTTGTGGCTAATTTCTGAGTTTTTCTGGCTAATTTTTGAGTTTTATTGCTAATTTTGGGTTTTTCTGACAATTTTTGGGTTTTTGTGGCTAATTTCTGAGTTTTTCTGGCTACTTTTCGAGATTTTCTTGCTAATTTTTGGGTTTTATGGCTAGTTTTTGAGATTTTTAGCTAATTTTTCAGTTTTTCTAGCTAATTTCAGAGTTTTTTTGGCTAATTTTTGGGTTTTATGGCTAATTTTCGGGTTTTTTTGACAATTTTTGGGTTTTTGTGGCTAATTTCTGAGTTTTCCTAGCTAATTTTTGAGTTTTTTGTGCTAATTTTTGGTTTTATGGCTAATTTTTGGGTTTTTCTGACAATTTTTGGGTTTTTCTGGCTAAATTTTGGGTTTTATGGCTAGTTTTTGGGTTTTTATGGCTAATTTTTGAGTTTTTCCAACTAATTTTTGGGTTTTATAGCTAATTTTTCATTTTTGAATTTTTCATTTTTGTGGCTAATTTCTGAGTTTTTCTGGCTGATTTTTGAGTTTTATGGCTAATTTTCGAGATTTTTTGGCTAATTTTTGGGTTTTTCTAGCTAATTTTTGAGTTTTTTTTGCTAAATTTAGGGTTTTTCTGGCTAATTTTTGGGTTTTATGGTTAATTTTTGGGTTTTTCTAGCTAATTTTTCAGTTTTTCTAGCTAATTTCAGAGTTTTTTTGGCTAATTTTTGGGTTTTTTGGCTAATTTTCGGGTTTTTTTGACAATTTTTGGGTTTTTGTGGCTAATTTCTGAGTTTTTCTAGCTAATTTTTGAGTTTTTCTAGCTAAATTTTGGGTTTTTCTGGCAAATTTTTGGGTTTTATGGCTAATTTTTGAGTTTTTCTGGCTGAATTTTGGGTTTTTCTGGCTAATTTTTGAGTTTTTCCTGCTAAATTTTGGGTTTTTCTGGCTAATTTTTGGGTTTTATGGCTAATTTCTAAGATTTATTGGCTAATTTTTTAGTTTTTTTGGCTAAATTTTGGGTTTTTCTGGCTATTTTTTGGGTTTTATGACTAATTTTTGGGTTTTTCTGGCTAATTTTTGAGTTTTTCTGGCTAAATTTTGGGTTTTTCTGGCTAATTTTTGGGTTTCATGCCTAATTTTTGAGTTTTTTGGCTAAATTTTGGGTTTTTCTAGCTAATTTTTGAGTTTCTCTGGCTAATTTTTGGGTTTTATGGCTAATTTTTAAGATTTATGGGCTAATTTTTGAGTTTTTCTGGCTAAATTTTGGGTTTTTCTGGCTAATTTTTGGGTTTCATGGCTAATTTTTGAGTTTTTTGGCTAAATTTTGGGTTTTTCTAGCTAATTTTTGAGTTTCTCTGGCTAATTTTTGGGTTTTATGGCTAATTTTTAAGATTTATGGGCTAATTTTTGAGTTTTTCTGGCTAATTGTTGGGTTTTATGACTAATTTTTGGGTTTTTCTGGCTAATTTTTGAGTTTTTCTGGCTAAATTTTGGGTTTTTCTGACAATTTTTGAGTTTTTGTGGCTAATTTCTGAGTTTTTCTGGCTAATTTTCGAGATTTTCTGGCTAATTTTAGGGTTTTATGGCTAGTTTTTGATTTTTTTTAGCTAATTTTTCAGTTTTTATAGCTAATTTCAGAGTTTTTTTGGCTAATTTTAGGGTTTTATGGCTAATTTCTGAGTTTTTCTAGCTAATTTTTGAGTTTTTCTAGCTGAATTTTGGGTTTTTCTGGCAAATTTTTGGGTTTTATGGCTAATTTTTGAGTTTTTCTGGCTGAATTTTGGGTTTTTCTGGCTAATTTTTAAGTTTTTCCTGCTAAATTTTGGGTTTTTCTGGCTAATTTTTGGGTTTTATGGCTAATTTCTAAGATTTATTGGCTAATTTTTTAGTTTTTTTGGCTAAATTTTGGGTTTTTCTGGCTAATTTTTGGGTTTTATGACTAATTTTTGGGTTTTTCTGGCTAATTTTTGAGTTTTTCTGGCTAAATTTTGGGTTTTTCTGGCTAATTTTTGGGTTTCATGGCTAATTTTTGAGTTTTTTGGCTAAATTTTGGGTTTTTCTAGCTAATTTTTGAGTTTCTCTGGCTAATTTTTGGGTTTTATGGCTAATTTTTAAGATTTATGTGCTAATTTTTGAGTTTTTCTGGCTAATTGTTGGGTTTTATGACTAATTTTTGGGTTTTTCTGGCTAATTTTTGAGTTTTTCTGGGTAAATTTTGGGTTTTTCTGGCTAATTTTTGGGTTTCATGGCTAATTTTTGAGTTTTTTGGCTAAATTTTGGGTTTTTCTAGCTAATTCTTGAGTTTTTCTAACTAATTTTTGGGTTTTATAGCTAATTTTTCATTTTTGAATTTTTCATTTTTGTGGCTAATTTCTGAGTTTTTCTGGCTGATTTTTGAGTTTTATGGTTAATTTTCGAAATTTTTTGGCTGATTTTTGGGTTTTTCTAGCTAATTTTTGAGTTTTTCTTGCTAAATTTTGGGTTTTTCTGGCTAATTTTTGGGTTTTATGGCTAATTTTTGGGTTTTTCTAGCTAATTTTTTAGTTTTTCTAGCTAATTTCAGAGTTTTTTTGGCTAATTTTTGGGTTTTATGGCTAATTTTCGGGTTTTTTTGACAATTTTTGGGTTTTTGTGGCTAATTTCTGAGTTTTCCTAGCTAATTTTTGAGTTTTTCTAGCTAAATTTTGGGTTTTTCTGGCAACATTTGGGTTTTATGGCTAATTTTTGAGATTTTCTGGCTGAATTTTGGGTTTTTCTAGCTAATTTTTGAGTTTCTCTGGCTAATTTTTGGGTTTTATGGCTAATTTTTAAGATTTATGGGCTAATTTCCGAGATTTTTTGGCTAATTTTTGGGTTTTACTATCTAATTTTTGAGTTTTTTTTGCTAAATTTAGGGTTTTTCGGGCTAATTTTTGGGTTTTATGGCTAATTTTTGGGTTTTTCTAGCTAATTTTTCAGTTTCTCTAGCTAATTTCAGAGTTTTTTTGACTAATTTTTGAGTTTTATGGCTAATTTTCGGGTTTTTTTGACAATTTTTGGGTTTTTGTGGCTAATTTCTGAGTTTTTCTAGCTAATTTTTGAGTTTTTCTAGCTAAATTTTGGGTTTTTCTGGCAAATTTTTGGGTTTTATGGCTAATTTTTGAGTTTTTCTGGCTGAATTTTGGGTTTTATGGCTAATTTTTAAGATTTATGGGCTAATTTTTGAGTTTTTTGGCTAAATTTTGGGTTTTTCTAGCTAATTTCTGAGTTTCTCTGGCTAATTTTTGGGTTTTATGGCTAATTTTTAAGATTTATGGGCTAATTTTTGAGTTTTTCTAGCTAAATTTTGGGTTTTTCTGACAATTTTTGGGTTTTTCTGGCTAAATTTTGGGTTTTATGACTAATTTTTGGGTTTTTCTGGCTAATTTTTGAGTTTTTCTGGCTAAATTTTGGGTTTTTCTGACAATTTTTGAGTTTTTGTGGCTAATTTCTGAGTTTTTCTGGCTTATTTTCGAGATTTTCTGGCTAATTTTTGGGTTTTATGGCTAGTTTTTGATTTTTTTTAGCTAATTTTTCAGTTTTTCTAGCTAATTTCAGAGTTTTTTGGCTAATTTTTGGGTTTTATGGCTAATTTTCGGGTTTTTTTTGACAATTTTTGGGTTTTTGTGGCTAATTTCTGAGTTTTTCTAGCTAATTTTTGAGTTTTTCTAGCTAAATTTTGGGTTTTTCTGGCAAATTTTTGGGTTTTATGGCTAATTTTTGAGTTTTTCTGGCTGAATTTTGGGTTTTTCTGGCTAATTTTTGAGTTTTTCCTGCTAAATTTTGGGTTTTTCTGGCTAATTTTTGGGTTTTATGGCTAATTTCTAAGATTTATTGGCTAATTTTTTAGTTTTTTTGGCTAAATTTTGGGTTTTTCTGGCTAATTTTTGGGTTTTATGACTAATTTTTTGGTTTTTCTGGCTAATTTTTGAGTTTTTCTGGCTAAATTTTGGGTTTTTCTGGCTAATTTTTGGGTTTTTCTGGCTAATTTTTGAGTTTTTCTGGCTAAATTTTGGGTTTTTCTGGCTAATTTCTGGGTTTCATGGCTAATTTTTGAGTTTTTTTGGGTAAATTCTGGGTTTTTCTAGCTAATTTTTGGGTTTTTCTGGCTAATGTTTGAGTTTTTCTGGCTAAATTTTGGGTTTTTCTGGCTAATTCTTGAGTTTTTCTGGCTAATTTTTGGGTTTTATGACTAATTTTTGGGTTTTTCTGGCTGATTTTTGAGTTTTATGGTTAATTTTCGAGATTTTTTGGCTGATTTTTGGGTTTTTCTAGCTAATTTTTGAGTTTTTCTTGCTAAATTTTGGGTTTTTCTGGCTAATTTTTGGATTTTATGGCTAATTTTTGGGTTTTTCTAGCTAATTTTTTAGTTTTTCTAGCTAATTTCAGAGTTTTTTTGGCTAATTTTTGGGTTTTATGGCTAATTTTCGGGTTTTTTTGACAATTTTTGGGTTTTTGTGGCTAATTTCTGAGTTTTCCTAGCTAATTTTTGAGTTTTTCTAGCTAAATTTTGGGTTTTTCTGGCAAATTTTTGGGTTTTATGGCTAATTTTTGAGATTTTCTGGCTGAATTTTGGGTTTTTCTGGCTAATTTTTGAGTTTTTCTTGCTAAATTTTGGGTTCTTCTGGCTAATTTTTGGGTTTTATGGCTAATTTTTAAGATTTATGGGCTAATTTTTGAGTTTTTTGGCTAAATTTAGGGTTTTTCTGGCAAATTTTTGGGTTTTATGGCTAATTTTTGAGTTTTTCTGGCTGAATTTTGGGTTTTATGGCTAATTTTTAAGATTTATGGGCTAATTTTTGAGTTTTTCTAGCTAAATTTTGGGTTTTTCTGACAATTTTTGGGTTTTTCTGGCTAAATTTTGGGTTTTATGGCTAGTTTTTGGGTTTTTCTGGCTAATTTTTGAGTTTTTCTAACTAATTTTTGGGTTTTATAGCTAATTTTTCATTTTTGAATTTTTCATTTTTGTGGCTAATTTCTGAGTTTTTCTGGCTGATTTTTGAGTTTTATGGTTAATTTTCGAGATTTTTTGGCTGATTTTTGGGTTTTTCTAGCTAATTTTTGAGTTTTTCTTGCTAAATTTTGGGTTTTTCTGGCAAATTTTTGGGTTTTATGGCTAATTTTTGGGGTTTTCTAGCTAATTTTTTAGTTTTTCTAGCTAATTTCAGAGTTTTTTTGGCTAATTTTTGGGTTTTATGGCTAATTTTCGGGTTTTTTTGACAATTTTTGGGTTTTTGTGACTAATTTCTGAGTTTTCCTAGCTAATTTTTGAGTTTTTCTAGCTAAATTTTGGGTTTTTCTGGCAACATTTGGGTTTTATGGCTAATTTTTGAGATTTTCTGGCTGAATTTTGGGTTTTTCTAGCTAATTTTTGAGTTTCTCTGGCTAATTTTTGGGTTTTTCTATCTAATTTTTGAGTTTTTTTTGCTAAATTTAGGGTTTTTCTGGCTAATTTTTGGGTTTTATGGCTAATTTTTGGGTTTTTCTAGCTAATTTTTCAGTTTTTCTAGCTAATTTCAGAGTTTTTTTGACTAATTTTTGAGTTTTATGGCTAATTTTCGGGTTTTTTTGACAATTTTTGGGTTTTTGTGGCTAATTTCTGAGTTTTTCTAGCTAATTTTTGAGTTTTTCTAGCTAAATTTTGGGTTTTTCTGGCAAATTTTTGGGTTTTATGGCTAATTTTTGAGTTTTTCTGGCTGAATTTTGGGTTTTATGGCTAATTTTTAAGATTTATGGGCTAATTTTTGAGTTTTTTGGCTAAATTTTGGGTTTTTCTAGCTAACTTCTGAGTTTCTCTGGCTAATTTTTGGGTTTTATGGCTAATTTTTAAGATTTATGGGCTAATTTTTGAGTTTTTCTAGCTAAATTTTGGGTTTTTCTGACAATTTTTGGGTTTTTCTGGCTAAATTTTGGGTTTTATGACTAATTTTTGGGTTTTTCTGGCTAATTTTTGAGTTTTTCTTGCTAAATTTTGGGTTTTTCTGACAATTTTTGAGTTTTTGTGGCTAATTTCTGAGTTTTTCTGGCTAATTTTCGAGATTTTCTGGCTAATTTTTGGGTTTTATGGCTAGTTTTTAATTTTTTTTAGCTAATTTTTCAGTTTTTCTAGCTAATTTCAGAGTTTTTTTGGCTAATTTTTGGGTTTTATGGCTAATTTTCGGGTTTTTTCTGACAATTTTTGGGTTTTTGTGGCTAATTTCTGAGTTTTTCTAGCTAATTTTTGAGTTTTTCTAGCTAAATTTTGGGTTTTTCTGGCAAATTTTTGGGTTTTATGGCTAATTTTTGAGTTTTTCTGGCTGAATTTTGGGTTTTTCTGGCTAATTTTTGAGTTTTTCCTGCTAAATTTTGGGTTTTTCTGGCTAATTTCTGGGTTTCATGGCTAATTTTTGAGTTTTTTTGGCTAAATTCTGGGTTTTTCTAGCTAATTTTTGGGTTTTTCTGGCTAATGTTTGAGTTTTTCTGGCTAAATTTTGGGTTTTTCTGGCTAATTCTTGAGTTTTTCTGGCTAATTTTTGGGTTTTATGACTAATTTTCGAGTTTTTTTAGTTACTTTCTGAGTTTTTCTGTGTGATTTTTGGGTTTTATGGCTAATTTTTGGGTTTTTCTGGCTATAAAACCCAAAAATTAGCCAGAAAAACTCAAAAATTAGCTAGAAAAACTCAGAAATTAGCCACAAGAACCCAAAAATTGTCAGAAAAACCCAAAAATTAGCAATAAAACCCAAAAATTAGCCAAAAAAACTCGGAAATTATCTAGAAAAACTAAAAAATTAGCTAAAAAAACTCAAAAACTAGCCATAAAACCCAAAAATTAGCCAGAAAAAATTAGCTAGAAAAACTCAGAAATTAGCCACAAAAACCCAAAAATTGTCAGAAAAACCCAAAAATTAGCAATAAAACCCAAAAATTAGCCAGAAAAACTCATAAATTAGCTAAGAAAACTCAAAAATTAGCCACAAAAACCCAAAAATTAGCTAGAAAAACTCGAAAATTAGCTAGAAAAACCCAAAAATTAGCCAAAAAAAACTCAAAAACTAGCCATAAAACCCAAAAATTAGCCAGAAAAACCCAAAAATTGTCAGAAAAACCCAAAAATTGTCAGAAAAACCCAAAAATTGTCAGAAAAAACCCAAAAATTCGCCATAAAACCAAAAATTAGCAAAAAAAACTCGGAAATTAGCTAGAAAAACTCAAAAATTAGCCATAAAACTCAAAAATTAGCCATAAAACCCATAAATTAGCCAGAAAACCCAAAATTTAGCTAGAAAAACTTTTGTGAATTTTTATGGCTCATTTTTGAGTTTTTCTAGCTATCTTTTGCGTTTTATAGCTAATTTTTGGGTTTTTATGGCTAATTTTTGGGTTTTCTGGCTAATTTTTGAGTTTTTCCAGCTAATTTTTGAGTTTTTCTGTCTAATTTTTGGGTTTTCCTAGCTAATTTTTGAGTTTTTCTAGCTGAATTTCGAGTTTTTCTGGCAAATTTTTGGGTTTTATGGCTAATTTATTTATTTTTTCTAGCTAATTTTTTTTTCTGGCTAATTTTTGGGTTTCATGGCTAATTTTTGAGTTTTTTTGGCTAAATTTTGGGTTTGTCTGGCAAATTTTTGGGTTTTTCTGGCTAATTTTTGGGTTTTATTGCTAATTTTTGAGTTTTCCTAGCTAAGTTTTGGGTTTTTCTAGCTTATTTTTGGGTTTTATGGCTAGTTTTTGAGTTTTTCTAGCTAATTTTCGAGTTATTCTGGCTAAATTTTGGGTTTTTCTGACAATTTTTGGGTTTTTCTGGCTAAATTTTGGGTTTTATGGCTATTTTTTGGGTTTTTCTAGCTAAATTTTGGGTTTTTCTGACAATTTTTGGGTTTTTCTGGCTAAATTTTGGTTTTTATGGCTAGTTTTTGGGTTTTTATGGCTAATTTTTGAGTTTTTCTAACTAATTTTTGGGTTTTATAGCTAATTTTTCATTTTTGAATTTTTCATTTTTGTGGCTGATTTTTGAGTTTTATGGTTAATTTTCGAGATTTTTTGGCTAATTTTTGGGTTTTTCTAGCTAATTTTTGACTTTTTCTTGCTAACGTGTGGGTTTTTCTGGCTAATTTTTGGGTTTTATGGCTAATTTTTGGGTTTTTCTAGCTAATTTCTTAGTTTTTCTAGCTAATTTCAGAGTTTTTTTGGCTAATTTTTGGGTTTTATGGCTAATTTTCGGGTTTTTTTGACAATTTTTGGGTTTTTGTGGCTAAATTTTGGGTTTTTCTGGCAAATTTTTGGGTTTTATGGCGAATTTTTGAGTTTTTCTGGCTGAATTTTGGGTTTTTCTGGCTAATTTTTGAGTTTTTCTTGCCAAATTTTGGGTTTTTCTGGCTAATTTTTGGGTTTTATGGTTAATTTTTGAGATTTATTGGCTAATTTCTGAGTTTTTCTGGCTAAATTTTGGGTTTTTCTGGCTAATTTTTGGGTTTTATGGCTAATTTTTGAGTTTTTCTGGCTGAATTTTGGGTTTTTCTGGCTAATTTTTGAGTTTTTTTTGCTAAATTTAGGGTTTTTCTGGCTAATTTTTGAGTTTTATGGCTAATTTTTGGGTTTTTCTAGCTAAGTTTTCAGTTTTTCTAGCTAATTTCAGAGTTTTTTTGGCTAATTTTTGGGTTTTATGGCTAATTTTCGGGTTTTTTTGACAATTTTTGGGTTTTTGTGGCTAATTTATGAGTTTTTCTAGGTAATTTTTGAGTTTTTCTAGCTAAATTTTGGGTTTTTCTGGCAAATTTTTGGGTTTTATGGCTAATTTTTGAGTTTTTCTGGCTGAATTTTGGGTTTTATGGCTAATTTTTAAGATTTATGGGCTAATTGTTGAGTTTTTTGGCTAAATTTTGATTTTTTCTAGCTAATTTTCGAGTTTCTCTGGCTAATTTTTGGGTCTTATGGCTAATTTTTAAGATTTATGGGCTAATTTTTGAGTTTTTTCTAGCTAAATTTTGGGTTTTTCTGACAATTTTTGGGTTTTTCTGGCTAAATTTTGGGTTTTATGGCTAGTTTTTGGGTTTTTCTGGCTAATTTTTGAGTTTTTCTAACTAATTTTTGGGTTTTATAGCTAATTTTTCATTTTTGAATTTTTCATTTTTGTGGCTAATTTCTGAGTTTTTCTGGCTGATTTTTGGGTTTTATGGTTAATTTTCGAGATTTTTTGGCTGATTTTTGGGTTTTTCTAGCTAATTTTTGAGTTTTTCTTGCTAAACTTTGGGTTTTTCTGGCAAATTTTTGGGTTTTATGGCTAATTTTTGAGATTTTCTGGGTGAATTTTGGGTTTTTCTGGCTAATTTTTGAGTTTTTCTTGCTAAATTTTGGGTTCTTCTGGCTAATTTTTGGGTTTTATGGCTAATTTTTAAGATTTATGGGCTAATTTTTGAGTTTCTGGCTAAATTTTGGGTTTTTCTAGCTAATTTTTGAGTTTCTCTGGCTAATTTTTGGGTTTTATGGCTAATTTTTAAGATTTATGGGCTAATTTTTGAGTTTTTCTAGCTAAATTTTGGGTTTTTCTGACAATTTTTGGGTTTTTCTGGCTAAATTTTGGGTTTTATGGCTAGTTTTTGGGTTTTTCTGGCTAATTTTTGAGTTTTTCTAACTAATTTTTGAGTTTAATAGCTAATTTTTCATTTTTGAATTTTTCATTTTTGTGGCTAATTTTGAGTTTTTTGGCTAAATTTCTGGTTTTTCTAGCTAATTTTTGAGTTTCTCTGGCTAATTTTTGAGTTTTTCTAGCTAAATTTTGGGTTTTTCTGGCAAATTTTTGGGTTTTATGGCTAATTTTTGAGTTTTTCTGGCTGAATTTTGGGTTTTTCTGGCTAATTTTTGAGTTTTTCCTGCTGAATTTTGGGTTTTTCTGGATAATTTTTGGGTTTTATGGCTAATTTCTAAGATTTATTGGCTAGTTTTTTAGTTTTTTTGGCTAAATTTTGGGTTTTTCTGGCTAATTTTCGGGTTTTATGGCTAATTTTTAAGATTTATGGGCTAATTTTTGAGTTTTTCTGGCTAATTGTTGGGTTTTATGACTAATTTTTGGGTTTTTGTGGCTAATTTCTAAGATTTATTGGCTAATTTTTTAGTTTTTTTGGCTAAATTTTGGGTTTTATGGCTAATTTTCGGGTTTTATGGCTAATTTTTAAGATTTATGGGCTAATTTTTGAGTTTTTCTGGCTAATTGTTGGGTTTTATGACTAATTTTTGGGTTTTTCTAGCTAATTTTTTAGTTTTTCTAGCTAATTTCAGAGTTTTTTGGCTAATTTTTGGGTTTTATGGTTAATTTTCGGGTTTTTTTTGACAATTTTTGGGTTTTTGTGGCTAATTTCTGAGTTTTCCTAGCTAATTTTTGAGTTTTTCTAGCTAAATTTTGGGTTTTTCTGGCAACATTTGGGTTTTATGGCTAATTTTTGAGATTTTCTGGCTGAATTTTGGGTTTTTCTAGCTAATTTTTGAGTTTCTCTGGCTAATTTTTGGGTTTTATGGCTAATTTTTAAGATTTATGGGCTAATTTCCGAGATTTTTTGGCTAATTTTTGGGTTTTTCTATCTAATTTTCGAGTTTTTTTTGCTAAATTTAGGGTTTTTCTGGCTAATTTTTGGGTTTTATGGCTAATTTTTGGGTTTTTCTAGCTAATTTTTCAGTTTTTCTAGCTAATTTCAGAGTTTTTTTGACTAATTTTTGAGTTTTATGGCTAATTTTCGGGTTTTTTTGACAATTTTTGGGTTTTTGTGGCTAATTTCTGAGTTTTTCTAGCTAATTTTTGAGTTTTTCTAGCTAAATTTTGGGTTTTTCTGGCAAATTTTTGGGTTTTATGGCTAATTTTTGAGTTTTTCTGGCTGAATTTTGGGTTTTATGGCTAATTTTTAAGATTTATGGGCTAATTTTTGAGTTTTTCTAGCTAAATTTTGGGTTTTTCTGACAATTTTTGGGTTTTTCTGGCTAAATTTTGGGTTTTATGGCTAGTTTTTGGGTTTTTCTGGCTAATTTTTGAGTTTTTCTAACTAATTTTTGGGTTTTATAGCTAATTTTTCATTTTTGAATTTTTCATTTTTGTGGCTAATTTCTGAGTTTTTCTGGCTGATTTTTGAGTTTTATGGTTAATTTTCGAGATTTTTTGGCTGATTTTTGGGTTTTTCTAGCTAATTTTTGAGTTTTTCTTGCTAAATTTTGGGTTTTTCTGGCTAATTTTTGGGTTTTATGGCTAATTTTTGGGTTTTTCTAGCTAATTTTTTAGTTTTTCTAGCTAATTTCAGAGTTTTTTTGGCTAATTTTTGGGTTTTATGGCTAATTTTCGGGTTTTTTTGACAATTTTTGGGTTTTTGTGGCTAATTTCTGAGTTTTCCTAGCTAATTTTTGAGTTTTTCTAGCTAAATTTTGGGTTTTTCTGGCAACATTTGGGTTTTATGGCTAATTTTTGAGATTTTCTGGCTGAATTTTGGGTTTTTCTAGCTAATTTTTGAGTTTCTCTGGCTAATTTTTGGGTTTTATGGCTAATTTTTAAGATTTATGGGCTAATTTCCGAGATTTTTTGGCTAATTTTTGGGTTTTACTATCTAATTTTTGAGTTTTTTTTGCTAAATTTAGGGTTTTTCTGGCTAATTTTTGGGTTTTATGGCTAATTTTTGGGTTTTTCTAGCTAATTTTTCAGTTTTTCTAGCTAATTTCAGAGTTTTTTTGACTAATTTTTGAGTTTTATGGCTAATTTTCGGGTTTTTTTGACAATTTTTGGGTTTTTGTGGCTAATTTCTGAGTTTTTCTAGCTAATTTTTGAGTTTTTCTAGCTAAATTTTGGGTTTTTCTGGCAAATTTTTGGGTTTTATGGCTAATTTTTGAGTTTTTCTGGCTGAATTTTGGGTTTTATGGCTAATTTTTAAGATTTATGGGCTAATTTTTGAGTTTTTTGGCTAAATTTTGGGTTTTTCTAGCTAATTTCTGAGTTTCTCTGGCTAATTTTTGGGTTTTATGGCTAATTTTTAAGATTTATGGGCTAATTTTTGAGTTTTTCTAGCTAAATTTTGGGTTTTTCTGACAATTTTTGGGTTTTTCTGGCTAAATTTTGGGTTTTATGACTAATTTTTGGGTTTTTCTGGCTAATTTTTGAGTTTTTCTGGCTTAATTTTGGGTTTTTCTGACAATTTTTGAGTTTTTGTGGCTAATTTCTGAGTTTTTCTGGCTAATTTTAGAGATTTTCTGGCTAATTTTTGGGTTTTATGGCTAGTTTTTGATTTTTTTTAGCTAATTTTTCAGTTTTTCTAGCTAATTTCAGAGTTTTTTTGGCTAATTTTTGGGTTTTATGGCTAATTTTCGGGTTTTTTTTGACAATTTTTGGGTTTTTGTGGCTAATTTCTGAGTTTTTCTAGCTAATTTTTGAGTTTTTCTAGCTAAATTTTGGGTTTTTCTGGCAAATTTTTGGGTTTTATGGCTAATTTTTGAGTTTTTCTGGCTGAATTTTGGGTTTTTCTGGCTAATTTTTGAGTTTTTCCTGCTAAATTTTGGGTTTTTCTGGCTAATTTTTGGGTTTTATGGCTAATTTCTAAGATTTATTGGCTAATTTTTTAGTTTTTTTGGCTAAATTATGGGTTTTTCTGGCTAATTTTTGGGTTTTATGACTAATTTTTTGGTTTTTCTGGCTAATTTTTGAGTTTTTCTGGCTAAATTTTGGGTTTTTCTGGCTAATTTTTGGGTTTTTCTGGCTAATTTTTGAGTTTTTCTGGCTAAATTTTGGGTTTTTCTGGCTAATTTCTGGGTTTCATGGCTAATTTTTGAGTTTTTTTGGGTAAATTCTGGGTTTTTCTAGCTAATTTTTGGGTTTTTCTGGCTAATGTTTGAGTTTTTCTGGCTAAATTTTGGGTTTTTCTGGCTAATTCTTGAGTTTTTCTGGCTAATTTTTGGGTTTTATGACTAATTTTTGGGTTTTTCTAGCTAATTTTTGAGTTTTTCTTGCTAAATTTTGGGTTTTTCTGGCTAATTTTTGGGTTTTATGGCTAATTTTTGTGTTTTTCTAGCTAATTTTTTAGTTTTTCTAGCTAATTTCAGAGTTTTTTTGGCTAATTTTTGGGTTTTATGGCTAATTTTCGGGTTTTTTTTGACAATTTTTGGGTTTTTGTGGCTAATTTCTGAGTTTTCCTAGCTAATTTTTGAGTTTTTCTAGCTAAATTTTGGGTTTTTCTGGCAAATTTTTGGGTTTTATGGCTAATTTTTGAGATTTTCTGGCTGAATTTTGGGTTTTTCTGGCTAATTTTTGAGTTTTTCTTGCTAAATTTTGGGTTCTTCTGGCTAATTGTTGGGTTTTATGGCTAATTTTTAAGATTTATGGGCTAATTTTAGAGTTTTTTGGCTAAATTTAGGGTTTTTCTGGCTAATTTTTGGGTTTTATGGCTAATTTTTGGGTTTTTCTAGCTAATTTTTCAGTTTTTCTAGCTAATTTCAGAGTTTTTTTGGCTAATTTTTGGGTTTTATGGCTAATTTTCGGGTTTTTTTGACAATTTTTGGGTTTTTGTGGCTAATTTCTGAGTTTTTCTAGCTAATTTTTGAGTTTTTCTAGCTAAATTTTGGGTTTTTCTGGCAAATTTTTGGGTTTTATGGCTAATTTTTGAGTTTTTCTGGCTGAATTTTGGGTTTTATGGCTAATTTTTAAGATTTATGGGCTAATTTTTGAGTTTTTCTAGCTAAATTTTGGGTTTTTCTGACAATTTTTGGGTTTTTCTGGCTAAATTTTGGGTTTTATGGCTAGTTTTTGGGTTTTTCTGGCTAATTTTTCAGTTTTTCTAACTAATTTTTGGGTTTTATAGCTAATTTTTCATTTTTGAATTTTTCATTTTTGTGGCTAATTTCTGAGTTTTTCTGGCTGATTTTTGAGTTTTATGGTTAATTTTCGAGATTTTTTGGCTGATTTTTGGGTTTTTCTAGCTAATTTTTGAGTTTTTCTTGCTAAATTTTGGGTTTTTTTTGGCTAATTTTTGGGTTTTATGGCTAATTTTCGGGTTTTTTTGACAATTTTTGGGTTTTTGTGGCTAATTTCTGAGTTTTCCTAGCTAATTTTTGAGTTTTTCTAGCTAAATTTTGGGTTTTTCTGGCAACATTTGGGTTTTATGGCTAATTTTTGAGATTTTCTGGCTGAATTTTGGGTTTTTCTAGCTAATTTTTGAGTTTCTCTGGCTAATTTTTGGGTTTTATGGCTAATTTTTAAGATTCGTGGGCTAATTTCCGAGATTTTTTGGCTAATTTTTGGGTTTTTCTATCTAATTTTTGAGTTTTTTTTGCTAAATTTAGGGTTTTTCTGGCTAATTTTTGGGTTTTATGGCTAATTTTTGGGTTTTTCTAGCTAATTTTTCAGTTTTTCTAGCTAATTTCAGAGTTTTTTTGACTAATTTTTGAGTTTTATGGCTAATTTTCGGGTTTTTTTGACAATTTTTGGGTTTTTGTGGCTAATTTCTGAGTTTTTCTAGCTAATTTTTGAGTTTTTCTTGCTAAATTTTGGGTTTTTCTGGCAAATTTTTGGGTTTTATGGCTAATTTTTGAGTTTTTCTGGCTGAATTTTGGGTTTTATGGCTAATTTTTAAGATTAATGGGCTAATTTTTGAGTTTTTTGGCTGAATTTTGGGTTTTTCTAGCTAATTTCTGAGTTTCTCTGGCTAATTTTTGGGTTTTATGGCTAATTTTTAAGATTTATGGGCTAATTTTTGAGTTTTTCTAGCTAAATTTTGGGTTTTTCTGACAATTTTTGGGTTTTTCTGGCTAAATTTTGGGTTTTATGACTAATTTTTGGGTTTTTCTGGCTAATTTTTGAGTTTTTCTGGCTAAATTTTGGGTTTTTCTGACAATTTTTGAGTTTTTGTGGCTAATTTCTGAGTTTTTCTGGCTAATTTTCGAGATTTTCTGGCTAATTTTTGGGTTTTATGGCTAGTTTTTGATTTTTTTTAGCTAATTTTTCAGTTTTTCTAGCTAATTTCAGAGTTTTTTTTGGCTAATTTTTGGGTTTTATGGCTAATTTTCGGGTTTTTTTTTGACAATTTTTGGGTTTTTGTGGCTAATTTCTGAGTTTTTCTAGCTAATTTTTGAGTTTTTCTAGCTAAATTTTGGGTTTTTCTGGCAAATTTTTGGGTTTTATGGCTAATTTTTGAGTTTTTCTGGCTGAATTTTGGGTTTTTCTGGCTAATTTTTGAGTTTTTCCTGCTAAATTTTGGGTTTTTCTGGCTAATTTCTGGGTTTCATGGCTAATTTTTGAGTTTTTTTGGCTAAATTCTGGGTTTTTCTAGCTAATTTTTGGGTTTTTCTGGCTAATGTTTGAGTTTTTCTGGCTAAATTTTGGGTTTTTCTGGCTAATTCTTGAGTTTTTCTGGCTAATTTTTGGGTTTTATGACTAATTTTCGAGTTTTTTTAGTTACTTTCTGAGTTTTTTTGTGTGATTTTTGGGTTTTATGGCTAATTTTTGGGTTTTTCTGGCTATAAAACCCAAAAATTAGCCAGAAAAACTCAAAAATTAGCTAGAAAAACTCAGAAATTAGCCACAAGAACCCAAAAATTGTCAGAAAAACCCAAAAATTAGCAATAAAACCCAAAAATTAGCCAAAAAAACTCGGAAATTATCTAGAAAAACTAAAAAATTAGCTAAAAAAACTCAAAAACTAGCCATAAAACCCAAAAATTAGCCAGAAAAAATTAGCTAGAAAAACTCAGAAATTAGCCACAAAAACCCAAAAATTGTCAGAAAAACCCAAAAATTAGCAATAAAACCCAAAAATTAGCCAGAAAAACTCATAAATTAGCTAAGAAAACTCAAAAATTAGCCACAAAAACCCAAAAATTAGCTAGAAAAACTCGAAAATTAGCTAGAAAAACCCAAAAATTAGCCAAAAAAAACTCAAAAACTAGCCATAAAACCCAAAAATTAGCAAGAAAAACCCAAAAATTGTCAGAAAAACCCAAAAATTGTCAGAAAAACCCAAAAATTCGCCATAAAACCAAAAATTAGCAAAAAAAAACTCGGAAATTAGCTAGAAAAACTCAAAAATTAGCCATAAAACCCAAAAATTAGCCATAAAACCCATAAATTAGCCAGAAAACCCAAAATTTAGCTAGAAAAACTTTTGTGAATTTTTATGGCTCATTTTTGAGTTTTTCTAGCTATCTTTTGCGTTTTATAGCTAATTTTTGGGTTTTTATGGCTAATTTTTGGGTTTTCTGGCTAATTTTTGAGTTTTTCCAGCTACTTTTTGAGTTTTTCTGTCTAATTTTTGGGTTTTCCTAGCTAATTTTTGAGTTTTTCTAGCTGAATTTCGAGTTTTTCTGGCAAATTTTTGGGTTTTATGGCTAATTTATTTATTTTTTCTAGCTAATTTTTTTTTCTGGCTAATTTTTGGGTTTCATGGCTAATTTTTGAGTTTTTTTGGCTAAATTTTGGGTTTGTCTGGCAAATTTTTGGGTTTTTCTGGCTAATTTTTGGGTTTTATTGCTAATTTTTGAGTTTTCCTAGCTAAGTTTTGGGTTTTTCTAGCTTATTTTTGGGTTTTATGGCTAGTTTTTGAGTTTTTCTAGCTAATTTTCGAGTTATTCTGGCTAAATTTTGGGTTTTTCTGACAATTTTTGGGTTTTTCTGGCTAAATTTTGGGTTTTATGGCTATTTTTTGGGTTTTTCTAGCTAAATTTTGGGTTTTTCTGACAATTTTTGGGTTTTTCTGGCTAAATTTTGGTTTTTATGGCTAGTTTTTGGGTTTTTATGGCTAATTTTTGAGTTTTTCTAACTAATTTTTGGGTTTTATAGCTAATTTTTCATTTTTGAATTTTTCATTTTTGTGGCTGATTTTTGAGTTTTATGGTTAATTTTCGAGATTTTTTGGCTAATTTTTGAGTTTTTCTTGCTAACGTGTGGGTTTTTCTGGCTAATTTTTGGGTTTTATGGCTAATTTTTGAGTTTTTCTAGCTAATTTCAGAGTTTTTTTGGCTAATTTTTGGGTTTTATGGCTAATTTTCGGGTTTTTTTGACAATTTTTGGGTTTTTGTGGCTAAATTTTGGGTTTTTCTGGCAAATTTTTGGGTTTTATGGCGAATTTTTGAGTTTTTCTGGCTGAATTTTGGGTTTTTCTGGCTAATTTTTGAGTTTTTCTTGCCAAATTTTGGGTTTTTCTGGCTAATTTTTGGGTTTTATGGTTAATTTTTGAGATTTATTGGCTAATTTCTGAGTTTTTCTGGCTAAATTTTGGGTTTTTCTGGCTAATTTTTGGGTTTTATGGCTAATTTTTGAGTTTTTCTGGCTGAATTTTGGGTTTTTCTGGCTAATTTTTGAGTTTTTTTTGCTAAATTTAGGGTTTTTCTGGCTAATTTTTGAGTTTTATGGCTAATTTTTGGGTTTTTCTAGCTAAGTTTTCAGTTTTTCTAGCTAATTTCAGAGTTTTTTTGGCTAATTTTTGGGTTTTATGGCTAATTTTCGGGTTTTTTTGACAATTTTTGGGTTTTTGTGGCTGATTTATGAGTTTTTCTAGGTAATTTTTGAGTTTTTCTAGCTGAATTTTGGGTTTTTCTGGCAAATTTTTGGGTTTTATGGCTAATTTTTGAGTTTTTCTGGCTGAATTTTGGGTTTTATGGCTAATTTTTAAGATTTATGGGCTAATTTTTGAGTTTTTTGGCTAAATTTTGGGTTTTTCTAGCTAATTTTCGAGTTTTTCTGGCTAATTTTTGGGTCTTATGGCTAATTTTTAAGATTTATGGGCTAATTTTTGAGTTTTTCTAGCTAAATTTTGGGTTTTTCTGACAATTTTTGGGTTTTTCTGGCTAAATTTTGGGTTTTATGGCTAGTTTTTGGGTTTTTCTGGCTAATTTTTGAGTTTTTCTAACTAATTTTTGGGTTTTATAGCTAATTTTTCATTTTTGAATTTTTCATTTTTGTGGCTAATTTCTGAGTTTTTCTGGCTGATTTTTGAGTTTTATGGTTAATTTTCGAGATTTTTTGGCTGATTTTTGGGTTTTTCTAGCTAATTTTTGAGTTTTTCTTGCTAAACTTTGGGTTTTTCTGGCAAATTTTTGGGTTTTATGGCTAATTTTTGAGATTTTCTGGCTGAATTTTGGGTTTTTCTGGCTAATTTTTGAGTTTTTCTTGCTAAATTTTGGGTTCTTCTGGCTAATTTTTGGGTTTTATGGCTAATTTTTAAGATTTATGGGCTAATTTTTGAGTTTCTGGCTAAATTTTGGGTTTTTCTAGCTAATTTTTGAGTTTCTCTGGCTAATTTTTGGGTTTTATGGCTAATTTTTAAGATTTATGGGCTAATTTTTGAGTTTTTCTAGCTAAATTTTGGGTTTTTCTGACAATTTTTGGGTTTTTCTGGCTAAATTTTGGGTTTTATGGCTAGTTTTTGGGTTTTTCTGGCTAATTTCTGAGTTTTTCTAACTAATTTTTGGGTTTAATAGCTAATTTTTCATTTTTGAATTTTTCATTTTTGTGGCTAATTTTGAGTTTTTTGGCTAAATTTCTGGTTTTTCTAGCTAATTTTTGAGTTTCTCTGGCTAATTTTTGGGTTTTATGGCTAATTTTTAAGATTTATGGGCTAATTTTTGAGTTTTTCTGGCTAATAATTTTCGAGATTTTTTGGCTAATTTTTGGGTTTTTCTAGCTAATTTTTGAGTTTTTTCTGCTAAATTTAGGGTTTTTCTGGCTAATTTTTGGGTTTTATGGCTAATTTTTGGGTTTTTCTAGCTAATTTTTCAGTTTTTCTAGCTAATTTCAGAGTTTTTTTGGCTAATTTTTGGGTTTTATGGCTAATTTTCGGGTTTTATGGCTAATTTTTAAGATTTATGGGCTAATTTTTGAGTTTTTCTGGCTAATTGTTGGGTTTTATGACTAATTTTTGGGTTTTTCTGGCTAATTTTTGAGTTTTTCTGGCTAATTTTTGAGTTTTTCTAGCTAAATTTTGGGTTTTTCTGGCAAATTTTTGGGTTTTATGGCTAATTTTTGAGTTTTTCTGGCTGAATTTTGGGTTTTTCTGGCTAATTTTTGAGTTTTTCCTGCTGAATTTTGGGTTTTTCTGGCTAATTTTTGGGTTTTATGGCTAATTTCTAAGATTTATTGGCTAGTTTTTTAGTTTTTTTGGCTAAATTTTGGGTTTTTCTGGCTAATTTTCGGGTTTTATGGCTAATTTTTAAGATTTATGGGCTAATTTTTGAGTTTTTCTGGCTAATTGTTGGGTTTTATGACTAATTTTTGGGTTTTTGTGGCTAATTTCTAAGATTAATTGGCTAATTTTTTAGTTTTTTTGGCTAAATTTTGGGTTTTATGGCTAATTTTCGGGTTTTATGGCTAATTTTTAAGATTTATGGGCCAATTTTTGAGTTTTTCTGGCTAATTGTTGGGTTTTATGACTAATTTTTGGGTTTTATGGCTAATTTTTGAGTTTTTCTGGCTGAATTTTGGGTTTTTCTGGCTAATTTTTGAGTTTTTCCTGCTGAATTTTGGGTTTTTCTGGCTAATTTTTGAGTTTTTCCAGCTACTTTTTGAGTTTTTCTGTCTAATTTTTGGGTTTTCCTAGCTAATTTTTGAGTTTTTCTAGCTGAATTTCGAGTTTTTCTGGCAAATTTTTGGGTTTTATGGCTAATTTATTTATTTTTTCTAGCTAATTTTTTTTTCTGGCTAATTTTTGGGTTTCATGGCTAATTTTTGAGTTTTTTTGGCTAAATTTTGGGTTTGTCTGGCAAATTTTTGGGTTTTTCTGGCTAATTTTTGGGTTTTATTGCTAATTTTTGAGTTTTCCTAGCTAAGTTTTGGGTTTTTCTAGCTTATTTTTGGGTTTTATGGCTAGTTTTTGAGTTTTTCTAGCTAATTTTCGAGTTATTCTGGCTAAATTTTGGGTTTTTCTGACAATTTTTGGGTTTTTCTGGCTAAATTTTGGGTTTTATGGCTATTTTTTGGGTTTTTCTAGCTAAATTTTGGGTTTTTCTGACAATTTTTGGGTTTTTCTGGCTAAATTTTGGTTTTTATGGCTAGTTTTTGGGTTTTTATGGCTAATTTTTGAGTTTTTCTAACTAATTTTTGGGTTTTATAGCTAATTTTTCATTTTTGAATTTTTCATTTTTGTGGCTGATTTTTGAGTTTTATGGTTAATTTTCGAGATTTTTTGGCTAATTTTTGAGTTTTTCTTGCTAACGTGTGGGTTTTTCTGGCTAATTTTTGGGTTTTATGGCTAATTTTTGAGTTTTTCTAGCTAATTTCAGAGTTTTTTTGGCTAATTTTTGGGTTTTATGGCTAATTTTCGGGTTTTTTTGACAATTTTTGGGTTTTTGTGGCTAAATTTTGGGTTTTTCTGGCAAATTTTTGGGTTTTATGGCGAATTTTTGAGTTTTTCTGGCTGAATTTTGGGTTTTTCTGGCTAATTTTTGAGTTTTTCTTGCCAAATTTTGGGTTTTTCTGGCTAATTTTTGGGTTTTATGGTTAATTTTTGAGATTTATTGGCTAATTTCTGAGTTTTTCTGGCTAAATTTTGGGTTTTTCTGGCTAATTTTTGGGTTTTATGGCTAATTTTTGAGTTTTTCTGGCTGAATTTTGGGTTTTTCTGGCTAATTTTTGAGTTTTTTTTGCTAAATTTAGGGTTTTTCTGGCTAATTTTTGAGTTTTATGGCTAATTTTTGGGTTTTTCTAGCTAAGTTTTCAGTTTTTCTAGCTAATTTCAGAGTTTTTTTGGCTAATTTTTGGGTTTTATGGCTAATTTTCGGGTTTTTTTGACAATTTTTGGGTTTTTGTGGCTGATTTATGAGTTTTTCTAGGTAATTTTTGAGTTTTTCTAGCTGAATTTTGGGTTTTTCTGGCAAATTTTTGGGTTTTATGGCTAATTTTTGAGTTTTTCTGGCTGAATTTTGGGTTTTATGGCTAATTTTTAAGATTTATGGGCTAATTTTTGAGTTTTTTGGCTAAATTTTGGGTTTTTCTAGCTAATTTTCGAGTTTTTCTGGCTAATTTTTGGGTCTTATGGCTAATTTTTAAGATTTATGGGCTAATTTTTGAGTTTTTCTAGCTAAATTTTGGGTTTTTCTGACAATTTTTGGGTTTTTCTGGCTAAATTTTGGGTTTTATGGCTAGTTTTTGGGTTTTTCTGGCTAATTTTTGAGTTTTTCTAACTAATTTTTGGGTTTTATAGCTAATTTTTCATTTTTGAATTTTTCATTTTTGTGGCTAATTTCTGAGTTTTTCTGGCTGATTTTTGAGTTTTATGGTTAATTTTCGAGATTTTTTGGCTGATTTTTGGGTTTTTCTAGCTAATTTTTGAGTTTTTCTTGCTAAACTTTGGGTTTTTCTGGCAAATTTTTGGGTTTTATGGCTAATTTTTGAGATTTTCTGGCTGAATTTTGGGTTTTTCTGGCTAATTTTTGAGTTTTTCTTGCTAAATTTTGGGTTCTTCTGGCTAATTTTTGGGTTTTATGGCTAATTTTTAAGATTTATGGGCTAATTTTTGAGTTTCTGGCTAAATTTTGGGTTTTTCTAGCTAATTTTTGAGTTTCTCTGGCTAATTTTTGGGTTTTATGGCTAATTTTTAAGATTTATGGGCTAATTTTTGAGTTTTTCTAGCTAAATTTTGGGTTTTTCTGACAATTTTTGGGTTTTTCTGGCTAAATTTTGGGTTTTATGGCTAGTTTTTGGGTTTTTCTGGCTAATTTCTGAGTTTTTCTAACTAATTTTTGGGTTTAATAGCTAATTTTTCATTTTTGAATTTTTCATTTTTGTGGCTAATTTTGAGTTTTTTGGCTAAATTTCTGGTTTTTCTAGCTAATTTTTGAGTTTCTCTGGCTAATTTTTGGGTTTTATGGCTAATTTTTAAGATTTATGGGCTAATTTTTGAGTTTTTCTGGCTAATAATTTTCGAGATTTTTTGGCTAATTTTTGGGTTTTTCTAGCTAATTTTTGAGTTTTTTCTGCTAAATTTAGGGTTTTTCTGGCTAATTTTTGGGTTTTATGGCTAATTTTTGGGTTTTTCTAGCTAATTTTTCAGTTTTTCTAGCTAATTTCAGAGTTTTTTTGGCTAATTTTTGGGTTTTATGGCTAATTTTCGGGTTTTATGGCTAATTTTTAAGATTTATGGGCTAATTTTTGAGTTTTTCTGGCTAATTGTTGGGTTTTATGACTAATTTTTGGGTTTTTCTGGCTAATTTTTGAGTTTTTCTGGCTAATTTTTGAGTTTTTCTAGCTAAATTTTGGGTTTTTCTGGCAAATTTTTGGGTTTTATGGCTAATTTTTGAGTTTTTCTGGCTGAATTTTGGGTTTTTCTGGCTAATTTTTGAGTTTTTCCTGCTGAATTTTGGGTTTTTCTGGCTAATTTTTGGGTTTTATGGCTAATTTCTAAGATTTATTGGCTAGTTTTTTAGTTTTTTTGGCTAAATTTTGGGTTTTTCTGGCTAATTTTCGGGTTTTATGGCTAATTTTTAAGATTTATGGGCTAATTTTTGAGTTTTTCTGGCTAATTGTTGGGTTTTATGACTAATTTTTGGGTTTTTGTGGCTAATTTCTAAGATTAATTGGCTAATTTTTTAGTTTTTTTGGCTAAATTTTGGGTTTTATGGCTAATTTTCGGGTTTTATGGCTAATTTTTAAGATTTATGGGCCAATTTTTGAGTTTTTCTGGCTAATTGTTGGGTTTTATGACTAATTTTTGGGTTTTTCTGGCTAATTTTTGAGTTTTTCTGGCTAATTTTTGAGTTTTTCTAGCTAAATTTTGGGTTTTTCTGGCAAATTTTTGGGTTTTATGGCTAATTTTTGAGTTTTTCTGGCTGAATTTTGGGTTTTTCTGGCTAATTTTTGAGTTTTTCCTGCTGAATTTTGGGTTTTTCTGGCTAATTTTTGGGTTTTATGGCTAATTTCTAAGATTTATTGGCTAGTTTTTTAGTTTTTTTGGCTAAATTTTGGGTTTTTCTGGCTAATTTTCGGGTTTTATGGCTAATTTTTAAGATTTATGGGCTAATTTTTGAGTTTTTCTGGCTAATTGTTGGGTTTTATGACTAATTTTTGGGTTTTTGTGGCTAATTTCTAAGATTTATTGGCTAATTTTTTAGTTTTTTTGGCTAAATTTTGGGTTTTTCTGGCAAATTTTTGGGTTTTATGGCTAATTTCTGAGTTTTTCTGGCTGAATTTTGGGTTTTTCTGGCTAATTTTTGAGTTTTTCCTGCTGAATTTTGGGTTTTTCTGGCTAATTTTTGGGTTTTATGGCTAATTTCTAAGATTTATTGGCTAATTTCAGAGTTTTTTTGGCTAATTTTTGGGTTTTATGGCTAATTTCCGGGTTTTATGGCTAATTTTTAAGATTTATGGGCTAATTTTTGAGTTTTTCTGGCTAATTGTTGGGTTTTATGACTAATTTTTGGGTTTTTGTGGCTAATTTCTGAGTTTTTCTAGCTAATTTTTGAGTTTTTCTAGCTAAATTTTGGGTTTTTCTGGCAAATTTTTGGGTTTTATGTCTAATTTTTGAGTTTTTCTGGCTGAATTTTGGGTTTTTCTGGCTAATTTTTGAGTTTTTCCTGCTGAATTTTGGGTTTTTCTGGCTAATTTTTGGGTTTCACTGGCTAATTTTTGGGTTTTATGGCTAATTTTTAAGATTTATGGGCTAATTTTTGAGTTTTTCTAGCTAAATTTTGGGTTTTTCTGACAATTTTTGGGTTTTTCTGGCAAAATTTTGGGTTTTATGGCTAGTTTTTGGGTTTTTCTGGCTAATTTCTGTGTTTTTCTAACTAATTTTTGGGTTTAATAGCTAATTTTTCATTTTTGAATTTTTCATTTTTGTGGCTAATTTTGAGTTTTTTGGCTAAATTTCTGGTTTTTCTAGCTAATTTTTGAGTTTCTCTGGCTAATTTTTGGGTTTTATGGCTAATTTTTAAGATTTATGGGCTAATTTTTGAGTTTTTCTGGCTAATTGTTGGGTTTTATGACTAATTTTTGGGTTTTTCTGGCTAATTTTTGAGTTTTTCTGGCTAAATTTTGGGTTTTTCTGGCTAATTTTTGGGTTTCATGGCTAATTTTTGAGTTTTTTGGCTAAATTTTGGGTTTTTCTAGCTAATTTTTGAGTTTCTCTGGCTAATTTTTGGGTTTTATGGCTAATTTTTAAGATTTATGGGCTAATTTTCGAGAATTTTTGGCTAATTTTTGGGTTTTTCTAGCTAATTTTTGAGTTTTTTTTGCTAAATTTAGGGTTTTTCTGGCTAATTTTTGGGTTTTATGGCTAATTTTTGGGTTTTTCTAGCTAATTTTTCAGTTTTTCTAGCTAATTTCAGAGTTTTTTTGGCTAATTTTTGGGTTTTATGGCTAATTTTCGGGTTTTATGGCTAATTTTTAAGATTTATGGGCTAATTTTTGAGTTTTTCTGGCTAATTGTTGGGTTTTATGACTAATTTTTGGGTTTTTCTGGCTAATTTTTGAGTTTTTCTGGCTAATTTTTGAGTTTTTCTAGCTAAATTTTGGGTTTTTCTGGCAAATTTTTGGGTTTTATGGCTAATTTTTGAGTTTTTCTGGCTGAATTTTGGGTTTTTCTGGCTAATTTTTGAGTTTTTCCTGCTGAATTTTGGGTTTTTCTGGCTAATTTTTGGGTTTTATGGCTAATTTCTAAGATTTATTGGCTAGTTTTTTAGTTTTTTTGGCTAAATTTTGGGTTTTTCTGGCTAATTTTCGGGTTTTATGGCTAATTTTTAAGATTTATGGGCTAATTTTTGAGTTTTTCTGGCTAATTGTTGGGTTTTATGACTAATTTTTGGGTTTTTGTGGCTAATTTCTAAGATTAATTGGCTAATTTTTTAGTTTTTTTGGCTAAATTTTGGGTTTTATGGCTAATTTTCGGGTTTTATGGCTAATTTTTAAGATTTATGGGCTAATTTTTGAGTTTTTCTGGCTAATTGTTGGGTTTTATGACTAATTTTTGGGTTTTTCTGGCTAATTTTTGAGTTTTTCTGGCTAATTTTTGAGTTTTTCTAGCTAAATTTTGGGTTTTTCTGGCAAATTTTTGGGTTTTATGGCTAATTTTTGAGTTTTTCTGGCTGAATTTTGGGTTTCTCTGGCTAATTTTTGAGTTTTTCCTGCTGAATTTTGGGTTTTTCTGGCTAATTTTTGGGTTTTATGGCAAATTTCTAAGATTTATTGGCTAGTTTTTTAGTTTTTTTGGCTAAATTTTGGGTTTTTCTGGCTAATTTTCGGGTTTTATGGCTAATTTTTAAGATTTATGGGCTAATTTTTGAGTTTTTCTGGCTAATTGTTGGGTTTTATGACTAATTTTTGGGTTTTTGTGGCTAATTTCTAAGATTTATTGGCTAATTTTTTAGTTTTTTTGGCTAAATTTTGGGTTTTTCTGGCAAATTTTTGGGTTTTATGGCTAATTTCTGAGTTTTTCTGGCTGAATTTTGGGTTTTTCTGGCTAATTTTTGAGTTTTTCCTGCTGAATTTTGGGTTTTTCTGGCTAATTTTTGGGTTTTATGGCTAATTTCTAAGATTTATTGGCTAATTTCAGAGTTTTTTTGGCTAATTTTTGGGTTTTATGGCTAATTTTCGGGTTTTATGGCTAATTTTTAAGATTTATGGGCTAATTTTTGAGTTTTTCTGGCTAATTGTTGGGTTTTATGACTAATTTTTGGGTTTTTGTGGCTAATTTCTGAGTTTTTCTAGCTAATTTTTGAGTTTTTCTAGCTAAATTTTGGGTTTTTCTGGCAAATTTTTGGGTTTTATGGCTAATTTTTGAGTTTTTCTGGCTGAATTTTGGGTTTTTCTGGCTAATTTTTGAGTTTTTCCTGCTGAATTTTGGGTTTTTCTGGCTAATTTTTGGGTTTTATGGCTAATTTCTAAGATTTATTGGCCAATTTTTTAGTTTTTTTGGCTAAATTTTGGGTTTTTCTGGCTAATTTTTGGGTTTTATGACTAATTTTTGGGTTTTTCTGGCTAATTTTTGAGTTTTTCTGGCTAAATTTTGGGTTTTTCTGGCTAATTTTTGGGTTTCATGGCTAATTTTTGAGTTTTTTGGCTAAATTTTGGGTTTTTCTAGCTAATTTTTGAGTTTCTCTGGCTAATTTTTGGGTTTTATGGCTAATTTTTAAGATTTATGGGCTAATTTTTGAGTTTTTTTGGCTAATTGTTGGGTTTTATGACTAATTTTTGGGTTTTTCTGGCTAATGTTTGAGTTTTTCTGGCTAAATTTTGGGTTTTTCTGGCTAATTCTTGAGTTTTTCTGGCTAATTTTTGGGTTTTATGACTAATTTTCGAGTTTTTTTAGTTACTTTCTGAGTTTTTTTGTGTGATTTTTGGGTTTTATGGCTAATTTTTGGGTTTTTCTGGCTATAAAACCCAAAAATTAGCCAGAAAAACTCAAAAATTAGCTAGAAAAACTCAGAAATTAGCCACAAGAACCCAAAAATTGTCAGAAAAACCCAAAAATTAGCAATAAAACCCAAAAATTAGCCAAAAAAACTCGGAAATTATCTAGAAAAACTAAAAAATTAGCTAAAAAAACTCAAAAACTAGCCATAAAACCCAAAAATTAGCCAGAAAAAATTAGCTAGAAAAACTCAGAAATTAGCCACAAAAACCCAAAAATTGTCAGAAAAACCCAAAAATTAGCAATAAAACCCAAAAATTAGCCAGAAAAACTCATAAATTAGCTAAGAAAACTCAAAAATTAGCCACAAAAACCCAAAAATTAGCTAGAAAAACTCGAAAATTAGCTAGAAAAACCCAAAAATTAGCCAAAAAAACTCAAAAACTAGCCATAAAACCCAAAAATTAGCAAGAAAAACCCAAAAATTGTCAGAAAAACCCAAAAATTGTCAGAAAAACCCAAAAATTCGCCATAAAACCAAAAATTAGCAAAAAAAAACTCGGAAATTAGCTAGAAAAACTCAAAAATTAGCCATAAAACCCAAAAATTAGCCATAAAACCCATAAATTAGCCAGAAAACCCAAAATTTAGCTAGAAAAACTTTTGTGAATTTTTATGGCTCATTTTTGAGTTTTTCTAGCTATCTTTTGCGTTTTATAGCTAATTTTTGGGTTTTTATGGCTAATTTTTGGGTTTTCTGGCTAATTTTTGAGTTTTTCCAGCTACTTTTTGAGTTTTTCTGTCTAATTTTTGGGTTTTCCTAGCTAATTTTTGAGTTTTTCTAGCTGAATTTCGAGTTTTTCTGGCAAATTTTTGGGTTTTATGGCTAATTTATTTATTTTTTCTAGCTAATTTTTTTTTCTGGCTAATTTTTGGGTTTCATGGCTAATTTTTGAGTTTTTTTGGCTAAATTTTGGGTTTGTCTGGCAAATTTTTGGGTTTTTCTGGCTAATTTTTGGGTTTTATTGCTAATTTTTGAGTTTTCCTAGCTAAGTTTTGGGTTTTTCTAGCTTATTTTTGGGTTTTATGGCTAGTTTTTGAGTTTTTCTAGCTAATTTTCGAGTTATTCTGGCTAAATTTTGGGTTTTTCTGACAATTTTTGGGTTTTTCTGGCTAAATTTTGGGTTTTATGGCTATTTTTTGGGTTTTTCTAGCTAAATTTTGGGTTTTTCTGACAATTTTTGGGTTTTTTTTATGGCTAATTTTTGGGTTTTTCTAGCTAAGTTTTCAGTTTTTCTAGCTAATTTCAGAGTTTTTTTGGCTAATTTTTGGGTTTTATGGCTAATTTTCGGGTTTTTTTGACAATTTTTGGGTTTTTGTGGCTGATTTATGAGTTTTTCTAGGTAATTTTTGAGTTTTTCTAGCTGAATTTTGGGTTTTTCTGGCAAATTTTTGGGTTTTATGGCTAATTTTTGAGTTTTTCTGGCTGAATTTTGGGTTTTATGGCTAATTTTTAAGATTTATGGGCTAATTTTTGAGTTTTTTGGCTAAATTTTGGGTTTTTCTAGCTAATTTTCGAGTTTTTCTGGCTAATTTTTGGGTCTTATGGCTAATTTTTAAGATTTATGGGCTAATTTTTGAGTTTTTCTAGCTAAATTTTGGGTTTTTCTGACAATTTTTGGGTTTTTCTGGCTAAATTTTGGGTTTTATGGCTAGTTTTTGGGTTTTTCTGGCTAATTTTTGAGTTTTTCTAACTAATTTTTGGGTTTTATAGCTAATTTTTCATTTTTGAATTTTTCATTTTTGTGGCTAATTTCTGAGTTTTTCTGGCTGATTTTTGAGTTTTATGGTTAATTTTCGAGATTTTTTGGCTGATTTTTGGGTTTTTCTAGCTAATTTTTGAGTTTTTCTTGCTAAACTTTGGGTTTTTCTGGCAAATTTTTGGGTTTTATGGCTAATTTTTGAGATTTTCTGGCTGAATTTTGGGTTTTTCTGGCTAATTTTTGAGTTTTTCTTGCTAAATTTTGGGTTCTTCTGGCTAATTTTTGGGTTTTATGGCTAATTTTTAAGATTTATGGGCTAATTTTTGAGTTTCTGGCTAAATTTTGGGTTTTTCTAGCTAATTTTTGAGTTTCTCTGGCTAATTTTTGGGTTTTATGGCTAATTTTTAAGATTTATGGGCTAATTTTTGAGTTTTTCTAGCTAAATTTTGGGTTTTTCTGACAATTTTTGGGTTTTTCTGGCTAAATTTTGGGTTTTATGGCTAGTTTTTGGGTTTTTCTGGCTAATTTCTGAGTTTTTCTAACTAATTTTTGGGTTTAATAGCTAATTTTTCATTTTTGAATTTTTCATTTTTGTGGCTAATTTTGAGTTTTTTGGCTAAATTTCTGGTTTTTCTAGCTAATTTTTGAGTTTCTCTGGCTAATTTTTGGGTTTTATGGCTAATTTTTAAGATTTATGGGCTAATTTTTGAGTTTTTCTGGCTAATAATTTTCGAGATTTTTTGGCTAATTTTTGGGTTTTTCTAGCTAATTTTTGAGTTTTTTCTGCTAAATTTAGGGTTTTTCTGGCTAATTTTTGGGTTTTATGGCTAATTTTTGGGTTTTTCTAGCTAATTTTTCAGTTTTTCTAGCTAATTTCAGAGTTTTTTTGGCTAATTTTTGGGTTTTATGGCTAATTTTCGGGTTTTATGGCTAATTTTTAAGATTTATGGGCTAATTTTTGAGTTTTTCTGGCTAATTGTTGGGTTTTATGACTAATTTTTGGGTTTTTCTGGCTAATTTTTGAGTTTTTCTGGCTAATTTTTGAGTTTTTCTAGCTAAATTTTGGGTTTTTCTGGCAAATTTTTGGGTTTTATGGCTAATTTTTGAGTTTTTCTGGCTGAATTTTGGGTTTTTCTGGCTAATTTTTGAGTTTTTCCTGCTGAATTTTGGGTTTTTCTGGCTAATTTTTGGGTTTTATGGCTAATTTCTAAGATTTATTGGCTAGTTTTTTAGTTTTTTTGGCTAAATTTTGGGTTTTTCTGGCTAATTTTCGGGTTTTATGGCTAATTTTTAAGATTTATGGGCTAATTTTTGAGTTTTTCTGGCTAATTGTTGGGTTTTATGACTAATTTTTGGGTTTTTGTGGCTAATTTCTAAGATTAATTGGCTAATTTTTTAGTTTTTTTGGCTAAATTTTGGGTTTTATGGCTAATTTTCGGGTTTTATGGCTAATTTTTAAGATTTATGGGCCAATTTTTGAGTTTTTCTGGCTAATTGTTGGGTTTTATGACTAATTTTTGGGTTTTATGGCTAATTTTTGAGTTTTTCTGGCTGAATTTTGGGTTTTTCTGGCTAATTTTTGAGTTTTTCCTGCTGAATTTTGGGTTTTTCTGGCTAATTTTTGAGTTTTTCCAGCTACTTTTTGAGTTTTTCTGTCTAATTTTTGGGTTTTCCTAGCTAATTTTTGAGTTTTTCTAGCTGAATTTCGAGTTTTTCTGGCAAATTTTTGGGTTTTATGGCTAATTTATTTATTTTTTCTAGCTAATTTTTTTTTCTGGCTAATTTTTGGGTTTCATGGCTAATTTTTGAGTTTTTTTGGCTAAATTTTGGGTTTGTCTGGCAAATTTTTGGGTTTTTCTGGCTAATTTTTGGGTTTTATTGCTAATTTTTGAGTTTTCCTAGCTAAGTTTTGGGTTTTTCTAGCTTATTTTTGGGTTTTATGGCTAGTTTTTGAGTTTTTCTAGCTAATTTTCGAGTTATTCTGGCTAAATTTTGGGTTTTTCTGACAATTTTTGGGTTTTTCTGGCTAAATTTTGGGTTTTATGGCTATTTTTTGGGTTTTTCTAGCTAAATTTTGGGTTTTTCTGACAATTTTTGGGTTTTTCTGGCTAAATTTTGGTTTTTATGGCTAGTTTTTGGGTTTTTATGGCTAATTTTTGAGTTTTTCTAACTAATTTTTGGGTTTTATAGCTAATTTTTCATTTTTGAATTTTTCATTTTTGTGGCTGATTTTTGAGTTTTATGGTTAATTTTCGAGATTTTTTGGCTAATTTTTGAGTTTTTCTTGCTAACGTGTGGGTTTTTCTGGCTAATTTTTGGGTTTTATGGCTAATTTTTGAGTTTTTCTAGCTAATTTCAGAGTTTTTTTGGCTAATTTTTGGGTTTTATGGCTAATTTTCGGGTTTTTTTGACAATTTTTGGGTTTTTGTGGCTAAATTTTGGGTTTTTCTGGCAAATTTTTGGGTTTTATGGCGAATTTTTGAGTTTTTCTGGCTGAATTTTGGGTTTTTCTGGCTAATTTTTGAGTTTTTCTTGCCAAATTTTGGGTTTTTCTGGCTAATTTTTGGGTTTTATGGTTAATTTTTGAGATTTATTGGCTAATTTCTGAGTTTTTCTGGCTAAATTTTGGGTTTTTCTGGCTAATTTTTGGGTTTTATGGCTAATTTTTGAGTTTTTCTGGCTGAATTTTGGGTTTTTCTGGCTAATTTTTGAGTTTTTTTTGCTAAATTTAGGGTTTTTCTGGCTAATTTTTGAGTTTTATGGCTAATTTTTGGGTTTTTCTAGCTAAGTTTTCAGTTTTTCTAGCTAATTTCAGAGTTTTTTTGGCTAATTTTTGGGTTTTATGGCTAATTTTCGGGTTTTTTTGACAATTTTTGGGTTTTTGTGGCTGATTTATGAGTTTTTCTAGGTAATTTTTGAGTTTTTCTAGCTGAATTTTGGGTTTTTCTGGCAAATTTTTGGGTTTTATGGCTAATTTTTGAGTTTTTCTGGCTGAATTTTGGGTTTTATGGCTAATTTTTAAGATTTATGGGCTAATTTTTGAGTTTTTTGGCTAAATTTTGGGTTTTTCTAGCTAATTTTCGAGTTTTTCTGGCTAATTTTTGGGTCTTATGGCTAATTTTTAAGATTTATGGGCTAATTTTTGAGTTTTTCTAGCTAAATTTTGGGTTTTTCTGACAATTTTTGGGTTTTTCTGGCTAAATTTTGGGTTTTATGGCTAGTTTTTGGGTTTTTCTGGCTAATTTTTGAGTTTTTCTAACTAATTTTTGGGTTTTATAGCTAATTTTTCATTTTTGAATTTTTCATTTTTGTGGCTAATTTCTGAGTTTTTCTGGCTGATTTTTGAGTTTTATGGTTAATTTTCGAGATTTTTTGGCTGATTTTTGGGTTTTTCTAGCTAATTTTTGAGTTTTTCTTGCTAAACTTTGGGTTTTTCTGGCAAATTTTTGGGTTTTATGGCTAATTTTTGAGATTTTCTGGCTGAATTTTGGGTTTTTCTGGCTAATTTTTGAGTTTTTCTTGCTAAATTTTGGGTTCTTCTGGCTAATTTTTGGGTTTTATGGCTAATTTTTAAGATTTATGGGCTAATTTTTGAGTTTCTGGCTAAATTTTGGGTTTTTCTAGCTAATTTTTGAGTTTCTCTGGCTAATTTTTGGGTTTTATGGCTAATTTTTAAGATTTATGGGCTAATTTTTGAGTTTTTCTAGCTAAATTTTGGGTTTTTCTGACAATTTTTGGGTTTTTCTGGCTAAATTTTGGGTTTTATGGCTAGTTTTTGGGTTTTTCTGGCTAATTTCTGAGTTTTTCTAACTAATTTTTGGGTTTAATAGCTAATTTTTCATTTTTGAATTTTTCATTTTTGTGGCTAATTTTGAGTTTTTTGGCTAAATTTCTGGTTTTTCTAGCTAATTTTTGAGTTTCTCTGGCTAATTTTTGGGTTTTATGGCTAATTTTTAAGATTTATGGGCTAATTTTTGAGTTTTTCTGGCTAATAATTTTCGAGATTTTTTGGCTAATTTTTGGGTTTTTCTAGCTAATTTTTGAGTTTTTTCTGCTAAATTTAGGGTTTTTCTGGCTAATTTTTGGGTTTTATGGCTAATTTTTGGGTTTTTCTAGCTAATTTTTCAGTTTTTCTAGCTAATTTCAGAGTTTTTTTGGCTAATTTTTGGGTTTTATGGCTAATTTTCGGGTTTTATGGCTAATTTTTAAGATTTATGGGCTAATTTTTGAGTTTTTCTGGCTAATTGTTGGGTTTTATGACTAATTTTTGGGTTTTTCTGGCTAATTTTTGAGTTTTTCTGGCTAATTTTTGAGTTTTTCTAGCTAAATTTTGGGTTTTTCTGGCAAATTTTTGGGTTTTATGGCTAATTTTTGAGTTTTTCTGGCTGAATTTTGGGTTTTTCTGGCTAATTTTTGAGTTTTTCCTGCTGAATTTTGGGTTTTTCTGGCTAATTTTTGGGTTTTATGGCTAATTTCTAAGATTTATTGGCTAGTTTTTTAGTTTTTTTGGCTAAATTTTGGGTTTTTCTGGCTAATTTTCGGGTTTTATGGCTAATTTTTAAGATTTATGGGCTAATTTTTGAGTTTTTCTGGCTAATTGTTGGGTTTTATGACTAATTTTTGGGTTTTTGTGGCTAATTTCTAAGATTAATTGGCTAATTTTTTAGTTTTTTTGGCTAAATTTTGGGTTTTATGGCTAATTTTCGGGTTTTATGGCTAATTTTTAAGATTTATGGGCCAATTTTTGAGTTTTTCTGGCTAATTGTTGGGTTTTATGACTAATTTTTGGGTTTTTCTGGCTAATTTTTGAGTTTTTCTGGCTAATTTTTGAGTTTTTCTAGCTAAATTTTGGGTTTTTCTGGCAAATTTTTGGGTTTTATGGCTAATTTTTGAGTTTTTCTGGCTGAATTTTGGGTTTTTCTGGCTAATTTTTGAGTTTTTCCTGCTGAATTTTGGGTTTTTCTGGCTAATTTTTGGGTTTTATGGCTAATTTCTAAGATTTATTGGCTAGTTTTTTAGTTTTTTTGGCTAAATTTTGGGTTTTTCTGGCTAATTTTCGGGTTTTATGGCTAATTTTTAAGATTTATGGGCTAATTTTTGAGTTTTTCTGGCTAATTGTTGGGTTTTATGACTAATTTTTGGGTTTTTGTGGCTAATTTCTAAGATTTATTGGCTAATTTTTTAGTTTTTTTGGCTAAATTTTGGGTTTTTCTGGCAAATTTTTGGGTTTTATGGCTAATTTCTGAGTTTTTCTGGCTGAATTTTGGGTTTTTCTGGCTAATTTTTGAGTTTTTCCTGCTGAATTTTGGGTTTTTCTGGCTAATTTTTGGGTTTTATGGCTAATTTCTAAGATTTATTGGCTAATTTCAGAGTTTTTTTGGCTAATTTTTGGGTTTTATGGCTAATTTCCGGGTTTTATGGCTAATTTTTAAGATTTATGGGCTAATTTTTGAGTTTTTCTGGCTAATTGTTGGGTTTTATGACTAATTTTTGGGTTTTTGTGGCTAATTTCTGAGTTTTTCTAGCTAATTTTTGAGTTTTTCTAGCTAAATTTTGGGTTTTTCTGGCAAATTTTTGGGTTTTATGTCTAATTTTTGAGTTTTTCTGGCTGAATTTTGGGTTTTTCTGGCTAATTTTTGAGTTTTTCCTGCTGAATTTTGGGTTTTTCTGGCTAATTTTTGGGTTTCACTGGCTAATTTTTGGGTTTTATGGCTAATTTTTAAGATTTATGGGCTAATTTTTGAGTTTTTCTAGCTAAATTTTGGGTTTTTCTGACAATTTTTGGGTTTTTCTGGCAAAATTTTGGGTTTTATGGCTAGTTTTTGGGTTTTTCTGGCTAATTTCTGTGTTTTTCTAACTAATTTTTGGGTTTAATAGCTAATTTTTCATTTTTGAATTTTTCATTTTTGTGGCTAATTTTGAGTTTTTTGGCTAAATTTCTGGTTTTTCTAGCTAATTTTTGAGTTTCTCTGGCTAATTTTTGGGTTTTATGGCTAATTTTTAAGATTTATGGGCTAATTTTTGAGTTTTTCTGGCTAATTGTTGGGTTTTATGACTAATTTTTGGGTTTTTCTGGCTAATTTTTGAGTTTTTCTGGCTAAATTTTGGGTTTTTCTGGCTAATTTTTGGGTTTCATGGCTAATTTTTGAGTTTTTTGGCTAAATTTTGGGTTTTTCTAGCTAATTTTTGAGTTTCTCTGGCTAATTTTTGGGTTTTATGGCTAATTTTTAAGATTTATGGGCTAATTTTCGAGAATTTTTGGCTAATTTTTGGGTTTTTCTAGCTAATTTTTGAGTTTTTTTTGCTAAATTTAGGGTTTTTCTGGCTAATTTTTGGGTTTTATGGCTAATTTTTGGGTTTTTCTAGCTAATTTTTCAGTTTTTCTAGCTAATTTCAGAGTTTTTTTGGCTAATTTTTGGGTTTTATGGCTAATTTTCGGGTTTTATGGCTAATTTTTAAGATTTATGGGCTAATTTTTGAGTTTTTCTGGCTAATTGTTGGGTTTTATGACTAATTTTTGGGTTTTTCTGGCTAATTTTTGAGTTTTTCTGGCTAATTTTTGAGTTTTTCTAGCTAAATTTTGGGTTTTTCTGGCAAATTTTTGGGTTTTATGGCTAATTTTTGAGTTTTTCTGGCTGAATTTTGGGTTTTTCTGGCTAATTTTTGAGTTTTTCCTGCTGAATTTTGGGTTTTTCTGGCTAATTTTTGGGTTTTATGGCTAATTTCTAAGATTTATTGGCTAGTTTTTTAGTTTTTTTGGCTAAATTTTGGGTTTTTCTGGCTAATTTTCGGGTTTTATGGCTAATTTTTAAGATTTATGGGCTAATTTTTGAGTTTTTCTGGCTAATTGTTGGGTTTTATGACTAATTTTTGGGTTTTTGTGGCTAATTTCTAAGATTAATTGGCTAATTTTTTAGTTTTTTTGGCTAAATTTTGGGTTTTATGGCTAATTTTCGGGTTTTATGGCTAATTTTTAAGATTTATGGGCTAATTTTTGAGTTTTTCTGGCTAATTGTTGGGTTTTATGACTAATTTTTGGGTTTTTCTGGCTAATTTTTGAGTTTTTCTGGCTAATTTTTGAGTTTTTCTAGCTAAATTTTGGGTTTTTCTGGCAAATTTTTGGGTTTTATGGCTAATTTTTGAGTTTTTCTGGCTGAATTTTGGGTTTCTCTGGCTAATTTTTGAGTTTTTCCTGCTGAATTTTGGGTTTTTCTGGCTAATTTTTGGGTTTTATGGCAAATTTCTAAGATTTATTGGCTAGTTTTTTAGTTTTTTTGGCTAAATTTTGGGTTTTTCTGGCTAATTTTCGGGTTTTATGGCTAATTTTTAAGATTTATGGGCTAATTTTTGAGTTTTTCTGGCTAATTGTTGGGTTTTATGACTAATTTTTGGGTTTTTGTGGCTAATTTCTAAGATTTATTGGCTAATTTTTTAGTTTTTTTGGCTAAATTTTGGGTTTTTCTGGCAAATTTTTGGGTTTTATGGCTAATTTCTGAGTTTTTCTGGCTGAATTTTGGGTTTTTCTGGCTAATTTTTGAGTTTTTCCTGCTGAATTTTGGGTTTTTCTGGCTAATTTTTGGGTTTTATGGCTAATTTCTAAGATTTATTGGCTAATTTCAGAGTTTTTTTGGCTAATTTTTGGGTTTTATGGCTAATTTTCGGGTTTTATGGCTAATTTTTAAGATTTATGGGCTAATTTTTGAGTTTTTCTGGCTAATTGTTGGGTTTTATGACTAATTTTTGGGTTTTTGTGGCTAATTTCTGAGTTTTTCTAGCTAATTTTTGAGTTTTTCTAGCTAAATTTTGGGTTTTTCTGGCAAATTTTTGGGTTTTATGGCTAATTTTTGAGTTTTTCTGGCTGAATTTTGGGTTTTTCTGGCTAATTTTTGAGTTTTTCCTGCTGAATTTTGGGTTTTTCTGGCTAATTTTTGGGTTTTATGGCTAATTTCTAAGATTTATTGGCCAATTTTTTAGTTTTTTTGGCTAAATTTTGGGTTTTTCTGGCTAATTTTTGGGTTTTATGACTAATTTTTGGGTTTTTCTGGCTAATTTTTGAGTTTTTCTGGCTAAATTTTGGGTTTTTCTGGCTAATTTTTGGGTTTCATGGCTAATTTTTGAGTTTTTTGGCTAAATTTTGGGTTTTTCTAGCTAATTTTTGAGTTTCTCTGGCTAATTTTTGGGTTTTATGGCTAATTTTTAAGATTTATGGGCTAATTTTTGAGTTTTTTTGGCTAATTGTTGGGTTTTATGACTAATTTTTGGGTTTTTCTGGCTAATGTTTGAGTTTTTCTGGCTAAATTTTGGGTTTTTCTGGCTAATTCTTGAGTTTTTCTGGCTAATTTTTGGGTTTTATGACTAATTTTCGAGTTTTTTTAGTTACTTTCTGAGTTTTTTTGTGTGATTTTTGGGTTTTATGGCTAATTTTTGGGTTTTTCTGGCTATAAAACCCAAAAATTAGCCAGAAAAACTCAAAAATTAGCTAGAAAAACTCAGAAATTAGCCACAAGAACCCAAAAATTGTCAGAAAAACCCAAAAATTAGCAATAAAACCCAAAAATTAGCCAAAAAAACTCGGAAATTATCTAGAAAAACTAAAAAATTAGCTAAAAAAACTCAAAAACTAGCCATAAAACCCAAAAATTAGCCAGAAAAAATTAGCTAGAAAAACTCAGAAATTAGCCACAAAAACCCAAAAATTGTCAGAAAAACCCAAAAATTAGCAATAAAACCCAAAAATTAGCCAGAAAAACTCATAAATTAGCTAAGAAAACTCAAAAATTAGCCACAAAAACCCAAAAATTAGCTAGAAAAACTCGAAAATTAGCTAGAAAAACCCAAAAATTAGCCAAAAAAACTCAAAAACTAGCCATAAAACCCAAAAATTAGCAAGAAAAACCCAAAAATTGTCAGAAAAACCCAAAAATTGTCAGAAAAACCCAAAAATTCGCCATAAAACCAAAAATTAGCAAAAAAAAACTCGGAAATTAGCTAGAAAAACTCAAAAATTAGCCATAAAACCCAAAAATTAGCCATAAAACCCATAAATTAGCCAGAAAACCCAAAATTTAGCTAGAAAAACTTTTGTGAATTTTTATGGCTCATTTTTGAGTTTTTCTAGCTATCTTTTGCGTTTTATAGCTAATTTTTGGGTTTTTATGGCTAATTTTTGGGTTTTCTGGCTAATTTTTGAGTTTTTCCAGCTACTTTTTGAGTTTTTCTGTCTAATTTTTGGGTTTTCCTAGCTAATTTTTGAGTTTTTCTAGCTGAATTTCGAGTTTTTCTGGCAAATTTTTGGGTTTTATGGCTAATTTATTTATTTTTTCTAGCTAATTTTTTTTTCTGGCTAATTTTTGGGTTTCATGGCTAATTTTTGAGTTTTTTTGGCTAAATTTTGGGTTTGTCTGGCAAATTTTTGGGTTTTTCTGGCTAATTTTTGGGTTTTATTGCTAATTTTTGAGTTTTCCTAGCTAAGTTTTGGGTTTTTCTAGCTTATTTTTGGGTTTTATGGCTAGTTTTTGAGTTTTTCTAGCTAATTTTCGAGTTATTCTGGCTAAATTTTGGGTTTTTCTGACAATTTTTGGGTTTTTCTGGCTAAATTTTGGGTTTTATGGCTATTTTTTGGGTTTTTCTAGCTAAATTTTGGGTTTTTCTGACAATTTTTGGGTTTTTCTGGCTAAATTTTGGTTTTTATGGCTAGTTTTTGGGTTTTTATGGCTAATTTTTGAGTTTTTCTAACTAATTTTTGGGTTTTATAGCTAATTTTTCATTTTTGAATTTTTCATTTTTGTGGCTGATTTTTGAGTTTTATGGTTAATTTTCGAGATTTTTTGGCTAATTTTTGAGTTTTTCTTGCTAACGTGTGGGTTTTTCTGGCTAATTTTTGGGTTTTATGGCTAATTTTTGAGTTTTTCTAGCTAATTTCAGAGTTTTTTTGGCTAATTTTTGGGTTTTATGGCTAATTTTCGGGTTTTTTTGACAATTTTTGGGTTTTTGTGGCTAAATTTTGGGTTTTTCTGGCAAATTTTTGGGTTTTATGGCGAATTTTTGAGTTTTTCTGGCTGAATTTTGGGTTTTTCTGGCTAATTTTTGAGTTTTTCTTGCCAAATTTTGGGTTTTTCTGGCTAATTTTTGGGTTTTATGGTTAATTTTTGAGATTTATTGGCTAATTTCTGAGTTTTTCTGGCTAAATTTTGGGTTTTTCTGGCTAATTTTTGGGTTTTATGGCTAATTTTTGAGTTTTTCTGGCTGAATTTTGGGTTTTTCTGGCTAATTTTTGAGTTTTTTTTGCTAAATTTAGGGTTTTTCTGGCTAATTTTTGAGTTTTATGGCTAATTTTTGGGTTTTTCTAGCTAAGTTTTCAGTTTTTCTAGCTAATTTCAGAGTTTTTTTGGCTAATTTTTGGGTTTTATGGCTAATTTTCGGGTTTTTTTGACAATTTTTGGGTTTTTGTGGCTGATTTATGAGTTTTTCTAGGTAATTTTTGAGTTTTTCTAGCTGAATTTTGGGTTTTTCTGGCAAATTTTTGGGTTTTATGGCTAATTTTTGAGTTTTTCTGGCTGAATTTTGGGTTTTATGGCTAATTTTTAAGATTTATGGGCTAATTTTTGAGTTTTTTGGCTAAATTTTGGGTTTTTCTAGCTAATTTTCGAGTTTTTCTGGCTAATTTTTGGGTCTTATGGCTAATTTTTAAGATTTATGGGCTAATTTTTGAGTTTTTCTAGCTAAATTTTGGGTTTTTCTGACAATTTTTGGGTTTTTCTGGCTAAATTTTGGGTTTTATGGCTAGTTTTTGGGTTTTTCTGGCTAATTTTTGAGTTTTTCTAACTAATTTTTGGGTTTTATAGCTAATTTTTCATTTTTGAATTTTTCATTTTTGTGGCTAATTTCTGAGTTTTTCTGGCTGATTTTTGAGTTTTATGGTTAATTTTCGAGATTTTTTGGCTGATTTTTGGGTTTTTCTAGCTAATTTTTGAGTTTTTCTTGCTAAACTTTGGGTTTTTCTGGCAAATTTTTGGGTTTTATGGCTAATTTTTGAGATTTTCTGGCTGAATTTTGGGTTTTTCTGGCTAATTTTTGAGTTTTTCTTGCTAAATTTTGGGTTCTTCTGGCTAATTTTTGGGTTTTATGGCTAATTTTTAAGATTTATGGGCTAATTTTTGAGTTTCTGGCTAAATTTTGGGTTTTTCTAGCTAATTTTTGAGTTTCTCTGGCTAATTTTTGGGTTTTATGGCTAATTTTTAAGATTTATGGGCTAATTTTTGAGTTTTTCTAGCTAAATTTTGGGTTTTTCTGACAATTTTTGGGTTTTTCTGGCTAAATTTTGGGTTTTATGGCTAGTTTTTGGGTTTTTCTGGCTAATTTCTGAGTTTTTCTAACTAATTTTTGGGTTTAATAGCTAATTTTTCATTTTTGAATTTTTCATTTTTGTGGCTAATTTTGAGTTTTTTGGCTAAATTTCTGGTTTTTCTAGCTAATTTTTGAGTTTCTCTGGCTAATTTTTGGGTTTTATGGCTAATTTTTAAGATTTATGGGCTAATTTTTGAGTTTTTCTGGCTAATAATTTTCGAGATTTTTTGGCTAATTTTTGGGTTTTTCTAGCTAATTTTTGAGTTTTTTCTGCTAAATTTAGGGTTTTTCTGGCTAATTTTTGGGTTTTATGGCTAATTTTTGGGTTTTTCTAGCTAATTTTTCAGTTTTTCTAGCTAATTTCAGAGTTTTTTTGGCTAATTTTTGGGTTTTATGGCTAATTTTCGGGTTTTATGGCTAATTTTTAAGATTTATGGGCTAATTTTTGAGTTTTTCTGGCTAATTGTTGGGTTTTATGACTAATTTTTGGGTTTTTCTGGCTAATTTTTGAGTTTTTCTGGCTAATTTTTGAGTTTTTCTAGCTAAATTTTGGGTTTTTCTGGCAAATTTTTGGGTTTTATGGCTAATTTTTGAGTTTTTCTGGCTGAATTTTGGGTTTTTCTGGCTAATTTTTGAGTTTTTCCTGCTGAATTTTGGGTTTTTCTGGCTAATTTTTGGGTTTTATGGCTAATTTCTAAGATTTATTGGCTAGTTTTTTAGTTTTTTTGGCTAAATTTTGGGTTTTTCTGGCTAATTTTCGGGTTTTATGGCTAATTTTTAAGATTTATGGGCTAATTTTTGAGTTTTTCTGGCTAATTGTTGGGTTTTATGACTAATTTTTGGGTTTTTGTGGCTAATTTCTAAGATTAATTGGCTAATTTTTTAGTTTTTTTGGCTAAATTTTGGGTTTTATGGCTAATTTTCGGGTTTTATGGCTAATTTTTAAGATTTATGGGCCAATTTTTGAGTTTTTCTGGCTAATTGTTGGGTTTTATGACTAATTTTTGGGTTTTTCTGGCTAATTTTTGAGTTTTTCTGGCTAATTTTTGAGTTTTTCTAGCTAAATTTTGGGTTTTTCTGGCAAATTTTTGGGTTTTATGGCTAATTTTTGAGTTTTTCTGGCTGAATTTTGGGTTTTTCTGGCTAATTTTTGAGTTTTTCCTGCTGAATTTTGGGTTTTTCTGGCTAATTTTTGGGTTTTATGGCTAATTTCTAAGATTTATTGGCTAGTTTTTTAGTTTTTTTGGCTAAATTTTGGGTTTTTCTGGCTAATTTTCGGGTTTTATGGCTAATTTTTAAGATTTATGGGCTAATTTTTGAGTTTTTCTGGCTAATTGTTGGGTTTTATGACTAATTTTTGGGTTTTTGTGGCTAATTTCTAAGATTTATTGGCTAATTTTTTAGTTTTTTTGGCTAAATTTTGGGTTTTTCTGGCAAATTTTTGGGTTTTATGGCTAATTTCTGAGTTTTTCTGGCTGAATTTTGGGTTTTTCTGGCTAATTTTTGAGTTTTTCCTGCTGAATTTTGGGTTTTTCTGGCTAATTTTTGGGTTTTATGGCTAATTTCTAAGATTTATTGGCTAATTTCAGAGTTTTTTTGGCTAATTTTTGGGTTTTATGGCTAATTTCCGGGTTTTATGGCTAATTTTTAAGATTTATGGGCTAATTTTTGAGTTTTTCTGGCTAATTGTTGGGTTTTATGACTAATTTTTGGGTTTTTGTGGCTAATTTCTGAGTTTTTCTAGCTAATTTTTGAGTTTTTCTAGCTAAATTTTGGGTTTTTCTGGCAAATTTTTGGGTTTTATGTCTAATTTTTGAGTTTTTCTGGCTGAATTTTGGGTTTTTCTGGCTAATTTTTGAGTTTTTCCTGCTGAATTTTGGGTTTTTCTGGCTAATTTTTGGGTTTCACTGGCTAATTTTTGGGTTTTATGGCTAATTTTTAAGATTTATGGGCTAATTTTTGAGTTTTTCTAGCTAAATTTTGGGTTTTTCTGACAATTTTTGGGTTTTTCTGGCAAAATTTTGGGTTTTATGGCTAGTTTTTGGGTTTTTCTGGCTAATTTCTGTGTTTTTCTAACTAATTTTTGGGTTTAATAGCTAATTTTTCATTTTTGAATTTTTCATTTTTGTGGCTAATTTTGAGTTTTTTGGCTAAATTTCTGGTTTTTCTAGCTAATTTTTGAGTTTCTCTGGCTAATTTTTGGGTTTTATGGCTAATTTTTAAGATTTATGGGCTAATTTTTGAGTTTTTCTGGCTAATTGTTGGGTTTTATGACTAATTTTTGGGTTTTTCTGGCTAATTTTTGAGTTTTTCTGGCTAAATTTTGGGTTTTTCTGGCTAATTTTTGGGTTTCATGGCTAATTTTTGAGTTTTTTGGCTAAATTTTGGGTTTTTCTAGCTAATTTTTGAGTTTCTCTGGCTAATTTTTGGGTTTTATGGCTAATTTTTAAGATTTATGGGCTAATTTTCGAGAATTTTTGGCTAATTTTTGGGTTTTTCTAGCTAATTTTTGAGTTTTTTTTGCTAAATTTAGGGTTTTTCTGGCTAATTTTTGGGTTTTATGGCTAATTTTTGGGTTTTTCTAGCTAATTTTTCAGTTTTTCTAGCTAATTTCAGAGTTTTTTTGGCTAATTTTTGGGTTTTATGGCTAATTTTCGGGTTTTATGGCTAATTTTTAAGATTTATGGGCTAATTTTTGAGTTTTTCTGGCTAATTGTTGGGTTTTATGACTAATTTTTGGGTTTTTCTGGCTAATTTTTGAGTTTTTCTGGCTAATTTTTGAGTTTTTCTAGCTAAATTTTGGGTTTTTCTGGCAAATTTTTGGGTTTTATGGCTAATTTTTGAGTTTTTCTGGCTGAATTTTGGGTTTTTCTGGCTAATTTTTGAGTTTTTCCTGCTGAATTTTGGGTTTTTCTGGCTAATTTTTGGGTTTTATGGCTAATTTCTAAGATTTATTGGCTAGTTTTTTAGTTTTTTTGGCTAAATTTTGGGTTTTTCTGGCTAATTTTCGGGTTTTATGGCTAATTTTTAAGATTTATGGGCTAATTTTTGAGTTTTTCTGGCTAATTGTTGGGTTTTATGACTAATTTTTGGGTTTTTGTGGCTAATTTCTAAGATTAATTGGCTAATTTTTTAGTTTTTTTGGCTAAATTTTGGGTTTTATGGCTAATTTTCGGGTTTTATGGCTAATTTTTAAGATTTATGGGCTAATTTTTGAGTTTTTCTGGCTAATTGTTGGGTTTTATGACTAATTTTTGGGTTTTTCTGGCTAATTTTTGAGTTTTTCTGGCTAATTTTTGAGTTTTTCTAGCTAAATTTTGGGTTTTTCTGGCAAATTTTTGGGTTTTATGGCTAATTTTTGAGTTTTTCTGGCTGAATTTTGGGTTTCTCTGGCTAATTTTTGAGTTTTTCCTGCTGAATTTTGGGTTTTTCTGGCTAATTTTTGGGTTTTATGGCAAATTTCTAAGATTTATTGGCTAGTTTTTTAGTTTTTTTGGCTAAATTTTGGGTTTTTCTGGCTAATTTTCGGGTTTTATGGCTAATTTTTAAGATTTATGGGCTAATTTTTGAGTTTTTCTGGCTAATTGTTGGGTTTTATGACTAATTTTTGGGTTTTTGTGGCTAATTTCTAAGATTTATTGGCTAATTTTTTAGTTTTTTTGGCTAAATTTTGGGTTTTTCTGGCAAATTTTTGGGTTTTATGGCTAATTTCTGAGTTTTTCTGGCTGAATTTTGGGTTTTTCTGGCTAATTTTTGAGTTTTTCCTGCTGAATTTTGGGTTTTTCTGGCTAATTTTTGGGTTTTATGGCTAATTTCTAAGATTTATTGGCTAATTTCAGAGTTTTTTTGGCTAATTTTTGGGTTTTATGGCTAATTTTCGGGTTTTATGGCTAATTTTTAAGATTTATGGGCTAATTTTTGAGTTTTTCTGGCTAATTGTTGGGTTTTATGACTAATTTTTGGGTTTTTGTGGCTAATTTCTGAGTTTTTCTAGCTAATTTTTGAGTTTTTCTAGCTAAATTTTGGGTTTTTCTGGCAAATTTTTGGGTTTTATGGCTAATTTTTGAGTTTTTCTGGCTGAATTTTGGGTTTTTCTGGCTAATTTTTGAGTTTTTCCTGCTGAATTTTGGGTTTTTCTGGCTAATTTTTGGGTTTTATGGCTAATTTCTAAGATTTATTGGCCAATTTTTTAGTTTTTTTGGCTAAATTTTGGGTTTTTCTGGCTAATTTTTGGGTTTTATGACTAATTTTTGGGTTTTTCTGGCTAATTTTTGAGTTTTTCTGGCTAAATTTTGGGTTTTTCTGGCTAATTTTTGGGTTTCATGGCTAATTTTTGAGTTTTTTGGCTAAATTTTGGGTTTTTCTAGCTAATTTTTGAGTTTCTCTGGCTAATTTTTGGGTTTTATGGCTAATTTTTAAGATTTATGGGCTAATTTTTGAGTTTTTTTGGCTAATTGTTGGGTTTTATGACTAATTTTTGGGTTTTTCTGGCTAATTTTTGAGTTTTTCTGGCTAAATTTTGGGTTTTTCTGGCTAATTTTTGGGTTTCATGGCTAATTTTTGAGTTTTTTGGCTAAATTTTGGGTTTTTCTAGCTAATTTTTGAGTTTCTCTGGCTAATTTTTGGGTTTTATGGCTAATTTTTAAGATTTATGGGCTAATTTTTGAGTTTTTCTGGCTAATTGTTGGGTTTTATGACTAATTTTTGGGTTTTTCTGGCTAATTTTTGAGTTTTTCTGGCTAAATTTTGGGTTTTTCTGACAATTTTTGAGTTTTTGTGGCTAATTTCTGAGTTTTTCTGGCTAATTTTCGAGATTTTCTGGCTAATTTTTGGGTTTTATGGCTAGTTTTTGATTTTTTTTAGCTAATTTTTCAGTTTTTCTAGCTAATTTCAGAGTTTTTTTGGCTAATTTTTGGGTTTTATGGCTAATTCTCGGGTTTTTTTGACAATTTTTGGGTTTTTGTGGCTAATTTCTGAGTTTTTCTAGCTAATTTTTGAGTTTTTCTAGCTAAATTTTGGGTTTTTCTGGCAAATTTTTGGGATTCATGGCTAATTTTTGAGTTTTTTGGCTAAATTTTGGGTTTTTCTAGCTAATTTTTGAGTTTCTCTGGCTAATTTTTGGGTTTTATGGCTAATTTTTAAGATTTATGGGCTAATTTTCGAGATTTTTTGGCTAATTTTTGGGTTTTTCTAGCTAATTTTTGAGTTTTTTTTGCTAAATTTAGGGTTTTTCTGGCTAATTTTTGGGTTTTATGGCTAATTTTTGGGTTTTTCTAGCTAATTTTTCAGTTTTTCTAGCTAATTTTTCAGTTTTTCTAGCTAATTTCAGAGTTTTTTTGGCTAATTTTTGGGTTTTTCTGGCAAATTTTTGGGTTTTATGGCTAATTTTTGAGGTTTTCTGGCTGAATTTTGGGTTTTTCTGGCTAATTTTTGAGTTTTTCCTGCTGAATTTTGGGTTTTTCTGGCTAATTTTTGGGTTTTATGGCTAATTTCTAAGATTTATTGGCTAATTTTTTAGTTTTTTTGGCTAAATTTTGGGTTTTTCTGGCTAATTTTCGGGTTTTATGGCTAATTTTTAAGATTTATGGGCTAATTTTTGAGTTTTTCTGGCTAATTGTTGGGTTTTATGACTAATTTTTGGGTTTTTGTGGCTAATTTCTAAGATTTATTGGCTAATTTTTTAGTTTTTTTGGCTAAATTTTGGGTTTTTCTGGCAAATTTTTGGGTTTTATGGCTAATTTTTGAGTTTTTCTGGCTGAATTTTGGGTTTTTCTGGCTAATTTTTGAGTTTTTCCTGCTGAATTTTGGGTTTTTCTGGCTAATTTTTGGGTTTTATGGCTAATTTCTAAGATTTATTGGCTAATTTCAGAGTTTTTTTGGCTAATTTTTGGGTTTTATGGCTAATTTTCGGGTTTTATGGCTAATTTTTAAGATTTATGGGCTAATTTTTGAGTTTTTCTGGCTAATTGTTGGGTTTTATGACTAATTTTTGGGTTTTTGTGGCTAATTTCTGAGTTTTTTTAGCTAATTTTTGAGTTTTTCTAGCTAAATTTTGGGTTTTTCAGGCAAATTTTTGGGTTTTATGGCTAATTTTTGAGTTTTTCTGGCTGAATTTTGGGTTTTTCTGGCTAATTTTTGAGTTTTTCCTGCTGAATTTTGGGTTTTTCTGGCTAATTTTTGGGTTTTATGGCTAATTTCTAAGATTTATTGGCTAATTTTTTAGTTTTTTTGGCTAAATTTTGGGTTTTTCTGGCTAATTTTTGGGTTTTATGACTAATTTTTGGGTTTTTCTGGCTAATTTTTGAGTTTTTCTGGCTAAATTTTGGGTTTTTCTGGCTAATTTTTGGGTTTCATGGCTAATTTTTGAGTTTTTTGGCTAAATTTTAGGTTTTTCTAGCTAATTTTTGAGTTTCTCTGGCTAATTTTTGGGTTTTATGGCTAATTTTTAAGATTTATGGGCTAATTTTTGAGTTTTTCTGGCTAATTGTTGGGTTTTATGACTAATTTTTGGGTTTTTCTGGCTAATTTTTGAGTTTTTCTGGCTAAATTTTGGGTTTTTCTGGCTAATTTTTGGGTTTCATGGCTAATTTTTGAGTTTTTTGGCTAAATTTTGGGTTTTTCTAGCTAATTTTTGAGTTTCTCTGGCTAATTTTTGGGTTTTATGGCTAATTTTTAAGATTTATGGGCTAATTTTTGAGTTTTTCTGGCTAATTGTTGGGTTTTATGACTAATTTTTGGGTTTTTCTGGCTAATTTTTGAGTTTTTCTGGCTAAATTTTGGGTTTTTCTGACAATTTTTGAGTTTTTGTGGCTAATTTCTGAGTTTTTCTGGCTAATTTTCGAGATTTTCTGGCTAATTTTTGGGTTTTATGGCTAGTTTTTGATTTTTTTTAGCTAATTTTTCAGTTTTTCTAGCTAATTCCAGAGTTTTTTTGGCTAATTTTTGGGTTTTATGGCTAATTTTCGGGTTTTTTTGACAATTTTTGGGTTTTTGTGGCTAATTTCTGAGTTTTTCTAGCTAATTTTTGAGTTTTTCTAGCTAAGTTTTGGGTTTTTCTGGCAAATTTTTGGGTTTTATGGCTAATTTTTGAGTTTTTCTGGCTGAATTTTGGGTTTTTCTGGCTAATTTTTGAGTTTTTCCTGCTAAATTTTGGGTTTTTCTGGCTAATTTTTGGGTTTTATGGCTAATTTCTAAGATTTATTGGCTAATTTTTTAGTTTTTTTGGCTAAATTTTGGGTTTTTCTGGCTAATTTTTGGGTTTTATGACTAATTTTTGGGTTTTTCTGGCTAATTTTTGAGTTTTTCTGGCTAAATTTTGGGTTTTTCTGGCTAATTTTTGGGTTTTTCTGGCTAATTTTTGAGTTTTTCTGGCTAAATTTTGGGTTTTTCTGGCTAATTTCTGGGTTTTTCTGGCTAATTTTTGGGTTTTATGACTAATTTTTGGGTTTTTCTGGCTAATTTTTGAGTTTTTCTGGCTAAATTTTGGGTTTTTCTGGCTAATTTTTGGGTTTTTCTGGCTAATTTTTGAGTTTTTCTGGCTAAATTTTGGGTTTTTCTGGCTAATTTCTGGGTTTCATGGCTAATTTTTGAGTTTTTTTGGCTAAATTCTGGGTTTTTCTAGCTAATTTTTGGGTTTTTCTGGCTAATTTTTAAGTTTTTCTGGCTAAATTTTGGGTTTTTCTGGCTAATTCTTGAGTTTTTCTGGCTAATTTTTGGGTTTTATGACTAATTTTCGAGTTTTTTTAGTTACTTTCTGAGTTTTTCTGTGTGATTTTTGGGTTTTATGGCTAATTTTTGGGTTTTTCTGGCTATAAAACCCAAAAAATAGCCAGAAAAACTCAAAAATTAGCTAGAAAAACTCAGAAATTAGCCACAAGAACCCAAAAATTGTCAGAAAAACCCAAAAATTAGCAATAAAACCCAAAAATTAGCCAAAAAAACTCGGAAATTATCTAGAAAAACTAAAAAATTAGCTAAAAAAACTCAAAAACTAGCCATAAAACCCAAAAATTAGCCAGAAAAAATTAGCTAGAAAAACTCAGAAATTAGCCACAAAAACCCAAAAATTGTCAGAAAAACCCAAAAATTAGCAATAAAACCCAAAAATTAGCCAGAAAAACTCATAAATTAGCTAAGAAAACTCAAAAATAAGCCACAAAAACCCAAAAATTAGCTAGAAAAACCCGAAAATTAGCTAGAAAAACCCAAAAATTAGCCAAAAAAAACTCAAAAACTAGCCATAAAACCCAAAAATTAGCCAGAAAAACCCAAAAATTGTCAGAAAAAACCAAAAATTGTCAGAAAAACCCAAAAATTGTCAGAAAAACCCAAAAATTGTCAGAAAAACCCAAAAATTTGCCATAAAACCAAAAATTAGCAAAAAAAACTCGGGAATTAGCTAGAAAAACTCAAAAATTAGCCATAAAACCCAAAAATTAGCCATAAAACCCATAAATTAGCCAGAAAACCCAAAATTCAGCTAGAAAAACTTTTGTGAATTTTTATGGCTCATTTTTGAGTTTTTCTAGCTATCTTTTGCGTTTTATAGCTAATTTTTGGGTTTTTATGGCTAATTTTTGGGTTTTATGGCTAATTTTTGGGTTTTATGGCTAATTTTTGGGTTTTATGGCTAATTTTTGGGTTTTCTGGCTAATTTTTGAGTTTTTCCAGCTAATTTTTGAGTTTTTCTGTCTAATTTTTGGGTTTTCCTAGCTAATTTTTGAGTTTTTCTAGCTGAATTTCGAGTTTTTCTGGCAAATTTTTGGGTTTTATTGCTAATTTTTGAGTTTTCCTAGCTAAGTTTTGGGTTTTTCTAGCTTATTTTTGGGTTTTATGGCTAATTTTTGAGTTTTTCTGGCTGAATTTTGGGTTTTTCTGGCTAATTTTTGAGTTTTTCCTGCTAAATTTTGGGTTTTTCTGGCTAATTTTTGGGTTTTATGGCTAATTTCTAAGATTTATTGGCTAATTTTTTAGTTTTTTTGGCTAAATTTTGGGTTTTTCTGGCTAATTTTTGGGTTTTATGACTAATTTTTGGGTTTTTCTGGCTAATTTTTGAGTTTTTCTGGCTAAATTTTGGGTTTTTCTGGCTAATTTTTGGGTTTTTCTGGCTAATTTTTGAGTTTTTCTGGCTAAATTTTGGGTTTTTCTGGCTAATTTCTGGGTTTTTCTGGCTAATTTTTGAGTTTTTCTGGCTAAATTTTGGGTTTTTCTGGCTAATTTCTGGGTTTCATGGCTAATTTTTGAGTTTTTTTGGCTAAATTCTGGGTTTTTCTAGCTAATTTTTGGGTTTTTCTGGCTAATTTTTGAGTTTTTCTGGCTAAATTTTGGGTTTTTCTGGCTAATTCTTGAGTTTTTCTGGCTAATTTTTGGGTTTTATGACTAATTTTCGAGTTTTTTTAGTTACTGTCTGAGTTTTTCTGTGTGATTTTTGGGTTTTATGTCTAATTTTTGGGTTTTTCTGGCTATAAAACCCAAAAATTAGCCAGAAAAACTCAAAAATTAGCTAGAAAAACTCAGAAATTAGCCACAAGAACCCAAAAATTGTCAGAAAAACCCAAAAATTAGCAATAAAACCCAAAAATTAGCCAAAAAAACTCGGAAATTATCTAGAAAAACTAAAAAATTAGCTGAAAAAACTCAAAAACTAGCCATAAAACCCAAAAATTAGCCAGAAAAAATTAGCTAGAAAAACTCAGAAATTAGCCACAAAAACCCAAAAATTGTCAGAAAAACCCAAAAATTAGCAATAAAACCCAAAAATTAGCCAGAAAAACTCATAAATTAGCTAAGAAAACTCAAAAATTAGCCACAAAAACCCAAAAATTAGCTAGAAAAACTCGAAAATTAGCTAGAAAAACCCAAAAATTAGCCAAAAAAAACTCAAAAACTAGCCATAAAACCCAAAATTAGCCAGAAAAACCCAAAAATTGTCAGAAAAAACCAAAAATTGTCAGAAAAACCCAAAAATTGTCAGAAAAACCCAAAAATTTGCCATAAAACCAAAAATTAGCAGAAAAAACTCGGAAATTAGCTAGAAAAACTCAAAAATTAGCCATAAAACCCAAAAATTAGCCATAAAACCCATAAATTAGCCAGAAAACCCAAAATTTAGCTAGAAAAACTTTTGTGAATTTTTATGGCTCATTTTTGAGTTTTTCTAGCTATCTTTTGCGTTTTATAGCTAATTTTTGGGTTTTTATGGCTAATTTTTGGGTTTTATGGCTAATTTTTGGGTTTTCTGGCTAATTTTTGAGTTTTTCCAGCTAATTTTTGAGTTTTTCTGTCTAATTTTTGGGTTTTCCTAGCTAATTTTTGAGTTTTTCTAGCTGAATTTCGAGTTTTTCTGGCAAATTTTTGGGTTTTATTGCTAATTTATTTATTTTTTCTAGCTAATTTTTTTTCTGGCTAATTTTTGGGTTTCATGGCTAATTTTTGAGTTTTTTTTGGCTAAATTTTGGGTTTGTCTGGCAAATTTTTGGGTTTTATGGCTAATTTTTGGGTTTTATTGCTAATTTTTGGGTTTTCTGGCTAATTTTTGAGTTTTTCCAGCTAATTTTTGAGTTTTTCTGTCTTATTTTTGGGTTTTCCTAGCTAATTTTTGAGTTTTTCTATCTGAATTTCGAGTTTTTCTGGCAAATTTTTGGGTTTTATTGCTAATTTATTTATTTTTCCTAGCTAATTTTTTTTTCTGGCTAATTTTTGGGTTTCATGGCTAATTTTTGAGTTTTTTGGCTAAATTTTGGGTTTGTCTGGCAAATTTTTGGGTTTTTCTGGCTAATTTTTGGGTTTTATGGCTAGTTTTTGAGTTTTTCTAGCTAATTTTTGAGTTATTCTGGCTACATTTTGGGTTTTTCTGACAATTTTTGGGTTTTTCCGGCTAAATTTTGGGTTTTATGGCTAGTTTTTGGGTTTTTCTAGCTAAATTTTGGGTTTTTCTGACAATTTTTGGGTTTTTCTGGCTAAATTTTGGGTTTTATGGCTAGTTTTTGGGTTTTTATATCTAATTTTTGGGTTTTATAGCTAATTTTTCATTTTTGAATTTTTCATTTCTGTGGCTAATTTCTGAGTTTTTCTGGCTGATTTTTGAGTTTTATGGTTAATTTTCGAGATTTTTTGGCTAATTTTTGGGTTTTTCTAGCTAATTTTTGAGTTTTTCTTGCTAAATTTTGGGTTTTTCTGGCTAATTTTTGGGTTTTATGGCTAATTTTTGGGTTTTTCTAGCTAATTTCTTAGTTTTTCTAGCTAATTTCAGAGTTTTTTTGGCTAATTTTTGGGTTTTATGGCTAATTTTCGGTTTTTTTTGACAATTTTTGGGTTTTTGTGGCTAAATTTTGGGTTTTTCTGGCAAATTTTTGGGTTTTATGGCTAATGTTTGAGTTTTTCTGGCTGAATTTTGGGTTTTTCTGGCTAGGTTTGGGGTTTTTCTTGCTAAATTTTGGGTTTTTCTGGCTAATTTTTGGGTTTTATGGTTAATTTTTGAGATTTATTGGCTAATTTCTGAGTTTTTCTGGCTAAATTTTGGGTTTTTCTGGCTAATTTTTGGGTTTTTCTAGCTAATTTTTGAGTTTTTCTTGCTAAATTTTGGGTTTTTCTGGCTAATTTTTGGGTTTTTCTAGCTAATTTTTTAGTTTTTCTAGCTAATTTCAGAGTTTTTCTGGCTAATTTCTGGGTTGTATGACTAATTTTTGAGTTTTTCTAACTAATTCTTGGGTTTTATAGCTAATTCTTGTATTTTTGTGGCTAATTCTTGTATTTTTGTGGCTAATTTTTGAGTTTCTCTAGCTAATTTTTGGGTTTTTATAGCTAATTTCTGAGTTTTTCTAGCTAATATTTGAGTTTTTCTAGCTAAATGTTGGGTTTTTCTGGCTAATTTTTGGGTTCTATGGCTAATTTTTGAGTTTATTTGGTTAATTTTTGGGTTTTTCTAGCTAATTTTTGAGTTTTTCTGGCTAATTTTTGGGTTTTATGACTAATTTTCGAGTTTTTCCAGCTAATTTTTAAGTTTTTATGTCCAATTTCTGGGTTTTATGGCTAATTTTTTAGTTTTTTTGATTAATTTTTGAGTTTTTCTAGCTAATTTTTGAGTTTTTTCGGCTAATTTTTGGGTTTTATGACTAATTTTCGAAGTTTTCCAGCTAATTTTTGAGTTTTTATGTCCAATTTCTGGGTTTTATGTCTAATTTTTGGGTTTTTCTGACAATTTTTGGGTTTTTCCTACAAATTTTCGGGTTCTATGGCTAATTTTTTTATTTTTTCTAGCTAATTTTTTTTTCTGGCTAATTTTTGGGTTTCATGGCTAATATTTGAGTTTTTTTGGCTAATTTTTGGGTTTTTCTAGCTAATTTTTGAGTTTTTCTGGCTAATTTTTGGGTTTTATGACTAATTTTCGAGTTTTTCCAACTAATTTTTGAGTTTTTATGTCCAATTTCTGGGTTTTATGGCTAATTTTTGGGTTTTTCTGACAATTTTTGGGTTTTTCTGGCAAATTTTTGGGTTCTAGGGCTATTTTTTGAGAGTTTTTGGCTAACTTCTGAGTTTTCCTAGCTAATTTTTGAGTTTTTCTAGCTAAATTTTGGGTTTTTCTGTCAAATTTTTGGGTTTTATGGTTAATTTTTTAATTTTTTCCTAGCTAATTTCTTTTTTCTGGCTAATTTTTGGGTTTCATGTCTAATTTTTGAGTTTTTTCGGCTAATTTTTGAGATTTTCTAGCTAATTTTTGAGTTTTTCTGGCTAATTTTTGGGTTTTATGGCTAATTTTTGAGTTTTATTAGTTAAATTTTGGGTTTTTCTGGCAAATTTTTGGGTTTTATGGCTAATTTTCCTATTTTTTCTAGCTAATATTTGGGTTTTTCCGACAATTTTTGGGTTTTTCTGACAATTTTTGGGTTTTTGTGGCTAATTTCTGAGTTTTCCTAGCTAATTTTTGAGTTTTTCTAGCTGAATTTTGGGTTTTTCTGGCTAATTTTTTGGTTTTCTATCTAAAATTCGAGTTTTTCTAGCTAAATTTTGGGTTTTTCTGGCTAATTTTTGGGTTCTATGGCTAATTTTTGAGTTTATTTGGTTAATTTTTGGGTTTTTCTAGCTAATTTTTGAGTTTTTCTGGCTAATTTTTGGGTTTTATGACTAATTTTCGAGTTTTTCCAGCTAATTTTTGAGTTTTTATGTCCAATTTTTGGGTTTTATGGCTAATTTTTGGGTTTTTCTGACAATTTTTGGGTTTTTGAGGCTAATTTCTGAGTTTTCCTAGCTAATTTTTGAGTTTTTCTAGCTGAATTTTGGGTTTTTCTGGCAAATTTTTGGGCTTTATGGCTAATTTTTTTATTTTTTCCATCTATTTTTTTTTTCTGGCTAATTTCTGGGTTTCATGGCTAATTTTTGAGTTTTTTTGTCTAATTTTTGAGTTTTTCCAGCTGATTTTTGAGTTTTTCTGGCTAATTTTTGGGTTTTATGACTAATTTTCGAGTTTTTTTAGCTACTTTCTGAGTTTCTAAAACCCAAAAATTAGCCAGAAAAACTCAAAAATTAGCTAGAAAAACTCAGAAATTAGCCACAAGAACCCAAAAATTGTCAGAAAAACCCAAAAATTAGCAATAAAACCCAAAAATTAGCCAAAAAAAACTCGGAAATTATCTAAAAAAACTAAAAAATTAGCTGAAAAAACTCAAAAACTAGCCATAAAACCCAAAAATTAGCCAGAAAAAATTAGCTAGAAAAACTCAGAAATTAGCCACAAAAACCCAAAAATTGTCAGAAAAACCCAAAAATTAGCAATAAAACCCAAAAATTAGCCAGAAAAACTCATAAATTAGCTAAGAAAACTCAAAAATTAGCCACAAAAACCCAAAAATTAGCTAGAAAAACTCGAAAATTAGCTAGAAAAACCCAAAAATTAGCCAAAAAAAACTCAAAAACTAGCCATAAAACCCAAAATTAGCCAGAAAAACCCAAAAATTGTCAGAAAAAACCAAAAATTGTCAGAAAAACCCAAAAATTGTCAGAAAAACCCAAAAATTTGCCATAAAACCAAAAATTAGCAGAAAAAACTCGGAAATTAGCTAGAAAAACTCAAAAATTAGCCATAAAACCCAAAAATTAGCCATAAAACCCATAAATTAGCCAGAAAACCCAAAATTTAGCTAGAAAAACTTTTGTGAATTTTTATGGCTCATTTTTGAGTTTTTCTAGCTATCTTTTGCGTTTTATAGCTAATTTTTGGGTTTTTATGGCTAATTTTTGGGTTTTATGGCTAATTTTTGGGTTTTCTGGCTAATTTTTGAGTTTTTCCAGCTAATTTTTGAGTTTTTCTGTCTAATTTTTGGGTTTTCCTAGCTAATTTTTGAGTTTTTCTAGCTGAATTTCGAGTTTTTCTGGCAAATTTTTGGGTTTTATTGCTAATTTATTTATTTTTTCTAGCTAATTTTTTTTCTGGCTAATTTTTGGGTTTCATGGCTAATTTTTGAGTTTTTTTGGCTAAATTTTGGGTTTGTCTGGCAAATTTTTGGGTTTTATGGCTAATTTTTGGGTTTTATTGCTAATTTTTGGGTTTTCTGGCTAATTTTTGATTTTTTCCAGCTAATTTTTGAGTTTTTCTGTCTTATTTTTGGGTTTTCCTAGTTTTATGGCTAATTTTTGGGTTTTTCTAGCTAATTTCTTAGTTTTTCTAGCTAATTTCAGAGTTTTTTTTGGCTAATTTTTGGGTTTTATGGCTAATTTTCGGTTTTTTTTGACAATTTTTGGGTTTTTGTGGCTAAATTTTGGGTTTTTCTGGCAAATTTTTGGGTTTTATGGCTAATGTTTGAGTTTTTCTGGCTGAATTTTGGGTTTTTCTGGCTAGGTTTGGGGTTTTTCTTGCTAAATTTTGGGTTTTTCTGGCTAATTTTTGGGTTTTATGGTTAATTTTTGAGATTTATTGGCTAATTTCTGAGTTTTTCTGGCTAAATTTTGGGTTTTTCTGGCTAATTTTTGGGTTTTTCTAGCTAATTTTTGAGTTTTTCTTGCTAAATTTTGGGTTTTTCTGGCTAATTTTTGGGTTTTTCTAGCTAATTTTTTAGTTTTTCTAGCTAATTTCAGAGTTTTTCTGGCTAATTTCTGGGTTGTATGACTAATTTTTGAGTTTTTCTAACTAATTCTTGGGTTTTATAGCTAATTCTTGTATTTTTGTGGCTAATTCTTGTATTTTTGTGGCTAATTTTTGAGTTTCTCTAGCTAATTTTTGGGTTTTTATAGCTAATTTCTGAGTTTTTCTAGCTAATATTTGAGTTTTTCTAGCTAAATGTTGGGTTTTTCTGGCTAATTTTTGGGTTCTATGGCTAATTTTTGAGTTTATTTGGTTAATTTTTGGGTTTTTCTAGCTAATTTTTGAGTTTTTCTGGCTAATTTTTGGGTTTTATGACTAATTTTCGAGTTTTTCCAGCTAATTTTTAAGTTTTTATGTCCAATTTCTGGGTTTTATGGCTAATTTTTTAGTTTTTTTGATTAATTTTTGAGTTTTTCTAGCTAATTTTTGAGTTTTTTCGGCTAATTTTTGGGTTTTATGACTAATTTTCGAAGTTTTCCAGCTAATTTTTGAGTTTTTATGTCCAATTTCTGGGTTTTATGTCTAATTTTTGGGTTTTTCTGACAATTTTTGGGTTTTTCCTACAAATTTTCGGGTTCTATGGCTAATTTTTTTATTTTTTCTAGCTAATTTTTTTTTCTGGCTAATTTTTGGGTTTCATGGCTAATATTTGAGTTTTTTTGGCTAATTTTTGGGTTTTTCTAGCTAATTTTTGAGTTTTTCTGGCTAATTTTTGGGTTTTATGACTAATTTTCGAGTTTTTCCAACTAATTTTTGAGTTTTTATGTCCAATTTCTGGGTTTTATGGCTAATTTTTGGGTTTTTCTGACAATTTTTGGGTTTTTCTGGCAAATTTTTGGGTTCTAGGGCTATTTTTTGAGAGTTTTTGGCTAACTTCTGAGTTTTCCTAGCTAATTTTTGAGTTTTTCTAGCTAAATTTTGGGTTTTTCTGTCAAATTTTTGGGTTTTATGGTTAATTTTTTAATTTTTTCCTAGCTAATTTCTTTTTTCTGGCTAATTTTTGGGTTTCATGTCTAATTTTTGAGTTTTTTCGGCTAATTTTTGAGATTTTCTAGCTAATTTTTGAGTTTTTCTGGCTAATTTTTGGGTTTTATGGCTAATTTTTGAGTTTTATTAGTTAAATTTTGGGTTTTTCTGGCAAATTTTTGGGTTTTATGGCTAATTTTCCTATTTTTTCTAGCTAATATTTGGGTTTTTCCGACAATTTTTGGGTTTTTCTGACAATTTTTGGGTTTTTGTGGCTAATTTCTGAGTTTTCCTAGCTAATTTTTGAGTTTTTCTAGCTGAATTTTGGGTTTTTCTGGCTAATTTTTTGGTTTTCTATCTAAAATTCGAGTTTTTCTAGCTAAATTTTGGGTTTTTCTGGCTAATTTTTGGGTTCTATGGCTAATTTTTGAGTTTATTTGGTTAATTTTTGGGTTTTTCTAGCTAATTTTTGAGTTTTTCTGGCTAATTTTTGGGTTTTATGACTAATTTTCGAGTTTTTCCAGCTAATTTTTGAGTTTTTATGTCCAATTTTTGGGTTTTATGGCTAATTTTTGGGTTTTTCTGACAATTTTTGGGTTTTTGAGGCTAATTTCTGAGTTTTCCTAGCTAATTTTTGAGTTTTTCTAGCTGAATTTTGGGTTTTTCTGGCAAATTTTTGGGCTTTATGGCTAATTTTTTTATTTTTTCCATCTATTTTTTTTTTCTGGCTAATTTCTGGGTTTCATGGCTAATTTTTGAGTTTTTTTGTCTAATTTTTGAGTTTTTCCAGCTGATTTTTGAGTTTTTCTGGCTAATTTTTGAGTTTTATGACTAATTTTCGAGTTTTTTTAGCTACTTTCTGAGTTTTTCTGTGTGATTTTTGAGTTTTATGGCTAATTTTTGAGTTTTTCTGGCTAAATTTTGGGTTTTTCTGGCTAATTTTTGGGTTTTATGGCTAATTTTTGAGATTAATTGGCTAATTTTTTAGTTTTTCTGGCTAAATTTTGGGTTTTTCGGGCTAACTTTCGGGTTTTATGGCTAATTTTTGGGTTTTATGGCTAATTTTTGGGTTTTATGGCAAATTTTTCTATTTTTTCTAGCTAATTTTTTTTTCTGGCTAATTTTTGGGTTTCATGGCTAATTTTTGAGTTTTTCCAGCTAATTTTTGAGTTTTTCTGGCTGATTTTTGGGTTTTATGGCTAATTTTTGAGTTTTATTAGTTAAATTTTGGATTTTTCTGGCAAATTTTTGGGTTTTATGGCTAATTTTCCTATTTTTTCTAGCTAATTTTTGGGTTTTTCCGACAATTTTTGGGTTTTTCTGACAATTTTTGGGTTTTTGTGGCTAATTTCTTAGTTTTCCTAGCTAATTTTTGAGTTTTTCTAGCTAAATTTTGAGTTTTTCTGGCTAATTTTTGGGTTTTATGGCTAATTTTTGAGTTTTTTTAGTTAAATTTTGGGTTTTTCTAGCTTATTTTTGGGTTTTTTGGCTAGTTTTTGAGTTTTTCCAGCTAATTTTTGAGTTTTTCTGGCTGATTTTTGGGTTTTATGGCTAATTTTTGAATTTTTCTAGCTAATTTTTGAGTTTTTTTGTCTAATTTTTGGTTTTATGGCTAATTTTTGGGATGTTCTGACAATTTTTGGGTTTTTGTGGCTAATTTCTGAGTTTTCCTAGCTAATTTTTGAGTTTTTCTTGCTAAATTCCGGGTTTTTCTGGCTAATTTTTGGGTTTTATGGCTTATTTTTGAGATTTATTGGCTAATTTTTGAGTTTTTCTGGCTAATTTTTGGGTTTTATTGATAATTTTTGGGTCTGTCTGGCAAATTTTTGGGTTTTTCTGGCTAATTTTTGGGTTTTATGGCTAATTTTTGAGTTTTTCTAGTTAAATTTTGGGTTTTTCTAGCTTATTTGTGGGTTTTATGGCTAGTTTTTGAGTTTTTCCAGCTCATTTTTGAGTTTTTCTGGCTGATTTTCGGGTTTTATGGCTAATTTTTGAGTTTTATTAGTTAAATTTCGGATTTTTCTAGCTTATTTTTGGGTTTTATGGCTAATTTTTGAGTTTTTTTGGCTAAATTTTGGGTTTTTCTGGCTAATTTTTGGGTTTCATGGCTAATTTTTTAGTTTTTTTGATTAATTTTTGAGTTTTTCTAGCTAATTTTTGAGTTTTTCTGGCTAATTTTTGGGTTTTATGACTAATTTTCGAAGTTTTCCAGCTAATTTTTGAGTTTTTATGTCCAATTTCTGGGTTTTATGGCTAATTTTTCGGTTTTTCTGACAATTTTTGGGTTTTTCTGGCAAATTTTTGGTTTCAAGGGCTATTTTTTGAGAGATTTTGGCTAACTTCTGAGTTTTTCTAGCTAATTTTTGAGTTTTTCTAGCTAAATTTTGGGTTTTTCTGTCAAATTTTTGGGTTTTATGGTTGATTTTTTAATTTTTTCCTAGCTAATTTCTTTTTTCTGGCTAATTTTTGGGTTTCATGTCTAATTTTTGAGTTTTTTCGGCTAATTTTTGAGTTTTCCTAGCTAATTTTTGAGTTTTTCTGGCTAATTTTTGGGTTTTATGGCTAATTTTTGAGTTTTATTAGTTAAATTTTGGGTTTTTCTGGCAAATTTTTGGGTTTTATGGCTAATTTTCCTATTTTTTCTAGCTAATTTTTGGGTTTTTCCGACAATTTTTGGGTTTTTCTGACAATTTTTGGGTTTTTGTGGCTAATTTCTGAGTTTTTCCAGCTAATTTTTGAGTTTTTCTGGCTGATTTTTGGGTTTCATGGCTAATTTTTGAATTTTTGTAGCTAATTTTTGAGTTTTTTTGTCTAATTTTTGGTTTTATGGCTAATTTTTGGGTTTTTCTGACAATTTTTGGGTTTTTGTGGCTAATTTCTGAGTTTTCCTAGCTAATTTTTGAGTTTTTCTTGCTAAATTCCGGGTTTTTCTGGCTAATTTTTGAGATTTATTGGCTAATTTTTGAGTTTTTCTGGCTAATTTTTGGGTTTTATTGATAATTTTTGGGTCTGTCTGGCAAATTTTTGGGTTTTATGGCTAATTTTTGAGTTTTTCTAGTTAAATTTTGGGTTTTTCTAGCTTATTTGTGGGTTTTATGGCTAGTTTTTGAGTTTTTCCAGCTAATTTCTGAGTTTTTCTGGCTGATTTTTGGGTTTTATGGCTAATTTTTGAGTTTTATTAGTTAAATTTCGGGTTTTTCTAGCTTATTTTTGGGTTTTATGGCTAATTTTTGAGTTTTTCTGGCTGATTTTTGGGTTTTATGGCTAATTTTTGAGTTTTATTAGTTAAATTTCGGGTTTTTCTAGCTTATTTTTGGGTTTTATGGCTAATTTTTGGGTTTTTCTAGCTAATTTTTGAGTTTTTCTGGCTAATTTTTGGGTTTTTCTGTCTAATTTCTGGGTTTTATGGCTAATTTTTGGGTTTTTCTGACAATTTTTGGGTTTTTGTGGCTAATTTCTGAGTTTTCCTAGCTAGTTTTTGAATTTTTCTAGCTAAATTTTGGGTTTTTTTGGCAAATTTTTGGGTTTTATGGCTAATTTTTTTATTTTTTTCTAGCTAATTTCTTTTTTTTGGCTAATTTTTGGGTTTCATGTCTAATTTTTGAGTTTTTTCGGCTAATTTCTGAGTTTTTCTAGCTAATTTTTGAGTTTTTCTGGCTAATTTTTGGGTTTTATGGCTAATTTTTGAGTTTTTCCAACTAATTCTTGGGTTTTATAGCTGATTCTTGTATTTTTGTGGCTAATTCTTGTATTTTTGTGGCTAATTTTTGAGTTTCTCTAGCTAATTTTTGGGTTTTTATAGCTAATTTCTGAGTTTTTCTAGCTAATTTTTGGGTTTTTCTAGCTAATTTTTGAGTTTTTCTGGCTAATTTTTGGGTTTTTCTGTCTAATTTCTGGGTTTTATGGCTAATTTTTGGGTTTTTCTGACAATTTTTGGGTTTTTGTGGCTAATTTCTGAGTTTTCCTAGCTAATTTTTGAGTTTTTCTAGCTGAATTTTGGGTTTTTCTGGCTAATTTTTGGGTTTTCTAGCTAATATTTGAGTTTTTCTAGCTAAATTTTGGGTTTTTCTGGCTAATTTTTGGGTTCTATGGCTAATTTTTTAGTTTATTTGGTTAATTTTTGGGTTTTTCTAGCTAATTTTTGAGTTTTTCTGGCTAATTTTTGGGTTTTATGACTAATTTTCGAGTTTTTCCAGCTAATTTTTGAGTTTTTATGTCCAATTTCTGGGTTTTATGGCTAATTTTTGGGTTTTTCTCACAATTTTTGGGTTTTTGAGGCTAATTTCTGAGTTTTCCTAGCTAATTTTTGAGATTTTCTAGCTGAATTTTGGGTTTTTCTGGCAAATTTTTGGGCTTTATGGCTAATTTTTTTATTTTTTCCATCTATTTTTTTTTTCTGGCTAATTTCTGGGTTTCATGGCTAATTTTTGAGTTTTTTTGGCTAATTTTTGAGTTTTTCCAGCTGATTTTTGAGTTTTTCTGGCTAATTTTTAGGTTTTATGACTAATTTTCGAGTTTTTTTAGCTACTTTCTGAGTTTTTCTGTGTGATTTTTGAGTTTTATGGCTAATTTTTGAGTTTTTCTGGCTAAATTTTGGGTTTTTCTGGCTAATTTTTGGGTTTTATGGCTAATTTTTGAGATTAATTGGCTGATTTTTTAGTTTTTCTGGCTAAATTTTGGGTTTTTCGGGCTAACTTTCGGGTTTTATGGCTAATTTTTGGGTTTTCTGGCTATTTTTGGAGAGTTTTTGGCTAATTTTTGAGTTTTTCTGGCTAAATTCCCGGTTTTTCTGGCTAATTTTTGGGTTTTATGGCTAATTTTTGGGTTTTATGGCAAATTTTTCTATTTTTTCTAGCTAATTTTTTTTTCTGGCTAATTTTTGGGTTTCATGGCTAATTTTTGAGTTTTTCCAGCTAATTTTTGAGTTTTTCTGGCTGATTTTTGGGTTTTATGGCTAATTTTTGAGTTTTATTAGTTAAATTTTGGATTTTTCTGGCAAATTTTTGGGTTTTATGGCTAATTTTCCTATTTTTTCTAGCTAATTTTTGGGTTTTTCCGACAATTTTTGGGTTTTTCTGACAATTTTTGGGTTTTTGTGGCTAATTTCTGAGTTTTCCTAGCTAATTTTTGAGTTTTTCTAGCTAAATGTTGGGTTTTTCTGGCTAATTTTTGGGTTTTATGACTAATTTTTGAGTTTTTCCAGTTAAATTTTGGATTTTTCTAGCTTATTTTTGGGTTTTTTGGCTAGTTTTTGAGTTTTTCCAGCTAATTTTTGAGTTTTTCTGGCTGATTTTTGGGTTTTATGGCTAATTTTTGAATTTTTCTAGCTAATTTTTGAGTTTTTTTGTCTAATTTTTGGTTTTATGGCTAATTTTTGGGTTGATATGACAATTTTTGGGTTTTTGTGGCTAATTTCTGAGTTTTCCTAGCTAATTTTTGAGTTTTTCTTGCTAAATTCCGGGTTTTTCTGGCTAATTTTTGGGTTTTATGGCTTATTTTTGAGATTTATTGGCTAATTTTTGAGTTTTTCTGGCTAACTTTTGGGTTTTATTGATAATTTTTGGGTCTGTCTGACAAATTTTTGGGTTTTTCTGGCTAATTTTTGGGTTTTATGGCTAATTTTTGAGTTTTTCTAGTTAAATTTTGGGTTTTTCTAGCTTATTTGTGGGTTTTATGGCTAGTTTTTGAGTTTTTCCAGCTCATTTTTGAGTTTTTCTGGCTGATTTTCGGGTTTTATGGCTAATTTTTGAGTTTTATTAGTTAAATTTCGGGTTTTTCTAGCTTATTTTTGGGTTTTATGGCTAATTTTTGAGTTTTTTGGCTAAATTTTGGGTTTTTCTGGCTAATTTTTGGGTTTCATGGCTAATTTTTTAGTTTTTTTGATTAATTTTTGAGTTTTTCTAGCTAATTTTTGAGTTTTTCTGGCTAATTTTTGGGTTTTATGACTAATTTTCGAAGTTTTCCAGCTAATTTTTGAGTTTTTATGTCCAATTTCTGGGTTTTATGGCTAATTTTTGGGTTTTTCTGACAATTTTTGGGTTTTTCTGGCAAATTTTTGGGTTCAAGGGCTATTTTTTGAGAGATTTTGGCTAACTTCTGAGTTTTTCTAGCTAATTTTTGAGTTTTTCTAGCTAAATTTTGGGTTTTTCTGTCAAATTTTTGGGTTTTATGGTTGATTTTTTAATTTTTTCCTAGCTAATTTCTTTTTTCTGGCTAATTTTTGGGTTTCATGTCTAATTTTTGAGTTTTTTCGGCTAATTTTTGAGTTTTCCTAGCTAATTTTTGAGTTTTTCTGGCTAATTTTTGGGTTTTATGGCTAATTTTTGAGTTTTATTAGTTAAATTTTGGGTTTTTCTGGCAAATTTTTGGGTTTTATGGCTAATTTTCCTATTTTTTCTAGCTAATTTTTGGGTTTTTCCGACAATTTTTGGGTTTCTCTGACAATTTTTGGGTTTTTGTGGCTAATTTCTGAGTTTTTCCAGCTAATTTTTGAGTTTTTCTGGCTGATTTTTGGGTTTTATGGCTAATTTTTGAATTTTTCTAGCTAATTTTTGAGTTTTTCTGTCTAATTTTTGGTTTTATGGCTAATTTTTGGGTTTTTCTGACAATTTTTGGGTTTTTGTGGCTAATTTCTGAGTTTTCCTAGCTAATTTTTGAGTTTTTCTTGCTAAATTCCGGGTTTTTCTGGCTAATTTTTGAGATTTATTGGCTAATTTTTGAGTTTTTCTGGCTAATTTTTGGGTTTTATTGATAATTTTTGGGTCTGTCTGGCATATTTTTGGGTTTTTCTGGCTAATTTTTGGGTTTTATGGCTAATTTTTGAGTTTTTCTAGTTAAATTTTGGGTTTTTCTAGCTTATTTGTGGGTTTTATGGCTAGTTTTTGAGTTTTTCCAGCTAATTTCTGAGTTTTTCTGGCTGATTTTTGGGTTTTATGGCTAATTTTTGAGTTTTATTAGTTAAATTTCGGGTTTTTCTAGCTTATTTTTGGGTTTTATGGCTAATTTTTGAGTTTTTCTGGCTGATTTTTGGGTTTTATGGCTAATTTTTGAGTTTTATTAGTTGAATTTCGGGTTTTTCTAGCTTATTTTTGGGTTTTATGGCTAATTTTTGGGTTTTTCTAGCTAATTTTTGAGTTTTTCTGGCTAATTTTTGGGTTTTTCTGTCTAATTTCTGGGTTTTATGGCTAATTTTTGGGTTTTTCTGACAATTTTTGGGTTTTTGTGGCTAATTTCTGAGTTTTATGGCAAATTTTTCTATTTTTTCTAGCTAATTTTTTTTTCTGGCTAATTTTTGGGTTTCATGGCTAATTTTTGAGTTTTTCCAGCTAATTTTTGAGTTTTTCTGGCTGATTTTTGGGTTTTATGGCTAATTTTTGAGTTTTATTAGTTAAATTTTGGATTTTTCTGGCAAATTTTTGGGTTTTATGGCTAATTTTCCTATTTTTTCTAGCTAATTTTTGGGTTTTTCCGACAATTTTTGGGTTTTTCTGACAATTTTTGGGTTTTTGTGGCTAATTTCTGAGTTTTCCTAGCTAATTTTTGAGTTTTTCTAGCTAAATTTTGGGTTTTTCTGGCTAATTTTTGGGTTTTATGACTAATTTTTGAGTTTTTCCAGTTAAATTTTGGGTTTTTCTAGCTTATTTTTGGGTTTTTTGGCTAGTTTTTGAGTTTTTCCAGCTAATTTTTGAGTTTTTCTGGCTGATTTTTGGGTTTTATGGCTAATTTTTGAATTTTTCTAGCTAATTTTTGAGTTTTTTTGTCTAATTTTTGGTTTTATGGCTAATTTTTGGGTTGATATGACAATTTTTGGGTTTTTGTGGCTAATTTCTGAGTTTTCCTAGCTAATTTTTGAGTTTTTCTTGCTAAATTCCGGGTTTTTCTGGCTAATTTTTGGGTTTTATGGCTTATTTTTGAGATTTATTGGCTAATTTTTGAGTTTTTCTGGCTAACTTTTGGGTTTTATTGATAATTTTTGGGTCTGTCTGGCAAATTTTTGGGTTTTTCTGGCTAATTTTTGGGTTTTATGGCTAATTTTTGGGTTTTTCTGACAATTTTTGGGTTTTTGTGGCTAATTTCTGAGTTTTCCTAGCTAGTTTTTGAATTTTTCTAGCTAAATTTTGGGTTTTTCTGGCAAATTTTTGGGTTTTATGGCTAATTTTTTTATTTTTTTCTAGCTAATTTCTTTTTTCTGGCTAATTTTTGGGTTTCATGTCTAATTTTTGAGTTTTTTCGGCTAATTTCTGAGTTTTTCTAGCTAATTTTTGAGTTTTTCTGGCTAATTTTTGGGTTTTATGGCTAATTTTTGAGTTTTTCTAACTAATTCTTGGGTTTTATAGCTAATTCTTGTATTTTTGTGGCTAATTCTTGTATTTTTGTGGCTAATTTTTGAGTTTCTCTAGCTAATTTTTGGGTTTTTATAGCTAATTTCTGAGTTTTTCTAGCTAATTTTTGGGTTTTTCTAGCTAATTTTTGAGTTTTTCTGGCTAATTTTTGGGTTTTTCTGTCTAATTTCTGGGTTTTATGGCTAATTTTTGGGTTTTTCTGACAATTTTTGGGTTTTTGTGGCTAATTTCTGAGTTTTCCTAGCTAGTTTTTGAATTTTTCTAGCTAAATTTTGGGTTTTTCTGGCTAATTTTTGGGTTCTATGGCTAATTTTCGAGTTTTTTTAGCTACTTTCTGAGTTTTTCTGTGTGATTTTTGGGTTTTATGGCTAATTTTTGAGTTTTTCTGGGTAAATTTTGGGTTTTTCTGGCTAATTTTAGGGTTTTATTGCTAATTTTTGGGTTTGTCTGGCAAATTTTTGGGTTTTTCGGGCTAATTTTTGGGTTTTATGGCTAATTTTTGAGTTTTTCCAGTTACATTTTGGGTTTTTCTAGCTTATTTTTGGGTTTGAAGGCTAGTTTTTGAGTTTTTCCAGCTAATTTTTGAGTTTTTCTGGCTGATTTTTGGGTTTTTCGGCTAATTTTTGAATTTTTCTAGCTAATTTTTGAGTTTTTCTGGCTAATTTTTGGGTTTTATGACTAATTTTCGAAGTTTTCCAGCTAATTTTTGAGTTTTTATGTCCAATTTCTGGGTTTTATGGCTAATTTTTGGGTTTTTCTGACAATTTTTGGGTTTTTCTGGCAAATTTTTGGGTTCAAGGGCTATTTTTTGAGAGATTTTGGCTAACTTCTGAGTTTTTCTAGCTAATTTTTGAGTTTTTCTAGCTAAATTTTGGGTTTTTCTGTCAAATTTTTGGGTTTTATGGTTGATTTTTTAATTTTTTCCTAGCTAATTTCTTTTTTCTGGCTAATTTTTGGGTTTCATGTCTAATTTTTGAGTTTTTTCGGCTAATTTTTGAGTTTTCCTAGCTAATTTTTGAGTTTTTCTGGCTAATTTTTGGGTTTTATGGCTAATTTTTGAGTTTTATTAGTTAAATTTTGGGTTTTTCTGGCAAATTTTCGGGTTTTATGGCTAATTTTCCTATTTTTTCTAGCTAATTTTTGGGTTTTTCCGACAATTTTTGGGTTTTTCTGACAATTTTTGGGTTTTTGTGGCTAATTTCTGAGTTTTTCCAGCTAATTTTTGAGTTTTTCTGGCTGATTTTTGGGTTTTATGGCTAATTTTTGAATTTTTCTAGCTAATTTTTGAGTTTTTCTGTCTAATTTTTGGTTTTATGGCTAATTTTTGGGTTTTTCTGACAATTTTTGGGTTTTTGTGGCTAATTTCTGAGTTTTCCTAGCTAATTTTTGAGTTTTTCTTGCTAAATTCCGGGTTTTTCTGGCTAATTTTTGAGATTTATTGGCTAATTTTCATGTCTAATTTTTGAGTTTTTTCGGCTAATTTCTGAGTTTTTCTAGCTAATTTTTGAGTTTTTCTGGCTAATTTTTGGGTTTTATGGCTAATTTTTGAGTTTTTCTAACTAATTCTTGGGTTTTATAGCTAATTCTTGTATTTTTGTGGCTAATTCTTGTATTTTTGTGGCTAATTTTTGAGTTTCTCTAGCTAATTTTTGGGTTTTTATAGCTAATTTCTGAGTTTTTCTAGCTAATATTTGAGTTTTTCTAGCTAAATTTTGGGTTTTTCTGGCTAATTTTTGGGTTCTATGGCTAATTTTCGAGTTTTTTTAGCTACTTTCTGAGTTTTTCTGTGTGATTTTTGGGTTTTGTGGCTAATTTTTGAGTTTTTCTGGGTAAATTTTGGGTTTTTCTGGCTAATTTTAGGGTTTTATTGCTAATTTTTGGGTTTGTCTGGCAAATTTTTGGGTTTTTCGGGCTAATTTTTGGGTTTTATGGCTAATTTTTGAGTTTTTCCAGTTACATTTTGGGTTTTTCTAGCTTATTTTTGGGTTTGATGGCTAGTTTTTGAGTTTTTCCAGCTAATTTTTGAGTTTTTCTGGCTGATTTTTGGGTTTTTCGGCTAATTTTTGAATTTTTCTAGCTAATTTTTGAGTTTTTCTGGCTAATTTTTGGGTTTATTGATAATTTTTGGATCTGTCTGGCAAATTTTTGGGTTTTTCTGACTAATTTTTGGGTTTTAGGGCTAATTTTTGAGTTTTTCTAGTTAAATTCTGGGTTTTTCAAGCTTATTTGTGGGTTTTATGGCTAGTTTTTGAGTTTTTCCAGTTGATTTTTGAGTTTTTCTGGCTGATTTTTGGGTTTTATGGCTAATTTTTGAGTTTTTCTGGCTGAATTTTGGGTTTTTCTGGCTAATTTTTGGGTTTCATGGCTAACTTTTTAGTTTTTATGGTTAATTTTTGGGTTTTTCTAGCTAATTTTTGAGTTTTTCTGGCTAATTTTTGGGTTTTATGACTAATTTTCGAGTTTTTCCAGCTAATTTTTGAGTTTTTATGTCCAATTTCTGGGTTTTATGGCTAACTTTTGGGTTTTTCTGACAATTTTTGGGTTTTTGAGGCTAATTTCTGAGTTTTCCCAGCTAATTTTTGAGTTTTTCTAGCTGAATTTTGGGTTTTTCTGGCAAATTTTTGGGCTTTATGGCTAATTTTTTTATTTTTTCCATCTATTTTTTTTTCTGGCTAATTTCTGGGTTTCATGGCTAATTTTTGAGTTTTTTTGGCTAATTTTCGGGTTTTTCCAGCTGATTTTTGAGTTTTTCTGGCTAATTTTTGGGTTTTATGACTAATTTTTGAGATTTTTTGGCTAATTTTTGAGTTTTTCTTGCTAAATTTTGGGTTTTTCTGGCTAATTTCTGGGTTTTATGGCTAATTTTTGAGATTTATTGGCTAATTTCTGAGTTTTTCTGGCTAATTTTTGGTTTTTCCGACAATTTTTGGGTTTTATGGCTAATTTTTGAGTTTTTCCAGTTACATTTTGGGTTTTTCTAGCTTATTTTTGGGTTTTATGGCTAGTTTTTGAGTTTTTCCAGCTAATTTTTGAGTTTTTCTGGCTAATTTTTGGGTTTTATGGCTAATTTTTGAGTTTTATTAGTTGAATTTTGGGTTTTTCTGGCAAATTTTTGGGTTTTATGGCTAATTTTCCTATTTTTTCTAGCTAATTTTTGGGTTTTTCCGACAATTTTTGGGTTTTTCTGACAATTTTTGGGTTTTTGTGGCTAACTTCTGAGTTTTTCCAACTAATTTTTGAGTTTTTCTGGCTGATTTTTGGGTTTTATGGCTAATTTTTGAATTTTTCTAGCTAATTTTTGAGTTTTTTTGTCTAATTTTTGGTTTTATGGCTAATTTTTGGGTTTTTCTGACAATTTTTGGGTTTTTGTGGCTAATTTCTGAGTTTTCCTAGCTAATTTTTGAGTTTTTCTTGCTAAATTCCGGGTTTTTCTGGCTAATTTTTGAGATTTATTGGCTAATTTTTGAGTTTTTCTGGCTAATTTTTGGGTTTTATTGATAATTTTTGGGTCTGTCTGGCAAATTTTTGGGTTTTTCTGGCTAATTTTTGGGTTTTATGGCTAATTTTTGAGTTTTTCTAGTTAAATTTTGGGTTTTTCTAGCTTATTTGTAAGTTTTATGGCTAGTTTTTGAGTTTTTCCAGCTAATTTCTGCGTTTTTCTGGCTGATTTTTGGGTTTTATGGCTAATTTTTGAGTTTTATTAGTTAAATTTTGGGTTTTTCTAGCTTATTTTTGGGTTTTATGGCTAATTTTTGAGTTTTTCTGGCTGATTTTTGGGTTTTATGGCTAATTTTTGAGTTTTATTAGTTAAATTTCGGGTTTTTCTAGCTTATTTTTGGGTTTTATGGCTAATTTTTGGGTTTTTCTAGCTAATTTTTGAGTTTTTCTGGCTAATTTTTGGGTTTTTCTGTCTAATTTCTGGGTTTTATGGCTAATTTTTGGGTTTTTCTGACAATTTTTGGGTTTTTGTGGCTAATTTCTGAGTTTTCCTAGCTAGTTTTTGAATTTTTCTAGCTAAATTTTGGGTTTTTCTGGCAAATTTTTGGGTTTTATGGCTAATTTTTTTATTTTTTTCTAGCTAATTTCTTTTTTCTGGCTAATTTTTGGGTTTCATGTCTAATTTTTGAGTTTTTTCGGCTAATTTCTGAGTTTTTCTAGCTAATTTTTGAGTTTTTCTGGCTAATTTTTGGGTTTTATGGCTAATTTTTGAGTTTTTCTAACTAATTCTTGGGTTTTATAGCTAATTCTTGTATTTTTGTGGCTAATTCTTGTATTTTTGTGGCTAATTTTTGAGTTTCTCTAGCTAATTTTTGGGTTTTTATAGCTAATTTCTGAGTTTTTCTAGCTAATTTTTGGGTTTTTCTAGCTAATTTTTGAGTTTTTCTGGCTAATTTTAGGGTTTTTCTGTCTAATTTCTGGGTTTTATGGCTAATTTTTGGGTTTTTCTGACAATTTTTGGGTTTTTGTGGCTAATTTCTGAGTTTTCCTAGCTAATTTTTGAGTTTTTCTAGCTAAATTTTGGGTTTTAGTGGCTAATTTCTGGGTTTTATGGCATATTTTTGAGTTTTTCCAGTTAAATTTTGGGTTTTTCTAGCTTATTTTTGGGTTTTTTGGCTAGTTTTTGAGTTTTTCCAGCTAATTTTTGAGTTTTTCTGGCTGATTTTTGGGTTTTATGGCTAATTTTTGAATTTTTCTAGCTAATTTTCGAGTTTTTTTGTCTAATTTTTGGTTTTATGGCTAATTTTTGGGTTGTTCTGACAATTTTTGGGTTTTTGTGGCTAATTTCTGAGTTTTCCTAGCTAATTTTTGAGTTTTTCTTGCTAAATTCCGGGTTTTTCTGGCTAATTTTTGGGTTTTATGGCTAATTTTTGAGATTTATTGGCTAATTTTTGAGTTTTTCTGCCTGAATTTTGGGTTTTTCTGGCTAATTTTTGAGTTTTATGGCTAATTTTTGGATTTTCTGGCTAATTTTTGAGAGTTGTGGGCTAATTTTTGAGTTTTTCTACCTAAATTTTGGGTTTTTCTGGCAAATTTTTGGGTTTTATGGCTAATTTTTTTATTTTTTCTACCTAATTTTTTTTCTGGCTAATTTTTTGGTTTCATGGCTAATTTTTGAGTTTTTTTGGCTAATTTTTGAGTTTTTCTAGCTAATTTTTGAGTTTTTCTGGCTAATTTTCGAGTTTTTCCAGCTAATTTTCGAGTTTTTCTGTCTAATTTCTGGGTTTTATGGCTAATTTTTGGGTTTTTCTGACAATTTTTGGGTGTTTGTGGCTAATTTCTGAGTTTTCCTAGCTAATTTTTGAGTTTTTCTAGCTAAATTTTGGGTTTTTCTGGCAAATTTTTGGGTTTTATGGCTAATTTTTTTATTTTTTTCTAGCTAATTTCTTTTTTCTGGCTAATTTTTGGGTTTCATGGCTAATTTTTGAGTTTTTTTGGCTAATTTTTGGGTTTTATTGATAATTTTTGGGTCTGTCTGGCAGATTTTTGGGTTTTTCTGGCTAATTTTTGGGTTTTATGGCTATTTTTTGAGTTTTTCTAGTTAAATTTTGGGGTTTTCTAGCTTATTTGTGGGTTTTATGGCTAGTTTTTGAGTTTTTCCAGCTAATTTTTGAGGTTTTCTGGCTGATTTTTGGGTTTTATGGCTAATTTTTGAGTTTTATTAGTTAAATTTCGGGTTTTTCTAGCTTATTTTTGGGTTTTATGGCTAATTTTTGAGTTTTTCTGGCTGAATTTTGGGTTTTTCTGGCTAATTTTTGGGTTTCATGGCTAATTTTTCAGTTTTTTTGGTTAATTTTTGGGTTTTTCTAGCTAATTTTTGAGTTTTTCTGGCTAATTTTTGGGTTTTATGACTAATTTTCGAAGTTTTCCAGCTAATTTTTGAGTTTTTATGTCCAATTTCTGGGTTTTATGGCTAATTTTTGGGTTTTTCTTACAATTTTTGGGTTTTTCTGGCAAATTTTTTGGTTCTATGGCTAATTTTTTTATTTTTTCTAGCTAATTTTTTTTTCTGGCTAATTTTTGGGTTTCATGTCTAATTTTTGAGTTTTTTCGGCTAATTTTCGAGTTTTTCTAGCTAGATTTTGAGTTTTTCTGGCTAATTTTTGGGTTTTATGGCTAATTTTTGAGTTTTTCTAACTAATTCTTGGGTTTAATAGCTAATTCTTGTATTTTTGTGGCTAATTCTTGTATTTTTGTGGCTAATTTTTGAGTTTCTCTAGCTAATTTTTGGGTTTTTATAGCTAATTTCTGAGTTTTTCTAGCTAATATTTGAGTTTTTCTAGCTAAATTTTGGGTTTTTCGGGCTATTTTTTGGGTTCTATGGCTAATTTTCGAGTTTTTTTAGCTACTTTCTGAGTTTTTCTAAGTGATTTTTGGGTTTTATGGCTAATTTTTGAGTTTTTCTGGGTAAATTTTGGGTTTTTCTTGCTAAATTTTGGAATTTTCTGGCTAATTTTTGGGTTTTATGGCTAATTTTTGGGTTTTCTGGCTGATTTTTGAGTTTTTCTAGCTAATTTTTGAGTTTTCCTGTCTAATTTTTGGGTTTTATGGCTAATTATTGAGTTTTCCTGACAATTTTTAGGTTTTTGTGGCTAATTTCTGAGTTTTTATAACTAATTTTTGGGTTTTATAGCTAATTTTTCATTTTTGAATTTTTCATTTTTGTGGCTAATTTCTGAGTTTTTCTGGCTGATTTTTGAGTTTTATGGCTAATTTTCGAGATTTTTTGGCTAATTTTTGGGTTTTATGGCTAATTTTTGAGTTTTATTAGTTAAATTTCGGGTTTTTCTAGCTTATTTTTGGGTTTTATGGCTAATTTTTGAGTTTTTCTGGCTGAATTTTGGGTTTTTCTGGCTAATTTTTGGGTTTCATGGCTAATTTTTCAGTTTTTTTGGTTAATTTTTGGGTTTTTCTAGCTAATTTTTGAGTTTTTCTGGCTAATTTTTGGGTTTTATGACTAATTTTCGAAGTTTTCCAGCTAATTTTTGAGTTTTTATGTCCAATTTCTGGGTTTTATGGCTAATTTTTGGGTTTTTCTTACAATTTTTGGGTTTTTCTGGCAAATTTTTTGGTTCTATGGCTAATTTTTTTATTTTTTCTAGCTAATTTTTTTTTCTGGCTAATTTTTGGGTTTCATGTCTAATTTTTGAGTTTTTTCGGCTAATTTTCGAGTTTTTCTAGCTAGATTTTGAGTTTTTCTGGCTAATTTTTGGGTTTTATGGCTAATTTTTGAGTTTTTCTAACTAATTCTTGGGTTTAATAGCTAATTCTTGTATTTTTGTGGCTAATTCTTGTATTTTTGTGGCTAATTTTTGAGTTTCTCTAGCTAATTTTTGGGTTTTTATAGCTAATTTCTGAGTTTTTCTAGCTAATATTTGAGTTTTTCTAGCTAAATTTTGGGTTTTTCGGGCTATTTTTTGGGTTCTATGGCTAATTTTCGAGTTTTTTTAGCTACTTTCTGAGTTTTTCTAAGTGATTTTTGGGTTTTATGGCTAATTTTTGAGTTTTTCTGGGTAAATTTTGGGTTTTTCTTGCTAAATTTTGGAATTTTCTGGCTAATTTTTGGGTTTTATGGCTAATTTTTGGGTTTTCTGGCTGATTTTTGAGTTTTTCTAGCTAATTTTTGAGTTTTCCTGTCTAATTTTTGGGTTTTATGGCTAATTTTTGAGTTTTCCTGACAATTTTTAGGTTTTTGTGGCTAATTTCTGAGTTTTTATAACTAATTTTTGGGTTTTATAGCTAATTTTTCATTTTTGAATTTTTCATTTTTGTGGCTAATTTCTGAGTTTTTCTGGCTGATTTTTGAGTTTTATGGCTAATTTTCGAGATTTTTTGGCTAATTTTTGGGTTTTTCTAGCTAATTTTTGAGTTTTTTTTTGCTAAATTTTGGGTTTTTCTGGCTAATTTTTGGGTTTTATGGCTAATTTTTGGGTTTTTCTAGCTAATTTTTTAGTTTATCTAGCTAATTTCAGAGTTTTTTTGGCTAATTTTTGAGTTTTTCTTGCTAAATTTTGGGTTTTTCTGGCTACATTTGGGTTTTATGGTTAATTTTTGAGATTTATTGGCTAATTTCTGAGTTTTTCTGGCTAAATTTTGGGTTTTTCTGGCTAATTTTTGGGTTTTATGGCTATTTTTTGGGTTTTCCTAGCTAATTTTTGAGTTTTATGGCTAATTTTTGGGTTTTTCTGACAATTTTTGGGTTTTTCTGGCTAAATTTTGGGTTTTATGGCTAGTTTTTGGGTTTTTATGGCTAATTTTTGAGTTTTTCTAACTAATTTTTGGGTTTTATAGCTAATTTTTCATTTTTGAATTTTTCATTTTTGTGGCTAATTTCTGAGTTTTTCTGGCTGATTTTTGAGTTTTATGGTTAATTTTTGGGTTTTATGACTAATTTTCGAAGTTTTCCAGCTAATTTTTGAGTTTTTATGTCCAATTTCTGGGTTTTATGGCTAATTTTTGGGTTTTTCTTACAATTTTTGGGTTTTTCTGGCAAATTTTTTGGTTCTATGGCTAATTTTTTTATTTTTTCTAGCTAATTTTTTTTTCTGGCTAATTTTTGGGTTTCATGTCTAATTTTTGAGTTTTTTCGGCTAATTTTCGAGTTTTTCTAGCTAGATTTTGAGTTTTTCTGGCTAATTTTTGGGTTTTATGGCTAATTTTTGAGTTTTTCTAACTAATTCTTGGGTTTAATAGCTAATTCTTGTATTTTTGTGGCTAATTCTTGTATTTTTGTGGCTAATTTTTGAGTTTCTCTAGCTAATTTTTGGGTTTTTATAGCTAATTTCTGAGTTTTTCTAGCTAATATTTGAGTTTTTCTAGCTAAATTTTGGGTTTTTCGGGCTATTTTTTGGGTTCTATGGCTAATTTTCGAGTTTTTTTAGCTACTTTCTGAGTTTTTCTAAGTGATTTTTGGGTTTTATGGCTAATTTTTGAGTTTTTCTGGGTAAATTTTGGGTTTTTCTTGCTAAATTTTGGAATTTTCTGGCTAATTTTTGGGTTTTATGGCTAATTTTTGGGTTTTCTGGCTGATTTTTGAGTTTTTCTAGCTAATTTTTGAGTTTTCCTGTCTAATTTTTGGGTTTTATGGCTAATTTTTGAGTTTTCCTGACAATTTTTAGGTTTTTGTGGCTAATTTCTGAGTTTTTATAACTAATTTTTGGGTTTTATAGCTAATTTTTCATTTTTGAATTTTTCATTTTTGTGGCTAATTTCTGAGTTTTTCTGGCTGATTTTTGAGTTTTATGGCTAATTTTCGAGATTTTTTGGCTAATTTTTGGGTTTTTCTAGCTAATTTTTGAGATTTTTTTTGGTAAATTTTGGGTTTTTCTGGCTAATTTTTGGGTTTTATGGCTAATTTTTGGGTTTTTCTAGCTAATTTTTTAGTTTATCTAGCTAATTTCAGAGTTTTTTTGGCTAATTTTTGAGTTTTTCTTGCTAAATTTTGGGTTTTTCTGGCTACATTTGGGTTTTATGGTTAATTTTTGAGACTTATTGGCTAATTTCTGAGTTTTTCTGGCTAAATTTTGGGTTTTTCTGGCTAATTTTTGGGTTTTATGGCTATTTTTTGGGTTTTCCTAGCTAATTTTTGAGTTTTATGGCTAATTTTTGGGTTTTTCTGACAATTTTTGGGTTTTTCTGGCTAAATTTTGGGTTTTATGGCTAGTTTTTGGGTTTTTATGGCTAATTTTTGAGTTTTTCTAACTAATTTTTGGGTTTTATAGCTAATTTTTCATTTTTGAATTTTTCATTTTTGTGGCTAATTTCTGAGTTTTTCTGGCTGATTTTTGAGTTTTATGGTTAATTTTCGAGATTTTTTGGCTAATTTTTGGGTTTTATGACTAATTTTCGGGTTTTTTTGACAAATTTTGGGTTTTTGTGGCTAATTTTTGAGTTTTTCTTGCTGAATTTTGGATTCTTCTGGCTAATTTTTGGGTTTTATGGCTAATTTTTGAGATTTTTTGGCTAATTTCTGAGTTTTTCTGGCTAAATTTTGGGTTTTTCTGGCTAATTTTTGGGTTTTATGGTTAATTTTTGAGATTTCTGGCTAATTTTTGAGTTTTTCCAGCTAATTTTTGAGTTTTTCTGTCTAATTTTTGGGTTTTCCTAGCTAATTTTTGAGTTTTTCTAGCTGAATTTCGAGTTTTTCTGGCAAATTTTTGGGTTTTATGGCTAATTTATTTATTTTTTCTAGCTAATTTTTTTTTCTGGCTAATTTTTGGGTTTCATGGCTAATTTTTGAGTTTTTTTGGCTAAATTTTGGGTTTGTCTGGCAAATTTTTGGGTTTTTCTGGCTAATTTTTGGGTTTTATTGCTAATTTTTGAGTTTTCCTAGCTGAATTTTGGGTTTTTCTAGCTTATTTTTGGGTTTTATGGCTAGTTTTTGAGTTTTTCTAGCTAATTTTTGAGTTATTCTGGCTAATTTTTGAGTTTTTTGTGCTAATTTTTGGTTTTATGGCTAATTTTTGGGTTTTTCTGACAATTTTTGGGTTTTTCTGGCTAAATTTTGGGTTTTATGGCTAGTTTTTGGGTTTTTATGGCTAATTTTTGAGTTTTTCTAACTAATTTCTGGGTTTTATAGCTAATTTCTCATTTTTGTGGCTAATTTCTGAGTTTTTCTGGCTAATTTTTGAGTTTTATTGCTAATTTTGGGTTTTTCTGACAATTTTTGGGTTTTTGTGGCTAATTTCCGAGTTTTTCTGGCTAATTTTCGAGATTTTCTGGCTAATTTTTGGGTTTTATGGCTAGTTTTTGGGTTTTTTTAGCTAATTTTTCAGTTTTTCCAGCTAATTTCAGAGTTTTTTTTGGCTAATTTTTGGGTTTTATGGCTAATTTTCGGGTTTTTTTGACAATTTTTGGGTTTTTGTGGCTAATTTCTGAGTTTTCCTAGCTAATTTTTGAGTTTTTCTAGCTAAATTTTGGGTTTTTCTGGCAAATTTTTGGGTTTTATGGCTAATTTTTGAGTTTTTCTGGCTGAATTTTGGGTTTTTCTGGCTAATTTTTGAGTTTTTTTGGCTAATTTTTGAGTTTTTCTTGCTAAATTTTGGGTTTTTCTGGCTAATTTCTGGGTTTTATCGGTAATTTTTGAGATTTATTGGCTAATTTTTGAGTTTTTCTGGCTAAATTTTGGGTTTTTCTGGCTAATTTTTGGGTTTTATGGCTAATTTTTAAGTTTTCTGGCTAATTTTTGAGTTTTTCCAGCTAATTTTTGAGTTTTTCTGTCTAATTTTTGGGTTTTCCTAGCTAATTTTTGAGTTTTTCTAGCTGAATTTCGAGTTTTTCTGGCAAATTTTTGGGTTTTATGGCTAATTTATTTATTTTTTCTAGCTAATTTTTTTTTCTGGCTAATTTTTGGGTTTCATGGCTAATTTTTGAGTTTTTTTGGCTAAATTTTGGGTTTGTCTGGCAAATTTTTGGGTTTTTCTGGCTAGTTTTTGGGTTTTATTGCTAATTTTTGAGTTTTCCTAGCTAAATTTTGGGTTTTTCTAGCTTATTTTTGGGTTTTATGGCTAGTTTTTGAGTTTTTCTAGCTAATTTTTGAGTTATTCTGGCAAATTTTTGTGTTTTATGGCTAATTTTTGGGTTTTCTGGCTAATTTTTGAGTTTTTCCAGCTAATTTTTGAGTTTTTCTGTCTAATTTTTGGGTTTTCCTAGCTAATTTTTGAGTTTTTCTAGCTAAATTTTGGGTTTTTCTGGCAAATTTTTGGGTTTTATGGCTAATTTTTGAGTTTTTCTTGCTGAATTTTGGGTTTTTCTGGCTAATTTTTGAGTTTTTCTGGCTGAAGTTTGGGTTTTTCTTGCTAAATTTTGGGTTTCATGGCTAATTTTTGAGTTTTTTTGGCTAATTTTTGGGGTTTTCTAGCCAATTTTTGAGTTTTTCCATCTAATTTTTGGGTTTTCTAGCTAATTTTTGAGTTTTTCTATCTGATTGTTGGGTTTTTGTGGCTAATTTCTGAGTTTTCCCAGCTAATTTTAGAGTTTTTCTAGCTATATTTTGGGTCTTTCTGGCAAATTTTTGGGTTTTATGGCTAATTTTTTTATTTTTTCCAGCTAATTTTTTTTTCTGGCTAATTTTTGGGTTTCATGGCTAATTTTCGAGTTTTTTTAGCTACTTTCTGAGTTTTTCTGTGTGACTTTTGGGTTTTATGGCTAATTTTTGGGTTTTTCTGGCTATAAAACCCAATAATTAGTTAGAAAAACTCAGAGATTAGCCATAAAAACCCAAAAATTAGCCATAAAACTCAAAAATTAGCCAGAAAACCCAAAATTTAGCTAGACAAACTTTTTTTGAGTTTTTATGGCTGATTTTTGAGTTTTTCTAGCTATCTTTCGCGTTTTATAGCTAATTTTTGGGTTTTTATGGCTAATTTTTGAGTTTTATGGCTAATTTTTGAGTTTTTCTGGCTAAATTTTGGGTTTTATTGCTAATTTTTGGGTTTGTCTGGCAAATTTTTGGGTCCTTCTGGCTAATTTTTGGGTTTTATGGCTAATTTTTGAGATTTTTTGGCTAATTTTTGAGTTTTTCTTGCTAAATTTTGGGTTTTTCTGGCTGAGTTTTAGGTTTTATGGCTAATTTTTGAGATTTATTGGCTAATTTCTGAGTTTTTCTGGCTAAATTTTGGGTTTTTCTGGCTAATTTTTGGGTTTTATGGCTAATTTTTGGGTTTTCTGGCTAATTTTTGAGTTTTTCCAGCTAATTTTTGAGTTTTTCTGTCTAATTTTTGGGTTTTCCTAGCTAATTTTTGAGTTTTTCTAGCTGAATTTCGAGTTTTTCTGGTAAATTTTTGGGTTTTATGGCTAATTTATTTATTTTTCCTAGCTAATTTTTTTTTCTGGCTAATTTTTGGGTTTCATGGCTAATTTTTGAGTTTTTTTGGCTAAATTTTGGGTTTGTCTGGCAAATTTTTGGGTTTTTCTGGCTAATTTTTGGGTTTTATTGCTAATTTTTGAGTTTTCCTAGCTAAATTTTGGGTTTTTCTAGCTTATTTTTGGGTTTTATGGCTAGTTTTTGAGTTTTTCTAGCTAATTTTTGAGTTATTCTGGCAAATTTTTGGGTTTTATGGCTAATTTTTGAGTTTTTCTAGCTAATTTTTGAGTTTTTTGTGCTAATTTTCGGTTTTATGGCTAATTTTTGGGTTTTTCTAGCTAATTTTTTAGTTTTTCTAGCTAATTTCAGAGTATTTTCGGCTAATTTTTGGGTTTTATGGCTAATTTTCGGGTTTTTTTTGACAATTTTTGGGTTTTTGTGGCTAATTTCTGAGTTTTCCTAGCTAATTTTCGATTTTTCTAGCTAAATTTTGGGTTTTTCTGGCTAATTTTTGAGTTTTTCTTGCTAAATTTTGGGTTCTTCTGGCTAATTTTTGGGTTTTATGGCTAATTTTTGAGATTTTTTGGCTAATTTTTGAGTTTTTCTTGCTAAATTTTGGGTTTTTCTGGCTAATTTCTGGGTTTTATGGCTAATTTTTGAGATTTATTGGCTAATTTTTGAGTTTTTCTGGCTAAATTTTGGGTTTTTCTGGCTAATTTTTGGGTTTTATGGCTAATTTTTAAGTTTTCTGGCTAATTTTTGAGTTTTTCCAGCTAATTTTTGAGTTTTTCTGTCTAATTTTTGGGTTTTCCTAGCTAATTTTTGAGTTTTTCTAGCTGAATTTCGAGTTTTTCTGGCAAATTTTTGGGTTTTATGGCTAATTTATTTATTTTTTCTAGCTAATTTTTTTTTCTGGCTAATTTTTGGGTTTCATGGCTAATTTTTGGGTTTTTTTGGCTAAATTTTGGGTTTGTCTGGCAAATTTTTGGGTTTTTCTGGCTAGTTTTTGGGTTTTATTGCTAATTTTTGAGTTTTCCTAGCTAAATTTTGGGTTTTTCTAGCTTATTTTTGGGTTTTATGGCTAGTTTTTGAGTTTTTCTAGCTAATTTTTGAGTTATTCTGGCAAATTTTTGGGTTTTATGGCTAATTTTTGGGTTTTCTGGCTAATTTTTGAGTTTTTCCAGCTAATTTTTGAGTTTTTCTGTCTAATTTTTGGGTTTTCCTAGCTAATTTTTGAGTTTTTCTAGCTAAATTTTGGGTTTTTCTGGCAAATTTTTGGGTTTTATGGCTAATTTTTGAGTTTTTCTTGCTGAATTTTGGGTTTTTCTGGCTAATTTTTGAGTTTTTCTTGCTAAATTTTGGGTTCTTCTGGCTAATTTTTGGGTTTTATGGCTAATTTTTGAGATTTTTTGGCTAATTTCTGAGTTTTTCTTGCTAAATTTTGGGTTTTTCTGGCTAATTTTTGGGTTTTATGGTTAATTTTTGAGATTTATTGGCTAATTTCTGAGTTTTTCTGGCTAAATTTTGGGTTTTTCTGGCTTATTTTTGGGTTTTATGGCTAGTTTTTGAGTTTTTCTAGCTAATTTTTGAGTTATTCTGGCTAATTTTTGAGTTTTTTGTGCTAATTTTTGGTTTTATGGCTAATTTTTGGGTTTTTCTGACAATTTTTGGGTTTTTCTGGCTAAATTTTGGGTTTTATGGCTAGTTTTTGGGTTTTTATGGCTAATTTTTGAGTTTTTCTAACTAATTTTTGGGTTTTATAGCTAATTTCTCATTTTTGTGGCTAATTTCTGAGTTTTTCTGGCTAATTTTTGAGTTTTATTGCTAATTTTGGGTTTTTCTGACAATTTTTGGGTTTTTGTGGCTAATCTCCGAGTTTTTCTGGCTAATTTTCGAGATTTTCTGGCTAATTTTTGGGTTCTATGGCTAGTTTTTGAGTTTTTTTAGCTAATTTTTCAGTTTTTCTAGCTAATTTCAGAGTTTTTTTTGGCTAATTTTTGGGTTTTATGGCTAATTTTCGGGTTTTTTTGACAATTTTTGGGTTTTGTGGCTAATTTCTGAGTTTTCCTAGCTAATTTTTGAGTTTTTCTAGCTAAATTTTGGGTTTTTCTGGCAAATTCTTGGGTTTTATGGCTAATTTTTGAGTTTTTCTGGCTGAATTTTGGGTTTTTCTGGCTAGTTTTTGAGTTTTTCCTGCTAAATTTTGGGTTTTTCTGGCTAATTTTTGGGTTTTATGGCTAATTTTTAAGATTTATTGGCTAATTTCAGAGTTTTTTTGGCTAATTTTTGGGTTTTATGGCTAATTTTCGGGTTTTTTTTGACAATTTTTGGGTTTTGTGGCTAATTTCTGAGTTTTCCTAGCTAATTTTTGAGTTTTTCTAGCTAAATTTTGGGTTTTTCTGGCAAATTCTTGGGTTTCATGGCTAATTTTTGGGTTTTATGACTAATTTTTGGGTTTTTCTGGCTAATTTTTGAGTTTTTTGGCTAAATTTTGGGTTTTTCTGGCTAATTTTTGGGTTTCATGGCTAATTTTTGAGTTTTTTGGCTAAATTTTGGGTTTTTCTAGCTAATTCTTGAGTTTCTCTGGCTAATTTTTGGGTTTTATGGCTAATTTTTAAGATTTATTGGCTAATTTTTGAGTTTTTCTGGCCAATTTTTGGGTTTTATGACTAATTTTTGGGTTTTTCTGGCTAATTTTTGAGTTTTTCTGGCTAAATTTTGGGTTTTTCTGGCTAATTTTTGGGTTTCATGGCTAATTTTTGAGTTTTTTTGGCTAAAATTTGGGTTTTTCTATCTAATTTTTGGGTTTTTCTGGCTAATTTTTGAATTTTTCTGGCTAAATTTTGGGTTTTTCTGGCTAATTTTTGAGTTTTTCTGGCTAAATTTTGGGTTTCATGGCTAATTTTTGAGTTTTTGTGGCTAATTTTTGGGGTTTTCTAGCCAATTTTTGAGTTTTTCCATCTAATTTTTGGGTTTTCTAGCTAATTTTTGAGTTTTTCTATCTGATTGTTGGGTTTTTGTGGCTAATTTCTGAGTTTTCCCGGCTAATTTTTGAGTTTTTCTAGCTATATTTTGGGTCTTTCTGGCAAATTTTTGGGTTTTATGGCTAATTTTTTTATTTTTTCTAGCTAATTTTTTTTTCTGGCTAATTTTTGGGTTTCATGGCTAATTTTCGAGTTTTTTTAGCTACTTTCTGAGTTTTTCTGTCTGACTTTTGGGTTTTATGGCTAATTTTTGGGTTTTTCTGGCTATAAAACCCAATAATTAGTTAGAAAAACTCAGAGATTAGCCATAAAAATCCAAAAATTAGCCATAAAACTCAAAAATTAGCCAGAAAACCCAAAATTTAGCTAGAAAAACTTTTTTTGAGTTTTTATGGCTGATTTTTGAGTTTTTCTAGCTATCTTTCGCATTTTATAGCTAATTTTTGGGTTTTTATGGCTAATTTTTGAGTTTTATGGCTAATTTTTGAGTTTTTCTGGCTAAATTTTGGGTTTTATTGCTAATTTTTGGGTTTGTCTGGCAAATTTTTGGGTCCTTCTGGCTAATTTTTGGGTTTTATGGCTAATTTCTGAGATTTTTTGGCTAATTTTTGAGTTTTTCTTGCTAAATTTTGGGTTTTTCTGGCTGAGTTTTGGGTTTTATGGCTAATTTTTGAGTTTTTCTAGCTGAATTTCGAGTTTTTCTGGCAAATTTTTGGGTTTTATGGCTAATTTATTTATTTTTTCTAGCTAATTTTTTTTTCTGGCTAATTTTTAGGTTTCATGGCTAATTTTTGAGTTTTTTTGGCTAAATTTTGGGTTTGTCTGGCACATTTTTGGGTTTTTCTGGCTAATTTTTGGGTTTTATTGCTAATTTTTGAGTTTTCCTAGCTAAATTTTGGGTTTTTCTAGCTTATTTTTGGGTTTTATGGCTAGTTTTTGAGTTTTTCTAGCTAATTTTTGAGTTATTCTGGCAAATTTTTGGGTTTTATGGCTAATTTTTGAGTTTTTCTAGCTAATTTTTGAGTTTTTTGTGCTAATTTTCGGTTTTATGGCTAATTTTTGAGTTTTTCTTGCTAAATTTTGGGTTCTTCTGGCTAATTTTTTGGTTTTATGGCTAATTTTTGAGATTTTTTGGCTAATTTCTGAGTTTTTCTTGCTAAATTTTGGGTTTTTCTGGCTAATTTTTGGGTTTTATGGTTAATTTTTGAGATTTATTGGCTAATTTCTGAGTTTTTCTGGCTAAATTTTGGGTTTTTCTGGCTAATTTTTGGGTTTTCCTAGCTAATTTTTGAGTTTTTCTAGCTGAATTTCGAGTTTTTCTGGCAAATTTTTGGGTTTTATGGCTAATTTATTTATTTTTTCTAGCTAATTTTTGAGTTTTTCTAGCTGAATTTCGAGTTTTTCTGGCAAATTTTTGGGTTTTATGGCAAATTTATTTATTTTTCCTAGCTAATTTTTTTTTCTGGCTAATTTTTGGGTTTCATGGCTAATTTTTGAGTTTTTTTGGCTAAATTTTGGGTTTGTCTGGCAAATTTTTGGGTTTTTCTGGCTAATTTTTGGGTTTTATTGCTAATTTTTGAGTTTTCCTAGCTAAATTTTGGGTTTTTCTAGCTTATTTTTTTTTCTGGCTAATTTTTGGGTTTCATGGCTAGTTTTTGAGTTTTTCTAGCTAATTTTTGAGTTATTCTGGCAAATTTTTGGGTTTTATGGCTAATTTTTGAGTTTTTCTAGCTAATTTTTGAGTTTTTTGTGCTAATTTTTGGTTTTATAGCTAATTTTTGGGTTTTTCTGACAATTTTTGGGTTTTTCTGGCTAAATTTTGGGTTTTATGGCTAGTTTTTGGGTTTTTATGGCTAATTTTTGAGTTTTTCTAACTAATTTTTGGGTTTTATAGCTAATTTTTCATTTTTGTGGCTAATTTCTGAGTTTTTCTGGCTAATTTTGAGTTTTATTGCTGATTTTGGGTTTTTCTGACAATTTTTGGGTTTTTGTGGCTAATTTCTGAGTTTTTCTGGCTAATTTTCGAGACTTTCTGGCTGATTTTTGGGTTTTGTGGCTAGTTTTTGATTTTTTTCAGCTAATTTTTCAGTTTTTCTAGCTAATTTCAGAGTTTTTTTGCCTAATTTTTGGGTTTTATGGCTAATTTTCGGGTTTTTTTTGACAATTTTTGGGTTTTTGTGGCTAATTTTTGAGTTTTTCTGGCTAAATTTTGGGTTTTTCTGGCTAATTTTTGGGTTTCATGGCTAATTTTTGAGATTTTTGGCTAAATTTTGGGTTTTTCTAGCTAATTTTTGAGTTTCTCTGGCTAATTTTTGGGTTTTATGGCTAATTTTTAAGATTTATGGGCTAATTTTTGAGTTTTTCTGGCTAATTTTTGGGTTTTATGACTAATTTTTGGGTTTTTCTGGCTAATTTTTGAGTTTTTCTGGCTAAATTTTGGGTTTTTCTGGCTAATTTTTGGGTTTCATCGCTAATTTTTGAGTTTTTTTGGCTAAATTTTGGGTTTTTCTAGCTAATTTTTGGGTTTTTCTGGCTAATTTTTGAGTTTTTCTGGCTAAATTTTGGGTTTTTCTGGCTAATTCTTGAGTTTTTCTGGCAAATTTTTGGGTTTTATGGCTAATTTATTTATTTTTTCTAGCTAATTTTTTTTTCTGGCTAATTTTTGGGTTTCATGGCTAAGTTTTGAGTTTTTTTGGCTAAATTTTGGGTTTGTCTGGCAAATTTTTGGGTTTTTCTGGCTTATTTTTGGGTTTTATTGCTAATTTTTGAGTTTTCCTAGCTAAGTTTTGGGTTTTTCTAGCTTATTTTTGGGTTTTATGGCTAGTTTTTGAGTTATTCTGGCTAATTTTTGGGTTTTATGGCTAATTTTTGAGTTTTTCTAGCTAATTTTTGAGTTTTTTGTGCTAATTTTTGGTTTTATGGCTAATTTTTGGGTTTTTCTGACAATTTTTGGGTTTTTCTGGCTAAATTTTGGGTTTTATGGCTAGTTTTTGGGTTTTTATGGCTAATTTTTGAGTTTTTCTAACTAATTTTTGGGTTTTATAGCTAATTTTTCATTTTTGTGGCTAATTTCTGAGTTTTTCTGGCTAATTTTTGAGTTTTATTGCTAATTTTGGGTTTTTCTGACAATTTTTGGGTTTTTGTGGCTAATTTCTGAGTTTTTCTGGCTAATTTTCGAGATTTTCTGGCTAATTTTTGGGTTTTATGGCTAGTTTTTGAGATTTTTAGCTAATTTTTCAGTTTTTCTAGCTAATTTCAGAGTTTTTTTGGCTAATTTTTGGGTTTTATGGCTAATTTTCGGGTTTTTTTGACAATTTTTGGGTTTTTGTGGCTAATTTCTGAGTTTTCCTAGCTAATTTTTGAGTTTTTCTAGCTGAATTTTGGGTTTTTCTGACAATTTTTGGGTTTTTCTGGCTAAATTTTGGGTTTTATGGCTAGTTTTTGGGTTTTTATGGCTAATTTTTGAGTTTTTCCAACTAATTTTTGGGTTTTATAGCTAATTTTTCATTTTTGAATTTTTCATTTTTGTGGCTAATTTCTGAGTTTTTCTGGCTGATTTTTGAGTTTTATGGCTAATTTTCGAGATTTTTTGGCTAATTTTTGGGTTTTTCTAGCTAATTTTTGAGTTTTTTTGCTAAATTTTGGGTTTTTCTGGCTAATTTTTGGGTTTTATGGCTAATTTTTGGGTTTTTCTAGCTAATTTTTTAGTTTTTCTAGCTAATTTCAGAGTTTTTTTGGCTAATTTTTGGGTTTTATGGCTAATTTTCGGGTTTTTTGACAATTTTTGGGTTTTTGTGGCTAATTTCTGAGTTTTCCTAGCTAATTTTTGAGTTTTTCTAGCTAAATTTTGGGTTTTTCTGGCAAATTTTTGGGTTTTATGGCTAATTTTTGAGTTTTGCTGGCTGAATTTTGGGTTTTTCTGGCTAATTCTTGAGTTTTTCTTGCTAAATTTTGGGTTCTTCTGGCTAATTTTTGAGTTTTTCTTGCTAAATTTTGGGTTTTTCTGGCTAATTTTTGGGTTTTATGGCTAATTTTTGAGATTTATTGGCTAATTTCTGAGTTTTTCTGGCTAAATTTTGGGTTTTTCTGGCTAATTTTTGGGTTTTATGGCTAATTTTTGGGTTTTCTGGCTAATTTTTGAGTTTTTCTGTCTAATTTTTGGGTTTTCCTAGCTAATTTTTGAGTTTTTCTAGCTGAATTTCGAGTTTTTCTGGCAAATTTTTGGGTTTTATGGCTAATTTATTTATTTTTTCTAGCTAATTTTTGAGTTTTTCTAGCTGAATTTCGAGTTTTTCTGGCAAATTTTTGGGTTTAATGGCTAATTTTTGAGTTTTTCTGGCTGAATTTTGGGTTTTTCTGGCTAATTTTTGAGTTTTTCCTGCTAAATTTTGGGTTTTTCTGGCTAATTTTTGGGTTTTATGGCTAATTTTTAAGATTTATTGGCTAATTTTTGAGTTTTTTTGGCTAAATTTTGGGTTTTTCTGGCTAATTTTTGGGTTTTATGACTAATTTTTGGGTTTTTCTGGCTAATTTTTGAGTTTTTCTGGCTAAATTTTGGGTTTTTCTGGCTAATTATTGGGTTTCATGGCTAATTTTTGAGTTTTTTGGCTAAATTTTGGGTTTTTCTAGCTAATTTTTGAGTTTCTCTGTCTAATTTTTGGTTTTATGGCTAATTTTTGAGTTTTTCTGACAATTTTTGGGTTTTTGTGGCTAATTTCTGAGTTTTCCTAGCTAATTTTTGAGTTTTTCTAGCAAAATTTTGGGTTTTTCTGGCAAATTTTTGGGTTTTTGTGGCTAATTTCTGAGATTTCCTAGCTATTTTTCGGGTTTTTCTGGCTAATTTTTGGGTTTTTCTGGCTAATTTTTGAGTTTTTATAGCAAAATTTTGGGTTTTTCTGGAAAATTTTTGGGTTTTATGGCTAATTTTTTAGTTTTTCTGGCTGAATTTTGGGTTTTTCTGGCTAATTTTTGAGTTTTTCTTGCTAAATTTGGGTTTCATGGCTAATTTTTTAGTTTTTTTGGCTAATTTTTGGGGTTTTCTAGCCAATTTTTGAGTTTTTCTATCTGATTGTTCGGTTTTTGTGGCTAATTTCTGAGTTTTCCCAGCTAATTTTTGAGTTTTTCTAGCTATATTTTGGGTCTTTCTGGCAAATTTTTGGGTTTTATGGCTAATTTTTTCATTTTTTCTAGCTAATTTTTTTTTTCTGGCTAATTTTTGGGTTTCATGGCTAATTTTCGAGTTTTTTTAGCTACTTTCTGAGTTTTTCTGTGTGACTTTTGGGTTTTATGGCTAATTTTTGGGTTTTTCTGGCTATAAAACCCAATAATTAGTTAGAAAAACTCAGAGATTAGCCATAAAAACCCAAAAATTAGCCATAAAACTCAAAAATTAGCCAGAAAACCCAAAATTTAGCTAGAAAAAACTTTTTTTGAGTTTTTATGGCTGATTTTTGAGTGTTTCTAGCTATCTTTCGCGTTTCATAGCTAATTTTTGGGTTTTTATGGCTAATTTTTGAGTTTTATGGCTAATTTTTGAGTTTTTCTGGCTAAATTTTGGGTTTTATTGCTAATTTTTGGGTTTGTCTGGCAAATTTTTGGGTCCTTCTGGCTAATTTTTGGGTTTTATGGCTAATTTTTGAGATTTCTTGGCTAATTTTTGAGTTTTTCTTGCTAAATTTTGGGTTTTTCTGGCTAAGCTTTGGGTTTTATGGCTAATTTTTGAGATTTATTGGCTAATTTTTGAGTATTTCTGGCTAAATTTTGGGTTTTTCTGGCTAATTTTTGGGTTTTATGGCTAATTTTTGGGTTTTCTGGCTAATTTTTGAGTTTTTCTAGCTAATTTTTGAGTTTTCCTATCTAATTTTTGGGTTTTATGGCTAATTTTTTAGTTTTCCTGACAATTTTTAGGTTTTTGTGGCTAATTTCTGAGTTTTCCTAGCTAATTTTTGAGTTTTTCTAGCTGAATTTCGAGTTTTTCTGGCAAATTTTTGGGTTGTATGGCTAATTTTTTTATTTTTTCTAGCTAATTGTTTTTTCTGGTTAATATTTGGGTTTCATGGCTAATTTTCGAGTTTTTTTGGCTAAATTCAGGGTTTTTCTAGCTAATTCTTGAGTTTTTCTGTGTGACTTTTGGGTTTTATGGCTAATTTTCGGGTTTTTCTGGCTATAAAACCCAATAATTAGTTAGAAAAACTCAAAGATTAGCCATAAAAACCCAAAAATTAGCCATAAAACTCAAAAATTAGCCAGAAAACCCAAAATTTAGCTAGAAAAAACTTTTTTTGAGTTTTTATGGCTGATTTTTGAGTGTTTCTAGCTATCTTTCGCGTTTCATAGCTAATTTTTGGGTTTTTATGGCTAATTTTTGAGTTTTATGGCTAATTTTTGAGTTTTTCTGGCTAAATTTTGGGTTTTATTGCTAATTTTTGGGTTTGTCTGGCAAATTTTTGGGTCCTTCTGGCTAATTTTTGGGTTTTATGGCTAATTTTTGAGATTTCTTGGCTAATTTTTGAGTTTTTCTTGCTAAATTTTGGGTTTTTCTGGCTAAGCTTTGGGTTTTATGGCTAATTTTTGAGATTTATTGGCTAATTTTTGAGTATTTCTGGCTAAATTTTGGGTTTTTCTGGCTAATTTTTGGGTTTTATGGCTAATTTTTGGGTTTTCTGGCTAATTTTTGAGTTTTTCTAGCTAATTTTTGAGTTTTCCTATCTAATTTTTGGGTTTTATGGCTAATTTTTTAGTTTTCCTGACAATTTTTAGGTTTTTGTGGCTAATTTCTGAGTTTTCCTAGCTAATTTTTGAGTTTTTCTAGCTGAATTTCGAGTTTTTCTGGCAAATTTTTGGGTTTTATGGCTAATTTTTTTATTTTTTCTAGCTAATTGTTTTTTCTGGTTAATATTTGGGTTTCATGGCTAATTTTCGAGTTTTTTTGGCTAAATTCAGGGTTTTTCTAGCTAATTCTTGAGTTTTTCTGGCTAATTTTTGGGTTTTATGACTAATTTTCGAGTTTTTTTAGCTACTTTCTGAGTTTTTCTGTGTGATTTTTGGGTTTTATGGCTAATTTTTGGGTTTTTCTGGCTATAAAACCCAAAAATTAGCCAGAAAAACTTAAAAATTAGCTAGAAAAACTCAGAAATTAGCCACAAGAACCCAAAAATTGTCAGAAAAACCCAAAAATTAGCCAAAAAAACTCGGAAATTATCTAGAAAAACTAAAAAATTAGCTAAAAAAACTCAAAAACTAGCCATAAAACCCAAAAATTAGCCAGAAAAAATTAGCTAGAAAAACTCAGAAATTAGCCACAAAAACCCAAAAATTGTCAGAAAAACCCAAAAATTAGCCAGAAAATCTCATAACTTAGCTAAGAAAACTCAAAAATTAGCCACAAAAACCCAAAAATTAGCTAGAAAAACTCAAGAATTAGCCAAAAAAAACTCAAAAACTAGCCATAAAACCCAAAAATTAGCCAGAAAAACCCAAAAATTGTCAGAAAAACCCAAAAATTTGCCATAAAACCAAAAATTAGCAAAAAAAACTCGGAAATTAGCTAGAAAAACTCAAAAATTAGCCATAAAACCCAAAAATTAGCCACAAAACCCATAAATTATCCAGAAAACCCAAAATTTAGCTAGAAAAACTTTTGTGAATTTTTATGGCTCATTTTTGAGTTTTTCTAGCTATCTTTTGCGTTTTATAGCTAATTTCTGGGTTTTTATGGCTAATTTTTGGGTTTTTCTGTCTATTTTTTGGTTTTATGGCTAATTTTTGAGTTTTTCTGACAATTTTTGGGTTTTTGTGGCAAATTTCTGAGTTTTTCTGTCTAATTTTTGGGTTTTCCTAGCTAATTTTTGGGTCTTTCTGGCAAATTTTTGGGTTTTATGGCTAATTTTTTCATTTTTTCTAGCTAATTTTTTTTTCTGGCTAATTTTTGGGTTTCATGGCTAATTTTCGAGTTTTTTTAGCTACTTTCTGAGTTTTTCTGTGTGACTTTTGGGTTTTATGGCTAATTTTTGGGTTTTTCTGGCTATAAAACCCAATAATTAGTTAGAAAAACTCAGAGATTAGCCATAAAAACCCAAAAATTAGCCATAAAACTCAAAAATTAGCCAGAAAACCCAAAATTTAGCTAGAAAAAACTTTTTTTGAGTTTTTATGGCTGATTTTTGAGTGTTTCTAGCTATCTTTCGCGTTTCATAGCTAATTTTTGGGTTTTTATGGCTAATTTTTGAGTTTTATGGCTAATTTTTGAGTTTTTCTGGCTAAATTTTGGGTTTTATTTCTAATTTTTGGGTTTGTCTGGCAAATTTTTGGGTCCTTCTGGCTAATTTTTGGGTTTTATGGCTAGTTTTTGAGATTTCTTGGCTAATTTTTGAGTTTTTCTTGCTAAATTTTGGGTTTTTCTGGCTAAGCTTTGGGTTTTATGGCTAATTTTTGAGATTTATTGGCTAATTTTTGAGTTTTTCTGGCTAAATTTTGGGTTTTTCTGGCTAATTTTTGGGTTTTATGGCTAATTTTTGGGTTTTCTGGCTAATTTTTGAGTTTTTCTAGCTAATTTTTGAGTTTTCCTGTCTAATTTTTGGGTTTTATGGCTAATTTTTTAGTTTTCCTGACAATTTTTAGGTTTTTGTGGCTAATTTCTGAGTTTTCCTAGCTAATTTTTGAGTTTTTCTAGCTAATATTTGAGTTTTTCTAGCTAAATTTTGGGTTTTTCTGGCTAATTTTTGGGTTCTATGGCTAATTTTCGAGTTTTTTCAGCTACTTTCTGAGTTTTTCTGTGTGATTTTTGGGTTTTATGGCTAATTTTTGAGTTTTTCTGGGTAAATTTTGGGTTTTTCTGGCTAATTTTAGGGTTTTATTGCTAATTTTTGGGTTTGTCTGGCAAATTTTTGGGTTTTTCGGGCTAATTTTTGGGTTTTATGGCTAATTTTTGAGATTTATTGACTAATTCTTGAGTTTTTCCAGTTAAATTTTGGGTTTTTCTAGCTTATTTTTGGGTTTTATGGCTAGTTTTTGAGTTTTTCCAGCTAATTTTCGAGTTTTTCTGGCTGATTTTTGGGTTTTTCGGCTAATTTTTGAATTTTTCTGGCTAATTTTTGGGTTTTTCTGTCTAATTTCTGGGTTTTATGGCTAATTTTTGGGTTTTTCTGACAATTTTTGGATTTTTGTGGCTAATTTCTGAGTTTTCCCAGATAATTTTTGAGTTTTTCTAGCTAAATTTTGGGTTTTTCTGGCAAATTTTTGGGTTTTTCTGGCTAATTTTTGGGTTTTATGGCTAATTTTTGAGTTTCTCTAACTAATTCTTGGGTTTTCTAGCTAATTCTCGTATTTTTGTGGATGATTCTTGTATTTTTGTGGCTAATTTTTGAGTTTCTCTAGCCAATTTTTCGGTTTTTATAGCTAATTTCTAAGTTTTTCTAGCTAATATTTGAGTTTTTCTAGCTAAATCTTGGGTTTTTCTGGCTAATTTTTGGGTTCTATAGCTAATTTTTTAGATTTTCTGGCTAATTTTTGGGTTTTTCTAGCTAATTTTTGAGTTTTTCTAGCTAAATTTTGGGTTTTTCTAGCTAATTTTTGCGTTCTATCGCTAATTTTTGAGATTTATTGGCTGATTTTTGAGTTTTCCTGGCTAAATTTTGGGTTTTTCTGGCTAATTTTTGGGTTTCATGGCTAATTTTTGAGTTTTTTTGGCTAATTTTTGGGTTTTTCTGGCAAATTTTTGGGTTTTATGGCTAATTTTCCTATTTTTTCTAGCTAATTCTGGGTTTTTCCGACAATTTTTGGGTTTTTCTGACAATTTTAGGGTTTTTGTGGCTAATTTCTGAGTTTTCCTAGATAATTTTTGAGTTTTTCTAGCTAATTTTTGGGTTTTTCCGACAATTTTTGGGTTTTATGGCTAATTTTTGAGTTTTTCCAGTTACATTTTGGGTTTTTCTAGCTTATTTTTGGGTTTGATGGCTAGTTTTTGAGTTTTTCCAGCTAATTTTTGAGTTTTTCTGGCTGATTTTTGGGTTTTTCGGCTAATTTTTGAATTTTTCTAGCTAATTTTTGAGTTTTTCTGGCTAATTTTTGGGTTTATTGATAATTTTTGGATCTGTCTGGCAAATTTTTGGGTTTTTCTGACTAATTTTTGGGTTTTATGGCTAATTTTTGAGTTTTTCTAGTTAAATTCTGGGTTTTTCAAGCTTATTTGTGGGTTTTATGGCTAGTTTTTGAGTTTTTCCAGTGGATTTTTGAGTTTTTCTGGCTGATTTTTGGGTTTTATGGCTAATTTTTGAGTTTTTCTGGCTGAATTTTGGGTTTTTCTGGCTAATTTTTGGGTTTCATGGCTAACTTTTTAGTTTTTATGGTTAATTTTTGGGTTTTTCTAGCTAATTTTTGAGTTTTTCTGGCTAATTTTTGGATTTTATGACTAATTTTCGAGTTTTTCCAGATAATTTTTGAGTTTTTATGTCCAATTTCTGGGTTTTATGGCTAATTTTTGGGTTTTTCTGACAATTTTTGGGTTTTTGAGACTAAGTTCTGAGTTTTCCCAGCTAACTTTTGAGTTTTTCTAGCTGAATTTTGGGTTTTTCTGGCAAATTTTTGGGCTTTATGGCTAATTTTTTTATTTTTTCCATCTATTTTTTTTTCTGGCTAATTTCTGGGTTTCATGGCTAATTTTTGAGTTTTTTTGGCTAATTTTCGGGTTTTTCCAGCTGATTTTTGAGTTTTTCTGGCTAATTTTTGGGTTTTATGACTAATTTTTGAGATTTTTTGGCTAATTTTTGAGTTTTTCTTGCTAAATTTTGGGTTTTTCTGGCTAATTTCTGGGTTTTATGGCTAATTTTTGAGATTTATTGGCTAATTTCTGAGTTTTTCTGGCTAATTCTTGGGTTTTTCCAGATAATTTTTGAGTTTTTATGTCCAATTTCTGGGTTTTATGGCTAATTTTTGGGTTTTTCTGACAATTTTTGGGTTTTTGAGACTAATTTCTGAGTTTTCCCAGCTAACTTTTGAGTTTTTCTAGCTGAATTTTGGGTTTTTCTGGCAAATTTTTGGGCTTTATGGCTAATTTTTTTATTTTTTCCATCTATTTTTTTTTCTGGCTAATTTCTGGGTTTCATGGCTAATTTTTGAGTTTTTTTGGCTAATTTTCGGGTTTTTCCAGCTGATTTTTGAGTTTTTCTGGCTAATTTTTGGGTTTTATGACTAATTTTTGAGATTTTTTGGCTAATTTTTGAGTTTTTCTTGCTAAATTTTGGGTTTTTCTGGCTAATTTCTGGGTTTTATGGCTAATTTTTGAGATTTATTGGCTAATTTCTGAGTTTTTCTGGCTAATTTTTGGGTTTTTCCGACAATTTTTGGGTTTTATGGCTAATTTTTGAGTTTTTCCAGTTACATTTTGGGTTTTTCTAGCTTATTTTTGGGTTTTATGGCTAGTTTTTGAGTTTTTCCAGCTAATTTTTGAGTTTTTCTGGCTGATTTTTGGGTTTTTCGGCTAATTTTTGAATTTTTCTAGCTAATTTTTGAGTTTTTCTGGCTAATTTTTGGGTTTATTGATAATTTTTGGGTCTGTCTGGCAAATTTTTGGGTTTTTCTGACTAATTTTTGGGTTTTATGGCTAATTTTTGAGTTTTTCTAGTTAAATTCTGGGTTTTTCAAGCTTATTTGTGGGTTTTATGGCTAGTTTTTGAGTTTTTTCAGTTGATTTTTGAGTTTTTCTGGCTGATTTTTGGGTTTTATGGCTAATTTTTGAGTTTTTCTGGCTGAATTTTGGGTTTTTCTGGCTAATTTTTGGGTTTCATGGCTAACTTTTTAGTTTTTATGGTTAATTTTTGGGTTTTTCTAGCTAATTTTTGAGTTTTTCTGGCTAATTTTTGGGTTTTATGGCTAATTTTTGAGATTTATTGGCTAATTTTTGAGTTTTTCTGCCTGAATTTTGGGTTTTTCTGGCTAATTTTTGAGTTTTATGGCTAATTTTTGGGTTTTCTGGCTAATTTTTGAGAGTTGTGGGCTAATTTTTGAGTTTTTCTACCTAAATTTTGGGTTTTTCTGGCAAATTTTTGGGTTTTATGGCTAATTTTTTTATTTTTTCTACCTAATTTTTTTTTCTGGCTAATTTTTGGGTTTCATGGCTAATTTTTGAGTTTTTTTGGCTAATTTTTGAGTTTTTCTAGCTAATTTTTGAGTTTTTCTGGCTAATTTTCGAGTTTTTCCAGCTAATTTTTGAGTTTTTCTGTCTAATTTCTGGGTTTTATGGCTAATTTTTGGGTTTTTCTGACAATTTTTGGGTTTTTGTGGCTAATTTCTGAGTTTTCCTAGCTAATTTTTGAGTTTTTCTAGCTAAATTTTGGGTTTTTCTGGCAAATTTTTGGGTTTTATGGCTAATTTTTTTATTTTTTTCTAGCTAATTTCTTTTTTCTGGCTAATTTTTGGGTTTCATGGCTAATTTTTGAGTTTTTTTGGCTAATTTTTGGGTTTTATTGATAATTTTTGGGTCTGTCTGGCAAATTTTTGGGTTTTTCTGGCTAATTTTTGGGTTTTATGGCTAATTTTTGAGTTTTTCTAGTTAAATTTTGGGGTTTTCTAGCTTATTTGTGGGTTTTATGGCTAGTTTTTGAGTTTTTCCAGCTAATTTTTGAGGTTTTCTGGCTGATTTTTGGGTTTTATGGCTAATTTTTGAGTTTTATTAGTTAAATTTCGGGTTTTTCTAGCTTATTTTTGGGTTTTATGGCTAATTTTTGAGTTTTTCTGGCTGAATTTTGGGTTTTTCTGGCTAATTTTTGGGTTTCATGGCTAATTTTTCAGTTTTTTTGGTTAATTTTTGGGTTTTTCTAGCTAATTTTTGAGTTTTTCTGGCTAATTTTTGGGTTTTATGACTAATTTTCGAAGTTTTCCAGCTAATTTTTGAGTTTTTATGTCCAATTTCTGGGTTTTATGGCTAATTTTTGGGTTTTTCTGACAATTTTTGGGTTTTTCTGGCAAATTTTTTGGTTCTATGGCTAATTTTTTTATTTTTTCTAGCTAATTTTTTTTTCTGGCTAATTTTTGGGTTTCATGTCTAATTTTTGAGTTTTTTCGGCTAATTTTCGAGTTTTTCTAGCTAGATTTTGAGTTTTTCTGGCTAATTCTTGGGTTTAATAGCTAATTCTTGTATTTTTGTGGCTAATTCTTGTATTTTTGTGGCTAATTTTTGAGTTTCTCTAGCTAATTTTTGGGTTTTTATAGCTAATTTCTGAGTTTTTCTAGCTAATATTTGAGTTTTTCTAGCTAAATTTTGGGTTTTTCGGGCTATTTTTTGGGTTCTATGGCTAATTTTCGAGTTTTTTTAGCTACTTTCTGAGTTTTCTAAGTGATTTTTGGGTTTTATGGCTAATTTTTGAGTTTTTCTGGGTAAATTTTGGGTTTTTCTTGCTAAATTCTGGGTTTTTCTGGCTAATTTTTGGGTTTTATGGCTAATTTTTGGGTTTTCTGGCTGATTTTTGAGTTTTTCTAGCTAATTTTTGAGTTTTCCTGTCTAATTTTTGAGTTTTATGGCTAATTTTTGAGTTTTCCTGACAATTTTTAGGTTTTTCTGGCTAATTTTTGGGTTTTATGGCTAATTTTTGGGTTTTTCTAGCTAATTTTTTAGTTTTTCTAGCTAATTTCAGAGTTTTTTTGGCTAATTTTTGAGTTTTTCTTGCTAAATTTTTTTATTTTTTCTGGCTACATTTGGGTTTTATGGTTAATTTTTGAGATTTATTGGCTAATTTCTGAGTTTTTCTGGCTAAATTTTGGGTTTTTCTGGCTAATTTTTGGGTTTTATGGCTAATTTTTGGGTTTTCTGGCTAATTTTTGAGTTTTTCCAGCTAATTTTTGAGTTTTTCTGTCTAATTTGTTGGGTTTTCCTAGCTAATTTTTGAGTTTTATGGCTAATTTTTGGGTTTTTCTGACAATTTTTGGGTTTTTCTGGCTAAATTTTGGGTTTTATGGCTAGTTTTTGGGTTTTTATGGCTAATTTTTGAGTTTTTCTAACTAATTTTTGGGTTTTATAGCTAATTTTTCATTTTTGAATTTTTCATTTTTGTGGCTAATTTCTGAGTTTTTCTGGCTGATTTTTGAGTTTTATGGTTAATTTTCGAGATTTTTTGGCTAATTTTTGGGTTTTTCTAGCTAATTTTTGAGTTTTTCTTGCTAAATTTTGGGTTTTTCTGGCTAATTTTTGGGTTTTATGGCTAATTTTGGGTTTTTCTAGCTAATTTTTTAGTTTTTCTAGCTAATTTCAGAGTTTTTTTGGCTAATTTTTGGGTTTTATGACTAATTTTCGGGTTTTTTTGACAATTTTTGGGTTTTTGTGGCTAATTTCTGAGTTTTCCTAGCTAATTTTTGAGTTTTTCTAGCTAAATTTTGGGTTTTTCTGGCAAATTTTTGGGTTGTATGGCTAATTTTTGAGTTTTTCTTGCTGAATTTTGGGTTCTTCTGGCTAATTTTTGGGTTTTATGGCTAATTTTTGAGATTTTTTGGCTAATTTTTGAGTTTTTCTTGCTAAATTTTGGGTTTTTCTGGCTAATTTTTGGGTTTTATGGTTAATTTTTGAGATTTATTGGCTAATTTCTGAGTTTTTCTGGCTAAATTTTGGGTTTTTCTGGCTAATTTTTGGGTTTTATGGCTAATTTTTGGGTTTTCTGGCTAATTTTTGAGTTTTTCCAGCTAATTTTTGAGTTTTTCTGTCTAATTTTTGGGTTTTCCTAGCTAATTTTTGAGTTTTTCTAGCTGAATTTCGAGTTTTTCTGGCAAATTTTTGGGTTTTATGGCTAATTTATTTATTTTTTCTAGCTAATTTTTTTTTCTGGCTAATTTTTGGGTTTCATGGCTAATTTTTGAGTTTTTTTGGCTAAATTTTGGGTTTGTCTGGCAAATTTTTGGGTTTTTCTGGCTAATTTTTGGGTTTTATTGCTAATTTTTGAGTTTTCCTAGCTGAATTTAGGGTTTTTCTAGCTTATTTTTGGGTTTTATGGCTAGTTTTTGAGTTTTTCTAGCTAATTTTTGAGTTATTCTGGCTAATTTTTGAGTTTTTTGTGCTAATTTTTGGTTTTATGGCTAATTTTTGGGTTTTTCTGACAATTTTTGGGTTTTTCTGGCTAAATTTTGGGTTTTATGGCTAGTTTTTGGGTTTTTATGGCTAATTTTCGAGTTCTTCTAACTAATTTTTGGGTTTTATAGCTAATTTCTCATTTTTGTGGCTAATTTCTGAGTTTTTCTGGCTAATTTTTGAGTTTTTCTAGCTAAATTTTGGGTTTTTCTGGCAAATTTTTGGGTTTTATGGCTAATTTTTGAGTTTTTCTGGCTGAATTTTGGGTTTTTCTGGCTAATTTTTGAGTTTTTCCTGCTAAATTTTGGGTTTTTCTGGCTAATTTTTGGGTTTTATGGCTAATTTTTAAGATTTATTGGCTAATTTTTGAGTTTTTTTGGCTAAATTTTGGGTTTTTCTGGCTAATTTTTGGGTTTTATGACTAATTTTTGGGTTTTTCTGGCTAATTTTTGAGTTTTTCTGGCTAAATTTTGGGTTTTTCTGGCTAATTTTTGGGTTTCATGGCTAATTTTTGAGTTTTTTGGCTAAATTTTGGGTTTTTCTAGCTAATTCTTGAGTTTCTCTGGCTAATTTTTGGGTTTTATGGCTAATTTTTAAGATTTATTGGCTAATTTTTGAGTTTTTCTGACAATTTTTGGGTTTTTGTGGCTAATGTCTGAGTTTTCCTAGCTAATTTTTGAGTTTTTCTAGCAAAATTTTGGGTTTTTCTGGCAAATTTTTGAGTTTTTGTGGCTAATTTCTGAGTTTTCCTAGCTATTTTTTGAGTTTTTCTAGCTAATTTTTGGGTTTTTCTGGCTAATTTTTGGGTTTTTCTGGCTAATTTTTGAGTTTTTCTAGCAAAATTTTGGGTTTTTCTGGCAAATTTTTGGGTTTTATGGCTAATTTTTGGGTTTTATGGCTAATTTTTGAGATTTTTTGGCTAATTTTTGAGTTTTTCTTGCTAAATTTTGGGTTTTTCTGGCTGAGTTTTAGGTTTTATGGCTAATTTTTGAGATTTATTGGCTAATTTCTGAGTTTTTCTGGCTAAATTTTGGGTTTTTCTGGCTAATTTTTGGGTTTTATGGCTAATTTTTGGGTTTTCTGGCTAATTTTTGAGTTTTTCCAGCTAATTTTTGAGTTTTTCTGTCTAATTTTTGGGTTTTCCTAGCTAATTTTTGAGTTTTTCTAGCTGAATTTCGAGTTTTTCTGGCAAATTTTTGGGTTTTATGGCTAATTTATTTATTTTTTCTAGCTAATTTTTTTTTCTGGCTAATTTTTGGGTTTCATGGCTAATTTTTGAGTTTTTTTGGCTAAATTTTGGGTTTGTCTGGCAAATTTTTGGGTTTTTCTGGCTAATTTTTGGGTTTTATTGCTAATTTTTGAGTTTTCCTAGCTAAATTTTGGGTTTTTCTAGCTTATTTTTGGGTTTTATGGCTAGTTTTTGAGTTTTTCTAGCTAATTTTTGAGTTTTTTGTGCTAATTTTCGGTTTTATGGCTAATTTTTGGGTTTTTCTAGCTAATTTTTTAGTTTTTCTAGCTAATTTCAGAGTATTTTTGGCTAATTTTTGGGTTTTATGGCTAATTTTCGGGTTTTTTTTGACAATTTTTGGGTTTTTGTGGCTAATTTCTGAGTTTTCCTAGCTAATTTTCGAGTTTTTCTAGCTAAATTTTGGGTTTTTCTAGCTAATTTTTGAGTTTTTCTTGCTAAATTTTGGGTTCTTCTGGCTAATTTTTGGGTTTTATGGCTAATTTTTGAGATTTTTTGGCTAATTTTTGAGTTTTTCTTGCTAAATTTTGGGTTTTTCTGGCTAATTTCTGGGTTTTATGGCTAATTTTTGAGATTTATTGGCTAATTTTTGAATTTTTCTGGCTAAATTTTGGGTTTTTCTGGCTAATTTTTGGGTTTTATGGCTAATTTTTGGGTTTTCTGGCTAATTTTTGAGTTTTTCCAGCTATTTTTTGAGTTTTTCTGTCTAATTTTTGGGTTTTCCTAGCTAATTTTTGAGTTTTTCTAGCTGAATTTCGAGTTTTTCTGGCAAATTTTTGGGTTTTATGGCTAATTTATTTATTTTTTCTAGCTAATTTTTTTTCTGGCTAATTTTTGGGTCTCATGGCTAATTTTTGAGTTTTTTTGGCTAAATTTTGGGTTTGTCTGGCAAATTTTTGGGTTTCTCTGGCTAATTTTTGGGTTTTATTGCTAATTTTTGAGTTTTCCTAGCTAAATTTTGGGTTTTTGTGGCTAATTTCTGAGTTTTCCTAGCTAATTTTTGAGTTTTTCTAGCTAATTTTTGAGTTACTCTGGCAAATTTTTGGGTTTTATGGCTAATTTTTGGGTTTTATGGCTAATTTTTGAGTTTTTCCAGCTAATTTTTGAGTTATTCTGGCAAATTTTTGGGTTTTATGGCTAATTTTTGGGTTTTCTGGCTAATTTTTGAGTTTTTCCAGCTAATTTTTGAGTTTTTCTGTCTAATTTTTGGGTTTTCCTAGCTAATTTTTGAGTTTTTCTAGCTAAATTTTGGGTTTTTCTGGCAAATTTCAGAGTTTTTTGGCTAATTTTTGAGTTTTTCTTGCTGAATTTTGGGTTTTTCTGGCTAAATTTTGGGTTTTATGGCTAGTTTTTGGGTTTTTATGGCTAATTTTTGAGTTTTTCTAACTAATTTTTGGGTTTTATAGCTAATTTTTCATTTTTGTGGCTAATTTCTGAGTTTTTCTGGCTAATTTTTGAGTTTTATTGCTAATTTTTGGGTTTTATGGCTAGTTTTTGAGTTTTTTTAGCTAATTTTTCAGTTTTTCTAGCTAATTTCAGAGTTTTTTTGGCTAATTTTCGGGTTTTTTTGACAATTTTTGGGTTTTTGTGGCTAATTTCTGAGTTTTTCTGGCAAATTTTCGAGATTTTCTGGCTAATTTTTGGGTTTTATGGCTAGTTTTTGAGTTTTTTTAGCTAATTTTTCAGTTTTTCTAGCTAATTTCAGAGTTTTTTGTCTAATTTTTGAGTTTTATGGCTAATTTTCGGGGTTTTTTGACAATTTTTGGGTTTTTGTGGCTAATTTCTGAGTTTTCCTAGCTAATTTTTGAGTTTTTCTAGCTAAATTTTGGGTTTTTCTGGCAAATTTTTGGGTTTTATGGCTAATTTTTGAGTTTTTCTGGCTGAATTTTGGGTTTTTCTGGCTAATTTTTGAGTTTTTCTTGCTAAATTTTGGGTTTTTCTGGCTAATTTTTGGGTTTTATGGCTAATTTTTAAGATTTATTGGCTAATTTTCGAGTTTTTTTGGCTAAATTTTGAGTTTTCTGTCTAATTTTTGGTTTTATGGCTAATTTTTGAGTTTTTCTGACAATTTTTGGGTTTTTGTGGCTAATTTCTGAGTTTTCCTAGCTAATTTTTGAGTTTTTCCAGAAAAATTTTGGGTTTTTCTGGCAAATTTTCGGGTTTTTTCGACAATTTTTGGGTTTTTGTGGCTAATTTCTGAGTTTTCTGGCAAATTTTCGAGATTTTCTGGCTAATTTTTGGGTTTTATGGCTAGTTTTTCAGTTTTTTTAGCTAATTTTTCAGTTTTTCTAGCTAATTTCAGAGTTTTTTGGCTAATTTTTGGGTTTTATGGCTAATTTTCGGGTTTTTTTGACAATTTTTGGGTTTTTGTGGCTAATTTCTGAGTTTTCCTATCTAATTTTTGAGTTTTTCTAGCTAAATTTTGGGTTTTTCTGGCAAATTTTTGGGTTTTATGGCTAATTTTTGAGTTTTTCTGGCTGAATTTTGGGTTTTTCTGGCTAATTTTTGAGTTTTTCTTGCTAAATTTTGGGTTTTTCTGGCTAATTTTTGGGTTTTATGGCTAATTTTTAAGATTTATTGGCTAATTTTCGAGTTTTTTTGGCTAAATTTTGGGTTTTTCTGGCTAATTTTTGGGTTTTATGACTAATTTTTGGGTTTTTCTGGCTAATTTTTGAGTTTTTCTGGCTAAATTTTGGGTTTTTCTGGCTATTTTTTGGGTTTCATGGCTAATTTTTGAGTTTTTTGGCTAAATTTTGGGTTTTTCTAGCTAATTTTTGAGTTTCTCTGGCTAATTTTTGGGTTTTATGGCTAATTTTCAAGATTTATTGGCTAATTTTTGAGTTTTTCTGGCTAATTTTTGGGTTTTATGACTAATTTTTGGGTTTTTCTGGCTAATTTTTGAGTTTTTCTGGCTAAATTTTGGGTTTTTCTGGCTAATTTTTGGGTTTTTTTGGCTAATTTTTGAGTTTTTCTGGCTAAATTTCGGAGTTTTTTTGGTAATTTTTGGGTTTTATGGCTAATTTTTTTATTTTTTCCAGCTATTTTTTTTTCTGGCTGATTTTTGGGTTTCATGGCTAATTTTTGAGTTTTTTTGGCTAATTTTTGGGGTTTTCTAGCCAATTTTTGAGTTTTTCTATCTAATTTTTGGGTTTTCTAGCTAATTTTTGAGTTTTTCTATCTGATTGTTGGATTTTTGTGGCTAATTTCTGAGTTTTCCCAGCTCATTTTTGAGTTTTTCTAGCTATATTTTGGGTCTTTCTGGCAAATTTTTGGGTTTTATGGCTAATTTTTTTATTTTTTCTAGCTAATTTTTTTTTCTGGCTAATTTTTGGGTTTCATGGCTAATTTTCGAGTTTTTTTAGCTACTTTCTGAGTTTTTCTGTGTGACTTTTGGGTTTTATGGCTAATTTTTGGGTTTTTCTGGCTATAAAACCCAATAATCAGTTAGAAAAACTCAGAGATTAGCCATAAAAACCCAAAAATTAGCCATAAAACTCAAAAATTAGCCAGAAAACCCAAAATTTAGCTAGAAAAACTTTTTTTGAGTTTTTATGGCTGATTTTTGAGTTTTTCTAGCTATCTTTCGCGTTTTATAGCTGATTTTTGGGTTTTTATGGCTAATTTTTGAGTTTTATGGCTAATTTTTGAGTTTTTCTGGCTAAATTTTGGGTTTTATTGCTAATTTTTGGGTTTGTCTGGCAAATTTTTGGGTCCTTCTGGCTAATTTTTGGGTTTCATGGCTAATTTTTGAGATTTTTTGGCTAATTTTTGAGTTTTTCTTGCTAAATTTTGGGTTTTTCTGGCTAAGTTTTGGGTTTTATAGCTAATTTTCGAGATTTATTGGCTAATTTTTGAGTTTTTCTGGCTAAATTTTGGGTTTTTTTTGGCTAATTTTTGGGTTTTATGGCTAATTCTTGAGTTTTCCTGACAATTTTTAGGTTTTTGTGGCTAATTTCTGAGGTTTCCTAGCTGATTTTTGAGTTTTTCTAGCTGAATTTCGAGTTTTTCTGGCAAATTTTTGGGTTTTATGGCTAATTTTTCCATTTTTTCTAGCTAATTGTTTTTTCTGGTTAATATTTGGGTTTCATGGCTAATTTTCGAGTTTTTTTTGGCTAAATTTAGGGTTTTTCTAGCTGATTCTTGAGTTTTTCTGGCTAATTTTTGGGTTTTATTGCTAATTTTTGGGTTTTTCTGACAATTTTTGGGTTCTATGGCTAATTTTCGAGTTTTTTTAGCTACTTTCTGAGTTTTCTAAGTGATTTTTGGGTTTTATGGCTAATTTTTGAGTTTTTCTGGGTAAATTTTGGGTTTTTCTTGCTAAATTCTGGGTTTTTCTGGCTAATTTTTGGGTTTTATGGCTAATTTTTGGGTTTTCTGGCTGATTTTTGAGTTTTTCTAGCTAATTTTTGAGTTTTCCTGTCTAATTTTTGAGTTTTATGGCTAATTTTTGAGTTTTCCTGACAATTTTTAGGTTTTTCTGGCTAATTTTTGGGTTTTATGGCTAATTTTTGGGTTTTTCTAGCTAATTTTTTAGTTTTTCTAGCTAATTTCAGAGTTTTTTTGGCTAATTTTTGAGTTTTTCTTGCTAAATTTTTTTATTTTTTCTGGCTACATTTGGGTTTTATGGTTAATTTTTGAGATTTATTGGCTAATTTCTGAGTTTTTCTGGCTAAATTTTGGGTTTTTCTGGCTAATTTTTGGGTTTTATGGCTAATTTTTGGGTTTTCTGGCTAATTTTTGAGTTTTTCCAGCTAATTTTTGAGTTTTTCTGTCTAATTTGTTGGGTTTTCCTAGCTAATTTTTGAGTTTTATGGCTAATTTTTGGGTTTTTCTGACAATTTTTGGGTTTTTCTGGCTAAATTTTGGGTTTTATGGCTAGTTTTTGGGTTTTTATGGCTAATTTTTGAGTTTTTCTAACTAATTTTTGGGTTTTATAGCTAATTTTTCATTTTTGAATTTTTCATTTTTGTGGCTAATTTCTGAGTTTTTCTGGCTGATTTTTGAGTTTTATGGTTAATTTTCGAGATTTTTTGGCTAATTTTTGGGTTTTTCTAGCTAATTTTTGAGTTTTTCTTGCTAAATTTTGGGTTTTTCTGGCTAATTTTTGGGTTTTATGGCTAATTTTGGGTTTTTCTAGCTAATTTTTTAGTTTTTCTAGCTAATTTCAGAGTTTTTTTGGCTAATTTTTGGGTTTTATGACTAATTTTCGGGTTTTTTTTGACAATTTTTGGGTTTTTGTGGCTAATTTCTGAGTTTTCCTAGCTAATTTTTGAGTTTTTCTAGCTAAATTTTGGGTTTTTCTGGCAAATTTTTGGGTTGTATGGCTAATTTTTGAGTTTTTCTTGCTGAATTTTGGGTTCTTCTGGCTAATTTTTGGGTTTTATGGCTAATTTTTGAGATTTTTTGGCTAATTTTTGAGTTTTTCTTGCTAAATTTTGGGTTTTTCTGGCTAATTTTTGGGTTTTATGGTTAATTTTTGAGATTTATTGGCTAATTTCTGAGTTTTTCTGGCTAAATTTTGGGTTTTTCTGGCTAATTTTTGGGTTTTATGGCTAATTTTTGGGTTTTCTGGCTAATTTTTGAGTTTTTCCAGCTAATTTTTGAGTTTTTCTGTCTAATTTTTGGGTTTTCCTAGCTAATTTTTGAGTTTTTCTAGCTGAATTTCGAGTTTTTCTGGCAAATTTTTGGGTTTTATGGCTAATTTATTTATTTTTTCTAGCTAATTTTTTTTTCTGGCTAATTTTTGGGTTTCATGGCTAATTTTTGAGTTTTTTTGGCTAAATTTTGGGTTTGTCTGGCAAATTTTTGGGTTTTTCTGGCTAATTTTTGGGTTTTATTGCTAATTTTTGAGTTTTCCTAGCTGAATTTAGGGTTTTTCTAGCTTATTTTTGGGTTTTATGGCTAGTTTTTGAGTTTTTCTAGCTAATTTTTGAGTTATTCTGGCTAATTTTTGAGTTTTTTGTGCTAATTTTTGGTTTTATGGCTAATTTTTGGGTTTTTCTGACAATTTTTGGGTTTTTCTGGCTAAATTTTGGGTTTTATGGCTAGTTTTTGGGTTTTTATGGCTAATTTTCGAGTTCTTCTAACTAATTTTTGGGTTTTATAGCTAATTTCTCATTTTTGTGGCTAATTTCTGAGTTTTTCTGGCTAATTTTTGAGTTTTTCTAGCTAAATTTTGGGTTTTTCTGGCAAATTTTTGGGTTTTATGGCTAATTTTTGAGTTTTTCTGGCTGAATTTTGGGTTTTTCTGGCTAATTTTTGAGTTTTTCCTGCTAAATTTTGGGTTTTTCTGGCTAATTTTTGGGTTTTATGGCTAATTTTTAAGATTTATTGGCTAATTTTTGAGTTTTTTTGGCTAAATTTTGGGTTTTTCTGGCTAATTTTTGGGTTTTATGACTAATTTTTGGGTTTTTCTGGCTAATTTTTGAGTTTTTCTGGCTAAATTTTGGGTTTTTCTGGCTAATTTTTGGGTTTCATGGCTAATTTTTGAGTTTTTTGGCTAAATTTTGGGTTTTTCTAGCTAATTCTTGAGTTTCTCTGGCTAATTTTTGGGTTTTATGGCTAATTTTTAAGATTTATTGGCTAATTTTTGAGTTTTTCTGGCCAATTTTTGGGTTTTATGACTAATTTTTGGGTTTTTCTGGCTAATTTTTGAGTTTTTCTGGCTAAATTTTGGGTTTTTCTGGCTAATTTTAGGGTTTCATGGCTAATTTTTGAGTTTTTTTGGCTAAATTTTGGGTTTTTCTAGATAATTTTTGGGTTTTTCTGGCTAATTTTTGAGTTTTTCTGGCTAAATTTTGGGTTTTTCTGGCTAATTTTTGAGTTTTTCTGGCTAAATTTTGGGTTTTTTTTGGCTAATTTTTGGGTTTCATGGCTAATTTTTGAGTTTTTCTGTCTAATTTTTGGTTTAATGGCTAATTTTTGAGTTTTTCTGACAATTTTTGGGTTTTTGTGGCTAATGTCTGAGTTTTCCTAGCTAATTTTTGAGTTTTTCTAGCAAAATTTTGGGTTTTTCTGGCAAATTTTTGAGTTTTTGTGGCTAATTTCTGAGTTTTCCTAGCTATTTTTTGAGTTTTTCTAGCTAATTTTTGGGTTTTTCTGGCTAATTTTTGGGTTTTTCTGGCTAATTTTTGAGTTTTTCTAGCAAAATTTTGGGTTTTTCTGGCAAATTTTTGGGTTTTATGGCTAATTTTTGGGTTTTATGGCTAATTTTTGAGATTTTTTGGCTAATTTTTGAGTTTTTCTTGCTAAATTTTGGGTTTTTCTGGCTGAGTTTTAGGTTTTATGGCTAATTTTTGAGATTTATTGGCTAATTTCTGAGTTTTTCTGGCTAAATTTTGGGTTTTTCTGGCTAATTTTTGGGTTTTATGGCTAATTTTTGGGTTTTCTGGCTAATTTTTGAGTTTTTCCAGCTAATTTTTGAGTTTTTCTGTCTAATTTTTGGGTTTTCCTAGCTAATTTTTGAGTTTTTCTAGCTGAATTTCGAGTTTTTCTGGCAAATTTTTGGGTTTTATGGCTAATTTATTTATTTTTTCTAGCTAATTTTTTTTTCTGGCTAATTTTTGGGTTTCATGGCTAATTTTTGAGTTTTTTTGGCTAAATTTTGGGTTTGTCTGGCAAATTTTTGGGTTTTTCTGGCTAATTTTTGGGTTTTATTGCTAATTTTTGAGTTTTCCTAGCTAAATTTTGGGTTTTTCTAGCTTATTTTTGGGTTTTATGGCTAGTTTTTGAGTTTTTCTAGCTAATTTTTGAGTTTTTTGTGCTAATTTTCGGTTTTATGGCTAATTTTTGGGTTTTTCTAGCTAATTTTTTAGTTTTTCTAGCTAATTTCAGAGTATTTTTGGCTAATTTTTGGGTTTTATGGCTAATTTTCGGGTTTTTTTTGACAATTTTTGGGTTTTTGTGGCTAATTTCTGAGTTTTCCTAGCTAATTTTCGAGTTTTTCTAGCTAAATTTTGGGTTTTTCTAGCTAATTTTTGAGTTTTTCTTGCTAAATTTTGGGTTCTTCTGGCTAATTTTTGGGTTTTATGGCTAATTTTTGAGATTTTTTGGCTAATTTTTGAGTTTTTCTTGCTAAATTTTGGGTTTTTCTGGCTAATTTCTGGGTTTTATGGCTAATTTTTGAGATTTATTGGCTAATTTTTGAATTTTTCTGGCTAAATTTTGGGTTTTTCTGGCTAATTTTTGGGTTTTATGGCTAATTTTTGGGTTTTCTGGCTAATTTTTGAGTTTTTCCAGCTATTTTTTGAGTTTTTCTGTCTAATTTTTGGATTTTCCTAGCTAATTTTTGAGTTTTTCTAGCTGAATTTCGAGTTTTTCTGGCAAATTTTTGGGTTTTATGGCTAATTTATTTATTTTTTCTAGCTAATTTTTTTTCTGGCTAATTTTTGGGTCTCATGGCTAATTTTTGAGTTTTTTTGGCTAAATTTTGGGTTTGTCTGGCAAATTTTTGGGTTTCTCTGGCTAATTTTTGGGTTTTATTGCTAATTTTTGAGTTTTCCTAGCTAAATTTTGGGTTTTTGTGGCTAATTTCTGAGTTTTCCTAGCTAATTTTTGAGTTTTTCTAGCTAATTTTTGAGTTACTCTGGCAAATTTTTGGGTTTTATGGCTAATTTTTGGGTTTTATGGCTAATTTTTGAGTTTTTCCAGCTAATTTTTGAGTTATTCTGGCAAATTTTTGGGTTTTATGGCTAATTTTTGGGTTTTCTGGCTAATTTTTGAGTTTTTCCAGCTAATTTTTGAGTTTTTCTGTCTAATTTTTGGGTTTTCCTAGCTAATTTTTGAGTTTTTCTAGCTAAATTTTGGGTTTTTCTGGCAAATTTCAGAGTTTTTTGGCTAATTTTTGAGTTTTTCTTGCTGAATTTTGGGTTTTTCTGGCTAAATTTTGGGTTTTATGGCTAGTTTTTGGGTTTTTATGGCTAATTTTTGAGTTTTTCTAACTAATTTTTGGGTTTTATAGCTAATTTTTCATTTTTGTGGCTAATTTCTGAGTTTTTCTGGCTAATTTTTGAGTTTTATTGCTAATTTTTGGGTTTTATGGCTAGTTTTTGAGTTTTTTTAGCTAATTTTTCAGTTTTTCTAGCTAATTTCAGAGTTTTTTTGGCTAATTTTCGGGTTTTTTTTGACAATTTTTGGGTTTATGTGGCTAATTTCTGAGTTTTTCTGGCAAATTTTCGAGATTTTCTGGCTAATTTTTGGGTTTTATGGCTAGTTTTTGAGTTTTTTTAGCTAATTTTTCAGTTTTTCTAGCTAATTTCAGAGTTTTTTGTCTAATTTTTGAGTTTTATGGCTAATTTTCGGGGTTTTTTTGACAATTTTTGGGTTTTTGTGGCTAATTTCTGAGTTTTCCTAGCTAATTTTTGAGTTTTTCTAGCTAAATTTTGGGTTTTTCTGGCAAATTTTTGGGTTTTATGGCTAATTTTTGAGTTTTTCTGGCTGAATTTTGGGTTTTTCTGGCTAATTTTTGAGTTTTTCTTGCTAAATTTTGGGTTTTTCTGGCTAATTTTTGGGTTTTATGGCTAATTTTTAAGATTTATTGGCTAATTTTCGAGTTTTTTTGGCTAAATTTTGAGTTTTCTGTCTAATTTTTGGTTTTATGGCTAATTTTTGAGTTTTTCTGACAATTTTTGGGTTTTTGTGGCTAATTTCTGAGTTTTCCTAGCTAATTTTTGAGTTTTTCCAGAAAAATTTTGGGTTTTTCTGGCAAATTTTCGGGTTTTTTCGACAATTTTTGGGTTTTTGTGGCTAATTTCTGAGTTTTCTGGCAAATTTTCGAGATTTTCTGGCTAATTTTTGGGTTTTATGGCTAGTTTTTCAGTTTTTTTAGCTAATTTTTCAGTTTTTCTAGCTAATTTCAGAGTTTTTTGGCTAATTTTTGGGTTTTATGGCTAATTTTCGGGTTTTTTTGACAATTTTTGGGTTTTTGTGGCTAATTTCTGAGTTTTCCTATCTAATTTTTGAGTTTTTCTAGCTAAATTTTGGGTTTTTCTGGCAAATTTTTGGGTTTTATGGCTAATTTTTGAGTTTTTCTGGCTGAATTTTGGGTTTTTCTGGCTAATTTTTGAGTTTTTCTTGCTAAATTTTGGGTTTTTCTGGCTAATTTTTGGGTTTTATGGCTAATTTTTAAGATTTATTGGCTAATTTTCGAGTTTTTTTGTCTAAATTTTGGGTTTTTCTGGCTAATTTTTGGGTTTTATGACTAATTTTTGGGTTTTTCTGGCTAATTTTTGAGTTTTTCTGGCTAAATTTTGGGTTTTTCTGGCTATTTTTTGGGTTTCATGGCTAATTTTTGAGTTTTTTGGCTAAATTTTGGGTTTTTCTAGCTAATTTTTGAGTTTCTCTGGCTAATTTTTGGGTTTTATGGCTAATTTTCAAGATTTATTGGCTAATTTTTGAGTTTTTCTGGCTAATTTTTGGGTTTTATGACTAATTTTTGGGTTTTTCTGGCTAATTTTTGAGTTTTTCTGGCTAAATTTTGGGTTTTTCTGGCTAATTTTTGGGTTTTTTTGGCTAATTTTTGAGTTTTTCTGGCTAAATTTCGGAGTTTTTTTGGTAATTTTTGGGTTTTATGGCTAATTTTTTTATTTTTTCCAGCTATTTTTTTTTCTGGCTGATTTTTGGGTTTCATGGCTAATTTTTGAGTTTTTTTGGCTAATTTTTGGGGTTTTCTAGCCAATTTTTGAGTTTTTCTATCTAATTTTTGGGTTTTCTAGCTAATTTTTGAGTTTTTCTATCTGATTGTTGGATTTTTGTGGCTAATTTCTGAGTTTTCCCAGCTCATTTTTGAGTTTTTCTAGCTATATTTTGGGTCTTTCTGGCAAATTTTTGGGTTTTATGGCTAATTTTTTTATTTTTTCTAGCTAATTTTTTTTTCTGGCTAATTTTTGGGTTTCATGGCTAATTTTCGAGTTTTTTTAGCTACTTTCTGAGTTTTTCTGTGTGACTTTTGGGTTTTATGGCTAATTTTTGGGTTTTTCTGGCTATAAAACCCAATAATCAGTTAGAAAAACTCAGAGATTAGCCATAAAAACCCAAAAATTAGCCATAAAACTCAAAAATTAGCCAGAAAACCCAAAATTTAGCTAGAAAAACTTTTTTTGAGTTTTTATGGCTGATTTTTGAGTTTTTCTAGCTATCTTTCGCGTTTTATAGCTGATTTTTGGGTTTTTATGGCTAATTTTTGAGTTTTATGGCTAATTTTTGAGTTTTTCTGGCTAAATTTTGGGTTTTATTGCTAATTTTTGGGTTTGTCTGGCAAATTTTTGGGTCCTTCTGGCTAATTTTTGGGTTTCATGGCTAATTTTTGAGATTTTTTGGCTAATTTTTGAGTTTTTCTTGCTAAATTTTGGGTTTTTCTGGCTAAGTTTTGGGTTTTATAGCTAATTTTCGAGATTTATTGGCTAATTTTTGAGTTTTTCTGGCTAAATTTTGGGTTTTTTTGGCTAATTTTTGGGTTTTATGGCTAATTCTTGAGTTTTCCTGACAATTTTTAGGTTTTTGTGGCTAATTTCTGAGGTTTCCTAGCTGATTTTTGAGTTTTTCTAGCTGAATTTCGAGTTTTTCTGGCAAATTTTTGGGTTTTATGGCTAATTTTTCCATTTTTTCTAGCTAATTGTTTTTTCTGGTTAATATTTGGGTTTCATGGCTAATTTTCGAGTTTTTTTGGCTAAATTTAGGGTTTTTCTAGCTGATTCTTGAGTTTTTCTGGCTAATTTTTGGGTTTTATTGCTAATTTTTGGGTTTTTCTGACAATTTTTGGGTTCTTGTGGCTAATTTCTGAGTTTTTCTAGCTAATTTTTAAGTTTTTCTGGCTATAAAACCCAAAAATTAGCCATAAAACCCAAAAATCACACAGAAAAACTCAGAAAGTAGCTAAAAAAACTCGAAAATTAGTCATAAAACCCAAAAATTAGCCAGAAAAACTCAAGAATCAGCTAGAAAAACCCTAAATTTAGCCAAAAAAACTCGAAAATTAGCCATGAAACCCAAATATTAACCAGAAAAAACAATTAGCTAGAAAAAATGGAAAAATTAGCCATAAAACCCAAAAATTTGCCAGAAAAACTCGAAATTCAGCTAGAAAAACTCAAAAATTAGCTAGGAAACCTCAGAAATTAGCCACAAAAACCTAAAAATTGTCAGGAAAACTCAAAAATTAGCCATAAAACCCAAAAATTAGCCAAAAAAACCCAAAATTTAGCCAGAAAAACTCAAAAATTAGCCAATAAATCTCGAAAATTAGCCATAAAACCCAAAACTTAGCCAGAAAAACCCAAAATTTAGCAAGAAAAACTCAAAAATTAGCCAAAAAAATCTCAAAAATTAGCCATAAAACCCAAAAATTAGCCAGAAGGACCCAAAAATTTGCCAGACAAACCCAAAAATTAGCAATAAAACCCAAAATTTAGCCAGAAAAACTCAAAAATTAGCCATAAAACTCAAAAATTAGCCATAAAAACCCAAAAATTAGCTATAAAACGCGAAAGATAGCTAGAAAAACTCAAAAATCAGCCATAAAAACTCAAAAAAAGTTTTTCTAGCTAAATTTTGGGTTTTCTGGCTAATTTTTGAGTTTTATGGCTAATTTTTGGGTTTTTATGGCTAATCTCTGAGTTTTTCTAACTGATTATTGGGTTTTATAGCCAGAAAAACCCAAAAATTAGCCATAAAACCCAAAAGTCACACAGAAAAACTCAGAAAGTAGCTAAAAAAACTCGAAAATTAGCCATGAAACCCAAAAATTAGCCAGAAAAAAAAATTAGCTGGAAAAAATAAAAAAATTAGCCATAAAACCCAAAAATTTGCCAGAAAGACCCAAAATATAGCTAGAAAAACTCAAAAATTAGCTGGGAAAACTCAGAAATTAGCCACAAAAACCCAACAATCAGATAGAAAAACTCAAAAATTAGCTAGAAAACCCAAAAATTAGCCAGAAAAACTCAAAAATTAGCCAAAAAAACCCAAAAATTAGTCATAAAACCCAAAATTTAGCAAGAAAAACTCAAAAATTAGCCAGAAAAACCCAAAATTCAGCCAGAAAAACTCAAAAATTAGACATAAAACCCAAAAATTTGCCAGAAAAACCCAAAATTTTGCTAGAAAAACTCAAAAATTAGCCAGAAAAACCCAAAAATTAGCCAGAAAAACCCAAAAATTAGCTAGAAAAACTCAAAAAATAGCTAGGAAAACTCAGAAATTAGCCACAAAAACCCAAAAATTTGCCAGAAAAACCCAAAATTTTGCTGGAAAAACTCAAAAATTAGCTAGGAAAACTCAGAAATTAGCCACAAAAACCCAAAAATTGTCAGAAAAACTCAAAAATTAGCCATAAAACCAAAAATTAGACAGAAAAACTCAAAAATTAGCCATGAAACCCAAAAATTAGCCAAAAAAAACCCAAAATTTAGCCAGAAAAACTCAAAAATTAGCCAGAAAAACCCAAAATTTAGCCAGAAAAACTCAAAAATTAGCCAGAAAAACTCAAAAATTAGCCAGAAAAACCCAAAAATTAGCTAGAAAAACCCAAAATTTAGCCAAAAAACTCAAAAATTAGCCATGAAACCCAAAAATTAGCCAGAAAAACCCAAAATTTAGCCAGAAAAACTCAAAAATTAGCCAGAAAAACCCAAAAATTAGTCATAAAACCCAAAAATTAGCCAGAAAAACTCGAAAATTAGCCAATAAATCTTGAAAATTAGCCATAAAACCCAAAAATTAGCCAGAGAAACTCGAAAATTAGCTAGAAAAACCCAAAATTTAGCCAAAAAACTCAAAAATTAGCCATGAAACCCAAAAAATAGCCAGAAAAACCCAAAATTTAGCCAGAAAAACTCAAAAATTAGCCAGAAAAACCCAAAAATTAGTCATAAAACCCAAAAATTAGCCAGAAAAACCCAAAATTTAGCCAAAAAACTCGAAAATTAGCCAATAAATCTTAAAAATTAGCCATAAAACCCAAAAATTAGCCAGAAAAACCCAAAATTTAGCAAGAAAAACTCAAAAATTAGCCAGAAAAACCCAAAATTCAGCCAGAAAAACTCAAAAATTAGCCATAAAACCCAAAAATTTGCCAGAAAAACCCAAAATTTAGCTAGAAAAACTCAAAAATTAGCTAGGAAAACTCAGAAATTAGCCACAAAAACCCAACAATCAGATAGAAAAACTCAAAAATTAGCTAGAAAACCCAAAAATTAGATAGAAATACTCAAAAATTTGCTAGAAAAACCCAAAAATTAGTCATAAAACCCAAAAATTAGCCAGAAAAACCCAAAATTTAGCCAGAAAAACTCAAAAATTAGCCAATAAATCTTAAAAATTCGCCATAAAACCAAAAATTAGCAAAAAAAACTCGGAAATTAGCTAGAAAAACTCAAAAATTAGCCATAAAACCCAAAAATTAGCCATAAAACCCATAAATTAGCCAGAAAACCCAAAATTTAGCTAGAAAAACTTTTGTGAATTTTTATGGCTCATTTTTGAGTTTTTCTAGCTATCTTTTGCGTTTTATAGCTAATTTTTGGGTTTTTATGGCTAATTTTTGGGTTTTCTGGCTAATTTTTGAGTTTTTCCAGCTAATTTTTGAGTTTTTCTGTCTAATTTTTGGGTTTTCCTAGCTAATTTTTGAGTTTTTCTAGCTGAATTTCGAGTTTTTCTGGCAAATTTTTGGGTTTTATGGCTAATTTATTTATTTTTTCTAGCTAATTTTTTTTTCTGGCTAATTTTTGGGTTTCATGGCTAATTTTTGAGTTTTTTTGGCTAAATTTTGGGTTTGTCTGGCAAATTTTTGGGTTTTTCTGGCTAATTTTTGGGTTTTATTGCTAATTTTTGAGTTTTCCTAGCTAAGTTTTGGGTTTTTCTAGCTCATTTTTGGGTTTTATGGCTAGTTTTTGAGTTTTTCTAGCTAATTTTCGAGTTATTCTGGCTAAATTTTGGGTTTTTCTGACAATTTTTGGGTTTTTCTGGCTAAATTTTGGGTTTTATGGCTATTTTTTGGGTTTTTCTAGCTAAATTTTGGGTTTTTCTGACAATTTTTGGGTTTTTCTGGCTAAATTTTGGTTTTTATGGTTAGTTTTTGGGTTTTTATGGCTAATTTTTGAGTTTTTCTAACTAATTTTTGGGTTTTATAGCTAATTTTTCATTTTTGAATTTTTCATTTTTGTGGCTGATTTTTGAGTTTTATGGTTAATTTTCGAGATTTTTTGGCTAATTTTTGGGTTTTTCTAGCTAATTTTTGAGTTTTTCTTGCTAACGTGTGGGTTTTTCTGGCTAATTTTTGGGTTTTATGGCTAATTTTTGAGTTTTTCTAGCTAATTTCTTAGTTTTTCTAGCTAATTTCAGAGTTTTTTTGGCTAATTTTTGGGTTTTATGGCTAATTTTCGGGTTTTTTTGATAATTTTTGGGTTTTTGTGGCTAAATTTTGGGTTTTTCTGGCAAATTTTTGGGTTTTATGGCGAATTTTTGAGTTTTTCTGGCTGAATTTTGGGTTTTTCTGGCTAATTTTTGGGTTTTATGGTTAATTTTTGAGATTTATTGGCTAATTTCTGAGTTTTTCTGGCTAAATTTTGGGTTTTTCTGGCTAATTTTTGGGTTTTATGGCTAATTTTTGAGTTTTTCTGGCTGAATTTTGGGTTTTTCTGGCTAATTTTTGAGTTTTTTTTGCTAAATTTAGGGTTTTTCTGGCTAATTTTTGAGTTTTATGGCTAATTTTTGGGTTTTTCTAGCTAAGTTTTCAGTTTTTCTAGCTAATTTCAGAGTTTTTTTGGCTAATTTTTGGGTTTTATGGCTAATTTTCGGGTTTTTTTGACAATTTTTGGGTTTTTGTGGCTGATTTATGAGTTTTTCTAGGTAATTTTTGAGTTTTTCTAGCTGAATTTTGGGTTTTTCTGGCAAATTTTTGGGTTTTATGGCTAATTTTTGAGTTTTTCTGGCTGAATTTTGGGTTTTATGGCTAATTTTTGGGTTTTATGGCTAATTTTTGAGTTTTTCTGGCTGAATTTTGGGTTTTTCTGGCTAATTTTTGAGTTTTTTTTGCTAAATTTAGGGTTTTTCTGGCTAATTTTTGAGTTTTATGGCTAATTTTTGGGTTTTTCTAGCTAAGTTTTCAGTTTTTCTAGCTAATTTCAGAGTTTTTTTGGCTAATTTTTGGGTTTTATGGCTAATTTTCGGGTTTTTTTGACAATTTTTGGGTTTTTGTGGCTGATTTATGAGTTTTTCTAGGTAATTTTTGAGTTTTTCTAGCTGAATTTTGGGTTTTTCTGGCAAATTTTTGGGTTTTATGGCTAATTTTTGAGTTTTTCTGGCTGAATTTTGGGTTTTATGGCTAATTTTTAAGATTTATGGGCTAATTTTTGAGTTTTTTGGCTAAATTTTGGGTTTTTCTAGCTAATTTTCGAGTTTCTCTGGCTAATTTTTGGGTCTTATGGCTAATTTTTAAGATTTATGGGCTAATTTTTGAGTTTTTCTAGCTAAATTTTGGGTTTTTCTGACAATTTTTGGGTTTTTCTGGCTAAATTTTGGGTTTTATGGCTAGTTTTTGGGTTTTTCTGGCTAATTTTTGAGTTTTTCTAACTAATTTTTGGGTTTTATAGCTAATTTTTCATTTTTGAATTTTTCATTTTTGTGGCTAATTTCTGAGTTTTTCTGGCTGATTTTTGAGTTTTATGGTTAATTTTCGAGATTTTTTGGCTGATTTTTGGGTTTTTCTAGCTAATTTTTGAGTTTTTCTTGCTAAACTTTGGGTTTTTCTGGCAAATTTTTGGGTTTTATGGCTAATTTTTGAGATTTTCTGGCTGAATTTTGGGTTTTTCTGGCTAATTTTTGAGTTTTTCTTGCTAAATTTTGGGTTCTTCTGGCTAATTTTTGGGTTTTATGGCTAATTTTTAAGATTTATGGGCTAATTTTTGAGTTTCTGGCTAAATTTTGGGTTTTTCTAGCTAATTTTTGAGTTTCTCTGGCTAATTTTTGGGTTTTATGGCTAATTTTTAAGATTTATGGGCTAATTTTTGAGTTTTTCTAGCTAAATTTTGGGTTTTTCTGACAATTTTTGGGTTTTTCTGGCAAATTTTTGGGTTTTATGGCGAATTTTTGAGTTTTTCTGGCTGAATTTTGGGTTTTTCTGGCTAATTTTTGAGTTTTTCTTGCCAAATTTTGGGTTTTTCTGGCTAATTTTTGGGTTTTATGGTTAATTTTTGAGATTTATTGGCTAATTTCTGAGTTTTTCTGGCTAAATTTTGGGTTTTTCTGGCTAATTTTTGGGTTTTATGGCTAATTTTTGAGTTTTTCTGGCTGAATTTTGGGTTTTTCTGGCTAATTTTTGAGTTTTTTTTGCTAAATTTAGGGTTTTTCTGGCTAATTTTTGAGTTTTATGGCTAATTTTTGGGTTTTTCTAGCTAAGTTTTCAGTTTTTCTAGCTAATTTCAGAGTTTTTTTGGCTAATTTTTAAGATTTATGGGCTAATTTTTGAGTTTTTTGGCTAAATTTTGGGTTTTTCTAGCTAATTTTCGAGTTTCTCTGGCTAATTTTTGGGTCTTATGGCTAATTTTTAAGATTTATGGGCTAATTTTTGAGTTTTTCTAGCTAAATTTTGGGTTTTTCTGACAATTTTTGGGTTTTTCTGGCTAAATTTTGGGTTTTATGGCTAGTTTTTGGGTTTTTCTGGCTAATTTTTGAGTTTTTCTAACTAATTTTTGGGTTTTATAGCTAATTTTTCATTTTTGAATTTTTCATTTTTGTGGCTAATTTCTGAGTTTTTCTGGATGATTTTTGAGTTTTATGGTTAATTTTCGAGATTTTTTGGCTGATTTTTGGGTTTTTCTAGCTAATTTTTGAGTTTTTCTTGCTAAACTTTGGGTTTTTCTGGCAAATTTTTGGGTTTTATGGCTAATTTTTGAGATTTTCTGGCTGAATTTTGGGTTTTTCTGGCTAATTTTTGAGTTTTTCTTGCTAAATTTTGGGTTCTTCTGGCTAATTTTTGGGTTTTATGGCTAATTTTTAAGATTTATGGGCTAATTTTTGAGTTTCTGGCTAAATTTTGGGTTTTTCTAGCTAATTTTTGAGTTTCTCTGGCTAATTTTTGGGTTTTATGGCTAATTTTTAAGATTTATGGGCTAATTTTTGAGTTTTTCTAGCTAAATTTTGGGTTTTTCTGACAATTTTTGGGTTTTTCTGGCAAATTTTTGGGTTTTATGGCGAATTTTTGAGTTTTTCTGGCTGAATTTTGGGTTTTTCTGGCTAATTTTTGAGTTTTTCTTGCCAAATTTTGGGTTTTTCTGGCTAATTTTTGGGTTTTATGGTTAATTTTTGAGATTTATTGGCTAATTTCTGAGTTTTTCTGGCTAAATTTTGGGTTTTTCTGGCTAATTTTTGGGTTTTATGGCTAATTTTTGAGTTTTTCTGGCTGAATTTTGGGTTTTTCTGGCTAATTTTTGAGTTTTTTTTGCTAAATTTAGGGTTTTTCTGGCTAATTTTTGAGTTTTATGGCTAATTTTTGGGTTTTTCTAGCTAAGTTTTCAGTTTTTCTAGCTAATTTCAGAGTTTTTTTGGCTAATTTTTGGGTTTTATGGCTAATTTTCGGGTTTTTTTGACAATTTTTGGGTTTTTGTGGCTGATTTATGAGTTTTTCTAGGTAATTTTTGAGTTTTTCTAGCTGAATTTTTAAGATTTATGGGCTAATTTTTGAGTTTTTCTGGCTAATTGTTGGGTTTTATGACTAATTTTTGGGTTTTTCTGGCTAATTTTTGAGTTTTTCTGGCTAAATTTTGGGTTTTTCTGGCTAATTTTTGGGTTTCATGGCTAATTTTTGAGTTTTTTGGCTAAATTTTGGGTTTTTCTAGCTAATTTTTGAGTTTCTCTGGCTAATTTTTGGGTTTTATGGCTAATTTTTAAGATTTATGGGCTAATTTTCGAGATTTTTTGGCTAATTTTTGGGTTTTTCTAGCTAATTTTTGAGTTTTTTTTGCTAAATTTAGGGTTTTTCTGGCTAATTTTTGGGTTTTATGGCTAATTTTTGGGTTTTTCTAGCTAATTTTTCAGTTTTTCTAGCTAATTTCAGAGTTTTTTTTGGCTAATTTTTGGGTTTTATGGCTAATTTTCGGGTTTTATGGCTAATTTTTAAGATTTATGGGCTAATTTTTGAGTTTTTCTGGCTAATTGTTGGGTTTTATGACTAATTTTTGGGTTTTTCTGGCTAATTTTTGAGTTTTTCTGGCTAATTTTTGAGTTTTTCTAGCTAAATTTTGGGTTTTTCTGGCAAATTTTTGGGTTTTATGGCTAATTTTTGAGTTTTTCTGGCTGAATTTTGGGTTTTTCTGGCTAATTTTTGAGTTTTTCCTGCTGAATTTTGGGTTTTTCTGGCTAATTTTTGGGTTTTATGGCTAATTTCTAAGATTTATTGGCTAGTTTTTTAGTTTTTTTGGCTAAATTTTGGGTTTTTCTGGCTAATTTTCGGGTTTTATGGCTAATTTTTAAGATTTATGGGCTAATTTTTGAGTTTTTCTGGCTAATTGTTGGGTTTTATGACTAATTTTTGGGTTTTTGTGGCTAATTTCTAAGATTTATTGGCTAATTTTTTAGTTTTTTTGGCTAAATTTTGGGTTTTATGGCTAATTTTCGGGTTTTATGGCTAATTTTTAAGATTTATGGGCTAATTTTTGAGTTTTTCTGGCTAATTGTTGGGTTTTATGACTAATTTTTGGGTTTTTCTGGCTAATTTTTGAGTTTTTCTGGCTAATTTTTGAGTTTTTCTAGCTAAATTTTGGGTTTTTCTGGCAAATTTTTGGGTTTTATGGCTAATTTTTGAGTTTTTCTGGCTGAATTTTGGGTTTTTCTGGCTAATTTTTGAGTTTTTCCTGCTGAATTTTGGGTTTTTCTGGCTAATTTTTGGGTTTTATGGCTAATTTCTAAGATTTATTGGCTAGTTTTTTAGTTTTTTTGGCTAAATTTTGGGTTTTTCTGGCTAATTTTCGGGTTTTATGGCTAATTTTTAAGATTTATGGGCTAATTTTTGAGTTTTTCTGGCTAATTGTTGGGTTTTATGACTAATTTTTGGGTTTTTGTGGCTAATTTCTAAGATTTATTGGCTAATTTTTTAGTTTTTTTGGCTAAATTTTGGGTTTTTCTGGCAAATTTTTGGGTTTTATGGCTAATTTCTGAGTTTTTCTGGCTGAATTTTGGGTTTTTCTGGCTAATTTTTGAGTTTTTCCTGCTGAATTTTGGGTTTTTCTGGCTAATTTTTGGGTTTTATGGCTAATTTCTAAGATTTATTGGCTAATTTCAGAGTTTTTTTGGCTAATTTTTGGGTTTTATGGCTAATTTTCGGGTTTTATGGCTAATTTTTAAGATTTATGGGCTAATTTTTGAGTTTTTCTGGCTAATTGTTGGGTTTTATGACTAATTTTTGGGTTTTTGTGGCTAATTTCTGAGTTTTTCTAGCTAATTTTTGAGTTTTTCTAGCTAAATTTTGGGTTTTTCTGGCAAATTTTTGGGTTTTATGGCTAATTTTTGAGTTTTTCTGGCTGAATTTTGGGTTTTTCTGGCTAATTTTTGAGTTTTTCCTGCTGAATTTTGGGTTTTTCTGGCTAATTTTTGGGTTTTATGGCTAATTTTTGAGTTTTTCTGGCTAAATTTTGGGTTTTTCTGACAATTTTTGAGTTTTTGTGGCTAATTTCTGAGTTTTTCTGGCTAATTTTCGAGATTTTCTGGCTAATTTTTGGGTTTTATGGCTAGTTTTTGATTTTTTTTAGCTAATTTTTCAGTTTTTCTAGCTAATTTCAGAGTTTTTTTGGCTAATTTTTGGGTTTTATGGCTAATTCTCGGGTTTTTTTGACAATTTTTGGGTTTTTGTGGCTAATTTCTGAGTTTTTCTAGCTAATTTTTGAGTTTTTCTAGCTAAATTTTGGGTTTTTCTGGCAAATTTTTGGGTTTCATGGCTAATTTTTGAGTTTTTTGGCTAAATTTTGGGTTTTTCTAGCTAATTTTTGAGTTTCTCTGGCTAATTTTTGGGTTTTATGGCTAATTTTTAAGATTTATGGGCTAATTTTCGAGATTTTTTGGCTAATTTTTGGGTTTTTCTAGCTAATTTTTGAGTTTTTTTTGCTAAATTTAGGGTTTTTCTGGCTAATTTTTGGGTTTTATGGCTAATTTTTGGGTTTTTCTAGCTAATTTTTCAGTTTTTCTAGCTAATTTCAGAGTTTTTTTGGCTAATTTTTGGGTTTTTCTGGCAAATTTTTGGGTTTTATGGCTAATTTTTGAGTTTTTCTGGCTGAATTTTGGGTTTTTCTGGATAATTTTTGAGTTTTTCCTGCTGAATTTTGGGTTTTTCTGGCTAATTTTTGGGTTTTATGGCTAATTTCTAAGATTTATTGGCTAATTTCAGAGTTTTTTTGGCTAATTTTTGGGTTTTATGGCTAATTTTCGGGTTTTATGGCTAATTTTTAAGATTTATGGGCTAATTTTTGAGTTTTTCTGGCTAATTGTTGGGTTTTATGACTAATTTTTGGGTTTTTGTGGCTAATTTCTGAGTTTTTTTAGCTAATTTTTGAGTTTTTCTAGCTAAATTTTGGGTTTTTCTGGCAAATTTTTGGGTTTTATGGCTAATTTTTGAGTTTTTCTGGCTGAATTTTGGGTTTTTCTGGCTAATTTTTGAGTTTTTCCTGCTGAATTTTGGGTTTTTCTGGCTAATTTTTGGGTTTTATGGCTAATTTCTAAGATTTATTGGCTAATTTTTTAGTTTTTTTGGCTAAATTTTGGGTTTTTCTGGCTAATTTTTGGGTTTTATGACTAATTTTTGGGTTTTTCTGGCTAATTTTTGAGTTTTTCTGGCTAAATTTTGGGTTTTTCTGGCTAATTTTTGGGTTTCATGGCTAATTTTTGAGTTTTTTGGCTAAATTTTAGGTTTTTCTAGCTAATTTTTGAGTTTCTCTGGCTAATTTTTGGGTTTTATGGCTAATTTTTAAGATTTATGGGCTAATTTTTGAGTTTTTCTGGCTAATTGTTGGGTTTTATGACTAATTTTTGGGTTTTTCTGGCTAATTTTTGAGTTTTTCTGGCTAAATTTTGGGTTTTTCTGGCTAATTTTTGGGTTTCATGGCTAATTTTTGAGTTTTTTGGCTAAATTTTGGGTTTTTCTAGCTAATTTTTGAGTTTCTCTGGCTAATTTTTGGGTTTTATGGCTAATTTTTAAGATTTATGGGCTAATTTTTGAGTTTTTCTGGCTAATTGTTGGGTTTTATGACTAATTTTTGGGTTTTTCTGGCTAATTTTTGAGTTTTTCTGGCTAAATTTTGGGTTTTTCTGACAATTTTTGAGTTTTTGTGGCTAATTTCTGAGTTTTTCTGGCTAATTTTCGAGATTTTCTGGCTAATTTTTGGGTTTTATGGCTAGTTTTTGATTTTTTTTAGCTAATTTTTCAGTTTTTCTAGCTAATTTCAGAGTTTTTTTGGCTAATTTTTGGGTTCTATGGCTAATTTTCGGGTTTTTTTGACAATTTTTGGGTTTTTGTGGCTAATTTCTGAGTTTTTCTAGCTAATTTTTGAGTTTTTCTAGCTAAGTTTTGGGTTTTTCTGGCAAATTTTTGGGTTTTATGGCTAATTTTTGAGTTTTTCTGGCTGAATTTTGGGTTTTTCTGGCTAATTTTTGAGTTTTTCCTGCTAAATTTTGGGTTTTTCTGGCTAATTTTTGGGTTTTATGGCTAATTTCTAAGATTTATTGGCTAATTTTTTAGTTTTTTTGGCTAAATTTTGGGTTTTTCTGGCTAATTTTTGGGTTTTATGACTAATTTTTGGGTTTTTCTGGCTAATTTTTGAGTTTTTCTGGCTAAATTTTGGGTTTTTCTGGCTAATTTTTGGGTTTTTCTGGCTAATTTTTGAGTTTTTCTGGCTAAATTTTGGGTTTTTCTGGCTAATTTCTGGGTTTTTCTGGCTAATTTTTGGGTTTTATGACTAATTTTTGGGTTTTTCTGGCTAATTTTTGAGTTTTTCTGGCTAAATTTTGGGTTTTTCTGGCTAATTTTTGGGTTTTTCTGGCTAATTTTTGAGTTTTTCTGGCTAAATTTTGGGTTTTTCTGGCTAATTTCTGGGTTTCATGGCTAATTTTTGAGTTTTTTTGGCTAAATTCTGGGTTTTTCTAGCTAATTTTTGGGTTTTTCTGGCTAATTTTTAAGTTTTTCTGGCTAAATTTTGGGTTTTTCTGGCTAATTCTTGAGTTTTTCTGGCTAATTTTTGGGTTTTATGACTAATTTTCGAGTTTTTTTAGTTACTTTCTGAGTTTTTCTGTGTGATTTTTGGGTTTTATGGCTAATTTTTGGGTTTTTCTGGCTATAAAACCCAAAAAATAGCCAGAAAAACTCAAAAATTAGCTAGAAAAACTCAGAAATTAGCCACAAGAACCCAAAAATTGTCAGAAAAACCCAAAAATTAGCAATAAAACCCAAAAATTAGCCAAAAAAAACTCGGAAATTATCTAGAAAAACTAAAAAATTAGCTAAAAAAACTCAAAAACTAGCCATAAAACCCAAAAATTAGCCAGAAAAAATTAGCTAGAAAAACTCAGAAATTAGCCACAAAAACCCAAAAATTGTCAGAAAAACCCAAAAATTAGCAATAAAACCCAAAAATTAGCCAGAAAAACTCATAAATTAGCTAAGAAAACTCAAAAATAAGCCACAAAAACCCAAAAATTAGCTAGAAAAACCCGAAAATTAGCTAGAAAAACCCAAAAATTAGCCAAAAAAAACTCAAAAACTAGCCATAAAACCCAAAAATTAGCCAGAAAAACCCAAAAATTGTCAGAAAAAACCAAAAATTGTCAGAAAAACCCAAAAATTGTCAGAAAAACCCAAAAATTGTCAGAAAAACCCAAAAATTTGCCATAAAACCAAAAATTAGCAAAAAAAACTCGGGAATTAGCTAGAAAAACTCAAAAATTAGCCATAAAACCCAAAAATTAGCCATAAAACCCATAAATTAGCCAGAAAACCCAAAATTTAGCTAGAAAAACTTTTGTGAATTTTTATGGCTCATTTTTGAGTTTTTCTAGCTATCTTTTGCGTTTTATAGCTAATTTTTGGGTTTTTATGGCTAATTTTTGGGTTTTATGGCTAATTTTTGGGTTTTATGGCTAATTTTTGGGTTTTATGGCTAATTTTTGGGTTTTCTGGCTAATTTTTGAGTTTTTCCAGCTAATTTTTGAGTTTTTCTGTCTAATTTTTGGGTTTTCCTAGCTAATTTTTGAGTTTTTCTAGCTGAATTTCGAGTTTTTCTGGCAAATTTTTGGGTTTTATTGCTAATTTTTGAGTTTTCCTAGCTAAGTTTTGGGTTTTTCTAGCTTATTTTTGGGTTTTATGGCTAATTTTTGAGTTTTTCTGGCTGAATTTTGGGTTTTTCTGGCTAATTTTTGAGTTTTTCCTGCTAAATTTTGGGTTTTTCTGGCTAATTTTTGGGTTTTATGGCTAATTTCTAAGATTTATTGGCTAATTTTTTAGTTTTTTTGGCTAAATTTTGGGTTTTTCTGGCTAATTTTTGGGTTTTATGACTAATTTTTGGGTTTTTCTGGCTAATTTTTGAGTTTTTCTGGCTAAATTTTGGGTTTTTCTGGCTAATTTTTGGGTTTTTCTAGCTAATTTTTGAGTTTTTCTGGCTAAATTTTGGGTTTTTCTGGCTAATTTCTGGGTTTTTCTGGCTAATTTTTGAGTTTTTCTGGCTAAATTTTGGGTTTTTCTGGCTAATTTCTGGGTTTCATGGCTAATTTTTGAGTTTTTTTGGCTAAATTCTGGGTTTTTCTAGCTAATTTTTGGGTTTTTCTGGCTAATTTTTGAGTTTTTCTGGCTAAATTTTGGGTTTTTCTGGCTAATTCTTGAGTTTTTCTGGCTAATTTTTGGGTTTTATGACTAATTTTCGAGTTTTTTTAGTTACTTTCTGAGTTTTTCTGTGTGATTTTTGGGTTTTATGGCTAATTTTTGGGTTTTTCTGGCTATAAAACCCAAAAATTAGCCAGAAAAACTCAAAAATTAGCTAGAAAAACTCAGAAATTAGCCACAAGAACCCAAAAATTGTCAGAAAAACCCAAAAATTAGCAATAAAACCCAAAAATTAGCCAAAAAAACTCGGAAATTATCTAGAAAAACTAAAAAATTAGCTAAAAAAACTCAAAAACTAGCCATAAAACCCAAAAATTAGCCAGAAAAAATTAGCTAGAAAAACTCAGAAATTAGCCACAAAAACCCAAAAATTGCCAGAAAAACCCAAAAATTAGCAATAAAACCCAAAAATTAGCCAGAAAAACTCATAAATTAGCTAAGAAAACTCAAAAATTAGCCACAAAAACCCAAAAATTAGCTAGAAAAACTCGAAAATTAGCTAGAAAAACCCAAAAATTAGCCAAAAAAAACTCAAAAACTAGCCATAAAACCCAAAAATTAGCCAGAAAAACCCAAAAATTGTCAGAAAAAACCAAAAATTGTCAGAAAAACCCAAAAATTGTCAGAAAAACCCAAAAATTTGCCATAAAACCAAAAATTAGCAAAAAAAACTCGGAAATTAGCTAGAAAAACTCAAAAATTAGCCATAAAACCCAAAAATTAGCCATAAAACCCATAAATTAGCCAGAAAACCCAAAATTTAGCTAGAAAAACTTTTGTGAATTTTTATGGCTCATTTTTGAGTTTTTCTAGCTATCTTTTGCGTTTTATAGCTAATTTTTGGGTTTTTATGGCTAATTTTTGGGTTTTATGGCTAATTTTTGGGTTTTATGGCTAATTTTTGGGTTTTCTGGCTAATTTTTGAGTTTTTCCAGCTAATTTTTGAGTTTTTCTGTCTAATTTTTGGGTTTTCCTAGCTAATTTTTGAGTTTTTCTAGCTGAATTTCGAGTTTTTCTGGCAAATTTTTGGGTTTTATTGCTAATTTATTTATTTTTTCTAGCTAATTTTTTTTCTGGCTAATTTTTGGGTTTCATGGCTAATTTTTGAGTTTTTTTGGCTAAATTTTGGGTTTGTCTGGCAAATTTTTGGGTTTTATGGCTAATTTTTGGGTTTTATTGCTAATTTTTGGGTTTTCTGGCTAATTTTTGAGTTTTTCCAGCTAATTTTTGAGTTTTTCTGTCTTATTTTTGGGTTTTCCTAGCTAATTTTTGAGTTTTTCTATCTGAATTTCGAGTTTTTCTGGCAAATTTTTGGGTTTTATTGCTAATTTATTTATTTTTCCTAGCTAATTTTTTTTTCTGGCTAATTTTTGGGTTTCATGGCTAATTTTTGAGTTTTTTGGCTAAATTTTGGGTTTGTCTGGCAAATTTTTGGGTTTTTCTGGCTAATTTTTGGGTTTTATTGCTAATTTTTGAGTTTTCCTAGCTAAGTTTTGGGTTTTTCTAGCTTATTTTTGGGTTTTATGGCTAGTTTTTGAGTTTTTCTAGCTAATTTTTGAGTTATTCTGGCTACATTTTGGGTTTTTCTGACAATTTTTGGGTTTTTCCGGCTAAATTTTGGGTTTTATGGCTAGTTTTTGGGTTTTTCTAGCTAAATTTTGGGTTTTTCTGACAATTTTTGGGTTTTTCTGGCTAAATTTTGGGTTTTATGACTAATTTTTGGGTTTTTCTGGCTAATTTTTGAGTTTTTCTGGCTAATTTTTGAGTTTTTCTAGCTAAATTTTGGGTTTTTCTGGCAAATTTTTGGGTTTTATGGCTAATTTTTGAGTTTTTCTGGCTGAATTTTGGGTTTTTCTGGCTAATTTTTGAGTTTTTCCTGCTGAATTTTGGGTTTTTCTGGCTAATTTTTGGGTTTTATGGCTAATTTCTAAGATTTATTGGCTAGTTTTTTAGTTTTTTTGGCTAAATTTTGGGTTTTTCTGGCTAATTTTCGGGTTTTATGGCTAATTTTTAAGATTTATGGGCTAATTTTTGAGTTTTTCTGGCTAATTGTTGGGTTTTATGACTAATTTTTGGGTTTTTGTGGCTAATTTCTAAGATTTATTGGCTAATTTTTTAGTTTTTTTGGCTAAATTTTGGGTTTTTCTGGCAAATTTTTGGGTTTTATGGCTAATTTCTGAGTTTTTCTGGCTGAATTTTGGGTTTTTCTGGCTAATTTTTGAGTTTTTCCTGCTGAATTTTGGGTTTTTCTGGCTAATTTTTGGGTTTTATGGCTAATTTCTAAGATTTATTGGCTAATTTCAGAGTTTTTTTGGCTAATTTTCGGGTTTTATGGCTAATTTTTAAGATTTATGGGCTAATTTTTGAGTTTTTCTGGCTAATTGTTGGGTTTTATGACTAATTTTTGGGTTTTTGTGGCTAATTTCTGAGTTTTTCTAGCTAATTTTTGAGTTTTTCTAGCTAAATTTTGGGTTTTTCTGGCAAATTTTTGGGTTTTATGGCTAATTTTTGAGTTTTTCTGGCTGAATTTTGGGTTTTTCTGGCTAATTTTTGAGTTTTTCCTGCTGAATTTTGGGTTTTTCTGGCTAATTTTTGGGTTTTATGGCTAATTTTTGAGTTTTTCTGGCTAAATTTTGGGTTTTTCTGACAATTTTTGAGTTTTTGTGGCTAATTTCTGAGTTTTTCTGGCTAATTTTCGAGATTTTCTGGCTAATTTTTGGGTTTTATGGCTAGTTTTTGATTTTTTTTAGCTAATTTTTCAGTTTTTCTAGCTAATTTCAGAGTTTTTTTGGCTAATTTTTGGGTTTTATGGCTAATTCTCGGGTTTTTTTGACAATTTTTGGGTTTTTGTGGCTAATTTCTGAGTTTTTCTAGCTAATTTTTGAGTTTTTCTAGCTAAATTTTGGGTTTTTCTGGCAAATTTTTGGGTTTCATGGCTAATTTTTGAGTTTTTTGGCTAAATTTTGGGTTTTTCTAGCTAATTTTTGAGTTTCTCTGGCTAATTTTTGGGTTTTATGGCTAATTTTTAAGATTTATGGGCTAATTTTCGAGATTTTTTGGCTAATTTTTGGGTTTTTCTAGCTAATTTTTGAGTTTTTTTTGCTAAATTTAGGGTTTTTCTGGCTAATTTTTGGGTTTTATGGCTAATTTTTGGGTTTTTCTAGCTAATTTTTCAGTTTTTCTAGCTAATTTCAGAGTTTTTTTGGCTAATTTTTGGGTTTTTCTGGCAAATTTTTGGGTTTTATGGCTAATTTTTGAGTTTTTCTGGCTGAATTTTGGGTTTTTCTGGCTAATTTTTGAGTTTTTCCTGCTGAATTTTGGGTTTTTCTGGCTAATTTTTGGGTTTTATGGCTAATTTCTAAGATTTATTGGCTAATTTTTTAGTTTTTTTGGCTAAATTTTGGGTTTTTCTGGCTAATTTTCGGGTTTTATGGCTAATTTTTAAGATTTATGGGCTAATTTTTGAGTTTTTCTGGCTAATTGTTGGGTTTTATGACTAATTTTTGGGTTTTTGTGGCTAATTTCTAAGATTTATTGGCTAATTTTTTAGTTTTTTTGGCTAAATTTTGGGTTTTTCTGGCAAATTTTTGGGTTTTATGGCTAATTTTTGAGTTTTTCTGGCTGAATTTTGGGTTTTTCTGGCTAATTTTTGAGTTTTTCCTGCTGAATTTTGGGTTTTTCTGGCTAATTTTTAGGTTTTATGGCTAATTTCTAAGATTTATTGGCTAATTTCAGAGTTTTTTTGGCTAATTTTTGGGTTTTATGGCTAATTTTCGGGTTTTATGGCTAATTTTTAAGATTTATGGGCTAATTTTTGAGTTTTTCTGGCTAATTGTTGGGTTTTATGACTAATTTTTGGGTTTTTGTGGCTAATTTCTGAGTTTTTTTAGCTAATTTTTGAGTTTTTCTAGCTAAATTTTGGGTTTTTCTGGCAAATTTTTGGGTTTTATGGCTAATTTTTGAGTTTTTCTGGCTGAATTTTGGGTTTTTCTGGCTAATTTTTGAGTTTTTCCTGCTGAATTTTGGGTTTTTCTGGCTAATTTTTGGGTTTTATGGCTAATTTCTAAGATTTATTGGCTAATTTTTTAGTTTTTTTGGCTAAATTTTGGGTTTTTCTGGCTAATTTTTGGGTTTTATGACTAATTTTTGGGTTTTTCTGGCTAATTTTTGAGTTTTTCTGGCTAAATTTTGGGTTTTTCTGGCTAATTTTTGGGTTTCATGGCTAATTTTTGAGTTTTTTGGCTAAATTTTAGGTTTTTCTAGCTAATTTTTGAGTTTCTCTGGCTAATTTTTGGGTTTTATGGCTAATTTTTAAGATTTATGGGCTAATTTTTGAGTTTTTCTGGCTAATTGTTGGGTTTTATGACTAATTTTTGGGTTTTTCTGGCTAATTTTTGAGTTTTTCTGGCTAAATTTTGGGTTTTTCTGGCTAATTTTTGGGTTTCATGGCTAATTTTTGAGTTTTTTGGCTAAATTTTGGGTTTTTCTAGCTAATTTTTGAGTTTCTCTGGCTAATTTTTGGGTTTTATGGCTAATTTTTAAGATTTATGGGCTAATTTTTGAGTTTTTCTGGCTAATTGTTGGGTTTTATGACTAATTTTTGGGTTTTTCTGGCTAATTTTTGAGTTTTTCTGGCTAAATTTTGGGTTTTTCTGACAATTTTTGAGTTTTTGTGGCTAATTTCTGAGTTTTTCTGGCTAATTTTCGAGATTTTCTGGCTAATTTTTGGGTTTTATGGCTAGTTTTTGATTTTTTTTAGCTAATTTTTCAGTTTTTCTAGCTAATTTCAGAGTTTTTTTGGCTAATTTTTGGGTTTTATGGCTAATTTTCGGGTTTTTTTGACAATTTTTGGGTTTTTGTGGCTAATTTCTGAGTTTTTCTAGCTAATTTTTGAGTTTTTCTAGCTAAGTTTTGGGTTTTTCTGGCAAATTTTTGGGTTTTATGGCTAATTTTTGAGTTTTTCTGGCTGAATTTTGGGTTTTTCTGGCTAATTTTTGAGTTTTTCCTGCTAAATTTTGGGTTTTTCTGGCTAATTTTTGGGTTTTATGGCTAATTTCTAAGATTTATTGGCTAATTTTTTAGTTTTTTTGGCTAAATTTTGGGTTTTTCTGGCTAATTTTTGGGTTTTATGACTAATTTTTGGGTTTTTCTGGCTAATTTTTGAGTTTTTCTGGCTAAATTTTGGGTTTTTCTGGCTAATTTTTGGGTTTTTCTGGCTAATTTTTGAGTTTTTCTGGCTAAATTTTGGGTTTTTCTGGCTAATTTCTGGGTTTTTCTGGCTAATTTTTGGGTTTTATGACTAATTTTTGGGTTTTTCTGGCTAATTTTTGAGTTTTTCTGGCTAAATTTTGGGTTTTTCTGGCTAATTTTTGGGTTTTTCTGGCTAATTTTTGAGTTTTTCTGGCTAAATTTTGGGTTTTTCTGGCTAATTTCTGGGTTTCATGGCTAATTTTTGAGTTTTTTTGGCTAAATTCTGGGTTTTTCTAGCTAATTTTTGGGTTTTTCTGGCTAATTTTTAAGTTTTTCTGGCTAAATTTTGGGTTTTTCTGGCTAATTCTTGAGTTTTTCTGGCTAATTTTTGGGTTTTATGACTAATTTTCGAGTTTTTTTAGTTACTTTCTGAGTTTTTCTGTGTGATTTTTGGGTTTTATGGCTAATTTTTGGGTTTTTCTGGCTATAAAACCCAAAAAATAGCCAGAAAAACTCAAAAATTAGCTAGAAAAACTCAGAAATTAGCCACAAGAACCCAAAAATTGTCAGAAAAACCCAAAAATTAGCAATAAAACCCAAAAATTAGCCAAAAAAACTCGGAAATTATCTAGAAAAACTAAAAAATTAGCTAAAAAAACTCAAAAACTAGCCATAAAACCCAAAAATTAGCCAGAAAAAATTAGCTAGAAAAACTCAGAAATTAGCCACAAAAACCCAAAAATTGTCAGAAAAACCCAAAAATTAGCAATAAAACCCAAAAATTAGCCAGAAAAACTCATAAATTAGCTAAGAAAACTCAAAAATAAGCCACAAAAACCCAAAAATTAGCTAGAAAAACCCGAAAATTAGCTAGAAAAACCCAAAAATTAGCCAAAAAAAACTCAAAAACTAGCCATAAAACCCAAAAATTAGCCAGAAAAACCCAAAAATTGTCAGAAAAAACCAAAAATTGTCAGAAAAACCCAAAAATTGTCAGAAAAACCCAAAAATTGTCAGAAAAACCCAAAAATTTGCCATAAAACCAAAAATTAGCAAAAAAAACTCGAGAATTAGCTAGAAAAACTCAAAAATTAGCCATAAAACCCAAAAATTAGCCATAAAACCCATAAATTAGCCAGAAAACCCAAAATTTAGCTAGAAAAACTTTTGTGAATTTTTATGGCTCATTTTTGAGTTTTTCTAGCTATCTTTTGCGTTTTATAGCTAATTTTTGGGTTTTTATGGCTAATTTTTGGGTTTTATGGCTAATTTTTGGGTTTTATGGCTAATTTTTGGGTTTTATGGCTAATTTTTGGGTTTTCTGGCTAATTTTTGAGTTTTTCCAGCTAATTTTTGAGTTTTTCTGTCTAATTTTTGGGTTTTCCTAGCTAATTTTTGAGTTTTTCTAGCTGAATTTCGAGTTTTTCTGGCAAATTTTTGGGTTTTATTGCTAATTTTTGAGTTTTCCTAGCTAAGTTTTGGGTTTTTCTAGCTTATTTTTGGGTTTTATGGCTAATTTTTGAGTTTTTCTGGCTGAATTTTGGGTTTTTCTGGCTAATTTTTGAGTTTTTTCTGCTAAATTTTGGGTTTTTCTGGCTAATTTTTGGGTTTTATGGCTAATTTCTAAGATTTATTGGCTAATTTTTTAGTTTTTTTGGCTAAATTTTGGGTTTTTCTGGCTAATTTTTGGGTTTTATGACTAATTTTTGGGTTTTTCTGGCTAATTTTTGAGTTTTTCTGGCTAAATTTTGGGTTTTTCTGGCTAATTTTTGGGTTTTTCTAGCTAATTTTTGAGTTTTTCTGGCTAAATTTTGGGTTTTTCTGGCTAATTTCTGGGTTTTTCTGGCTAATTTTTGAGTTTTTCTGGCTAAATTTTGGGTTTTTCTGGCTAATTTCTGGGTTTCATGGCTAATTTTTGAGTTTTTTTGGCTAAATTCTGGGTTTTTCTAGCTAATTTTTGGGTTTTTCTGGCTAATTTTTGAGTTTTTCTGGCTAAATTTTGGGTTTTTCTGGCTAATTCTTGAGTTTTTCTGGCTAATTTTTGGGTTTTATAACTAATTTTCGAGTTTTTTTAGTTACTTTCTGAGTTTTTCTGTGTGATTTTTGGGTTTTATGGCTAATTTTTGGGTTTTTCTGGCTATAAAACCCAAAAATTAGCCAGAAAAACTCAAAAATTAGCTAGAAAAACTCAGAAATTAGCCACAAGAACCCAAAAATTGTCAGAAAAACCCAAAAATTAGCAATAAAACCCAAAAATTAGCCAAAAAAACTCGGAAATTATCTAGAAAAACTAAAAAATTAGCTAAAAAAACTCAAAAACTAGCCATAAAACCCAAAAATTAGCCAGAAAAAATTAGCTAGAAAAACTCAGAAATTAGCCACAAAAACCCAAAAATTGTCAGAAAAACCCAAAAATTAGCAATAAAACCCAAAAATTAGCCAGAAAAACTCATAAATTAGCTAAGAAAACTCAAAAATTAGCCACAAAAACCCAAAAATTAGCTAGAAAAACTCGAAAATTAGCTAGAAAAACCCAAAAATTAGCCAAAAAAAACTCAAAAACTAGCCATAAAACCCAAAAATTAGCCAGAAAAACCCAAAAATTGTCAGAAAAAACCAAAAATTGTCAGAAAAACCCAAAAATTGTCAGAAAAACCCAAAAATTTGCCATAAAACCAAAAATTAGCAACAAAAACTCGGAAATTAGCTAGAAAAACTCAAAAATTAGCCATAAAACCCAAAAATTAGCCATAAAACCCATAAATTAGCCAGAAAACCCAAAATTTAGCTAGAAAAACTTTTGTGAATTTTTATGGCTCATTTTTGAGTTTTTCTAGCTATCTTTTGCGTTTTATAGCTAATTTTTGGGTTTTTATGGCTAATTTTTGGGTTTTATGGCTAATTTTTGGGTTTTATGGCTAATTTTTGGGTTTTCTGGCTAATTTTTGAGTTTTTCCAGCTAATTTTTGAGTTTTTCTGTCTAATTTTTGGGTTTTCCTAGCTAATTTTTGAGTTTTTCTAGCTGAATTTCGAGTTTTTCTGGCAAATTTTTGGGTTTTATTGCTAATTTATTTATTTTTTCTAGCTAATTTTTTTTCTGGCTAATTTTTGGGTTTCATGGCTAATTTTTGAGTTTTTTTGGCTAAATTTTGGGTTTGTCTGGCAAATTTTTGGGTTTTATGGCTAATTTTTGGGTTTTATTGCTAATTTTTGGGTTTTCTGGCTAATTTTTGAGTTTTTCCAGCTAATTTTTGAGTTTTTCTGTCTTATTTTTGGGTTTTCCTAGCTAATTTTTGAGTTTTTCTATCTGAATTTCGAGTTTTTCTGGCAAATTTTTGGGTTTTATTGCTAATTTATTTATTTTTCCTAGCTAATTTTTTTTTCTGGCTAATTTTTGGGTTTCATGGCTAATTTTTGAGTTTTTTGGCTAAATTTTGGGTTTGTCTGGCAAATTTTTGGGTTTTTCTGGCTAATTTTTGGGTTTTATTGCTAATTTTTGAGTTTTCCTAGCTAAGTTTTGGGTTTTTCTAGCTTATTTTTGGGTTTTATGGCTAGTTTTTGAGTTTTTCTGTCTTATTTTTGGGTTTTCCTAGCTAATTTTTGAGTTTTTCTATCTGAATTTCGAGTTTTTCTGGCAAATTTTTGGGTTTTATTGCTAATTTATTTATTTTTCCTAGCTAATTTTTTTTTCTGGCTAATTTTTGGGTTTCATGGCTAATTTTTGAGTTTTTTGGCTAAATTTTGGGTTTGTCTGGCAAATTTTTGGGTTTTTCTGGCTAATTTTTGGGTTTTATTGCTAATTTTTGAGTTTTCCTAGCTAAGTTTTGGGTTTTTCTAGCTTATTTTTGGGTTTTATGGCTAGTTTTTGAGTTTTTCTAGCTAATTTTTGAGTTATTCTGGCTACATTTTGGGTTTTTCTGACAATTTTTGGGTTTTTCCGGCTAAATTTTGGGTTTTATGGCTAGTTTTTGGGTTTTTCTAGCTAAATTTTGGGTTTTTCTGACAATTTTTGGGTTTTTCTGGCTAAATTTTGGGTTTTATGGCTAGTTTTTGGGTTTTTATATCTAATTTTTGGGTTTTATAGCTAATTTTTCATTTCTGTGGCTAATTTCTGAGTTTTTCTGGCTGATTTTTGAGTTTTATGGTTAATTTTCGAGATTTTTTGGCTAATTTTTGGGTTTTTCTAGCTAATTTTTGAGTTTGTCTTGCTAAATTTTGGGTTTTTCTGGCTAATTTTTGGGTTTTATGGCTAATTTTTGGGTTTTTCTAGCTAATTTCTTAGTTTTTCTAGCTAATTTCAGAGTTTTTTTGGCTAATTTTTGGGTTTTATGGCTAATTTTCGGGTTTTTTTGACAATTTTTGGGTTTTTGTGGCTAAATTTTGGGTTTTTCTGGCAAATTTTTGGGTTTTATGGCTAATTTTTGAGTTTTTCTGGCTGAATTTTGGGTTTTTCTGGCTAGGTTTGGGGTTTTTCTTGCTAAATTTTGAGTTTTTCTGGCTAATTTTTGGGTTTTATGGTTAATTTTTGAGATTTATTGGCTAATTTCTGAGTTTTTCTGGCTAAATTTTGGGTTTTTCTGGCTAATTTTTGGGTTTTCTGGCTAATTTTTGAGTTTTTCCAGCTAATTTTTGAGTTTTTCTGTCTAATTTTTGGGTTTTCCTAGCTAATTTTTGAGTTTTTCTAGCTGAATTTCGAGTTTTTCTGGCAAATTTTTGGGTTTTATGGCTAATTTATTTATTTTTTCTAGCTAATTTTTTTTTCTGGCTAATTTTTGGGTTTCATGGCTAATTTTTGAGTTTTTTTGGCTAAATTTTGGGTTTGTCTGGCAAATTTTTGGGTTTTTCTGGCTAATTTTTGGGTTTTATTGCTAATTTTTGAGTTTTCCTAGCTAAATTTTGGGTTTTTCTAGCTTATTTTTGGGTTTTATGGCTAGTTTCTGAGTTTTTCTAGCTAATTTTTGAGTTATTCTGACAATTTTTGGGTTTTTCTGGATAAATTTTGGGTTTTATGGCTAGTTTTTGGGTTTTTCTGGCTGATTTTTGAGTTTTATGGTTAATTTTCGAGATTTTTTGGCTAATTTTTGGGTTTTTCTAGTTAATTTTTGAGTTTTTCTTGCTAATTTCAGAGTTTTTTGGCTAATTTTTGGGTTTTATGACTAATTTTCGGGTTTTTTTGACAATTTTTGGGTTTTTGTGGCTAATTTCTGAGTTTTCCTAGCTAATTTTTGAGTTTTTCTAGCTAAATTTTGGGTTTTTCTGGCAAATTTTTTGGGTTTTATGGCTAATTTTTGAGTTTTTCTTGCTGAATTTTGGGTTTTTCTGGCTAATTTTTGAGTTTTTCTTGCTAAATTTTGGGTTCTTCTGGCTAATTTTTGGGTTTTATGGCCAATTTTTGAGATTTTTTGGCTAATTTTTGAGTTTTTCTTGCTAAATTTTGGGTTTTTCTGGCTAATTTTTGGGTTTTATGGTTAATTTTTGAGATTTATTGGCTAATTTCTGAGTTTTTCTGGCTAATTTTTGGGTTTTCTGGCTAATTTTTGAGTTTTTCCAGCTAATTTTTGAGTTTTTCTGTCTAATTTTTGGGTTTTCCTAGCTAATTTTTGAGTTTTATGGCTAATTTTTGGGTTTTTCTGACAATTTTTGGGTTTTTCTGGCTAAATTTTGGGTTTTATGGCTAGTTTTTGGGTTTTTATGGCTAATTTTTGAGTTTTTCTAACTAAATTTTGGGTTTTATAGCTAATTTTTCAATTTTGAATTGTTCATTTTTGTGGCTAATTTCTGAGTTTTTCTGGCTGATTTTTGAGTTTTATGGTTAATTTTCGAGATTTTTTGGCTAATTTTTGTGTTTTTCTAGCTAATTTTTGAGTTTTTCTTGCTAAATTTTGGGTTTTTCTGGCTAATTTTTGGGTTTTTCTAGCTAATTTTTTAGTTTTTCTAGCTAATTTCAGAGTTTTTCTGGCTAATTTCTGGGTTGTATGACTAATTTTTGAGTTTTTCTAACTAATTCTTGGGTTTTATAGCTAATTCTTGTATTTTTGTGGCTAATTCTTGTATTTTTGTGGCTAATTTTTGAGTTTCTCTAGCTAATTTTTGGGTTTTTATAGCTAATTTCTGAGTTTTTCTAGCTAATATTTGAGTTTTTCTAGCTAAATGTTGGGTTTTTCTGGCTAATTTTTGGGTTCTATGGCTAATTTTTGAGTTTATTTGGTTAATTTTTGGGTTTTTCTAGCTAATTTTTGAGTTTTTCTGGCTAATTTTTGGGTTTTATGAGTAATTTTCGAGTTTTTCCAGCTAATTTTTGAGTTTTTATGTCCAATTTCTGGGTTTTATGGCTAATTTTTGGGTTTTTCTGACAATTTTTGGGTTTTTTAGGCTAATTTCTGAGTTTTCCTAGCTAATTTTTGAGTTTTTCTAGCTGAATTTTGGGTTTTTCTGGCAAATTCTTGGGCTTTTCCATCTATTTTTTTTTTCTGGCTAATTTCTGGGTTTCATGGCTAATTTTTGAGTTTTTTTGGCTAATTTTTGAGTTTTTCCAGCTGATTTTTGAGTTTTTCTGGCTAATTTTTGGGTTTTATGACTAATTTTCGAGTTTTTTTAGCTACTTTCTGAGTTTTTCTGTGTGATTTTTGAGTTTTATGGCTAATTTTTGAGTTTTTCTGGCTAAATTTTGGGTTTTTCTGGCTAATTTTTGGGTTTTATGGCTAATTTTTGAGATTAATTGGCTAATTTTTGAGTTTTTCCAGCTAATTTTTGAGTTTTTCTGTCTAATTTTTGGGTTTTCCTAGCTAATTTTTGAGTTTTATGGCTAATTTTTGGGTTTTTCTGACAATTTTTGGGTTTTTCTGGCTAAATTTTGGGTTTTATGGCTAGTTTTTGGGTTTTTATGGCTAATTTTTGAGTTTTTCTAACTAAATTTTGGGTTTTATAGCTAATTTTTCAATTTTGAATTGTTCATTTTTGTGGCTAATTTCTGAGTTTTTCTGGCTGATTTTTGAGTTTTATGGTTAATTTTCGAGATTTTTTGGCTAATTTTTGTGTTTTTCTAGCTAATTTTTGAGTTTTTCTTGCTAAATTTTGGGTTTTTCTGGCTAATTTTTGGGTTTTTCTAGCTAATTTTTTAGTTTTTCTAGCTAATTTCAGAGTTTTTCTGGCTAATTTCTGGGTTGTATGACTAATTTTTGAGTTTTTCTAACTAATTCTTGGGTTTTATAGCTAATTCTTGTATTTTTGTGGCTAATTCTTGTATTTTTGTGGCTAATTTTTGAGTTTCTCTAGCTAATTTTTGGGTTTTTATAGCTAATTTCTGAGTTTTTCTAGCTAATATTTGAGTTTTTCTAGCTAAATGTTGGGTTTTTCTGGCTAATTTTTGGGTTCTATGGCTAATTTTTGAGTTTATTTGGTTAATTTTTGGGTTTTTCTAGCTAATTTTTGAGTTTTTCTGGCTAATTTTTGGGTTTTATGAGTAATTTTCGAGTTTTTCCAGCTAATTTTTGAGTTTTTATGTCCAATTTCTGGGTTTTATGGCTAATTTTTGGGTTTTTCTGACAATTTTTGGGTTTTTTAGGCTAATTTCTGAGTTTTCCTAGCTAATTTTTGAGTTTTTCTAGCTGAATTTTGGGTTTTTCTGGCAAATTCTTGGGCTTTTCCATCTATTTTTTTTTTCTGGCTAATTTCTGGGTTTCATGGCTAATTTTTGAGTTTTTTTGGCTAATTTTTGAGTTTTTCCAGCTGATTTTTGAGTTTTTCTGGCTAATTTTTGGGTTTTATGACTAATTTTCGAGTTTTTTTAGCTACTTTCTGAGTTTTTCTGTGTGATTTTTGAGTTTTATGGCTAATTTTTGAGTTTTTCTGGCTAAATTTTGGGTTTTTCTGGCTAATTTTTGGGTTTTATGGCTAATTTTTGAGATTAATTGGCTAATTTTTGAGTTTTTCTGGCTAAATTTTGGGTTTTTCTGGCTAACTTTCGGGTTTTATGGCTAATTTTTGGGTTTTCTGGCTATTTCTGGGTTTTATGGCATATTTTTGAGTTTTTCCAGTTAAATTTTGGGTTTTTCTAGCTTATTTTTGGGTTTTTTGGCTAGTTTTTGAGTTTTTCCAGCTAATTTTTGAGTTTTTCTGGCTGATTTTTGGGTTTTATGGCTAATTTTTGAATTTTTCTAGCTAATTTTCGAGTTTTTTTGTCTAATTTTTGGTTTTATGGCTAATTTTTGGGTTGTTCTGACAATTTTTGGGTTTTTGTGGCTAATTTCTGAGTTTTCCTAGCTAATTTTTGAGTTTTTCTTGCTAAATTCCGGGTTTTTCTGGCTAATTTTTGGGTTTTATGGCTTATTTTTGAGATTTATTGGCTAATTTTTGATTTTTTCTGGCTAATTTTTGGGTTTTATTGATAATTTTTGGGTCTGTCTGGCAAATTTTTGGGTTTTTCTGGCTAATTTTTGGGTTTTATGGCTAATTTTTGAGTTTTTCTTGCTGAATTTTGGGTTTTTCTGGCTAATTTTTGGGTTTTATGGTTAATTTTTGAGATTTATTGGCTAATTTCTGAGTTTTTCTGGCTAATTTTTGGGTTTTCTGGCTAATTTTTGAGTTTTTCCAGCTAATTTTTGAGTTTTTCTGTCTAATTTTTGGGTTTTCCTAGCTAATTTTTGAGTTTTATGGCTAATTTTTGGGTTTTTCTGACAATTTTTGGGTTTTTCTGGCTAAATTTTGGGTTTTATGGCTAGTTTTTGGGTTTTTATGGCTAATTTTTGAGTTTTTCTAACTAAATTTTGGGTTTTATAGCTAATTTTTCAATTTTGAATTGTTCATTTTTGTGGCTAATTTCTGAGTTTTTCTGGCTGATTTTTGAGTTTTATGGTTAATTTTCGAGATTTTTTGGCTAATTTTTGTGTTTTTCTAGCTAATTTTTGAGTTTTTCTTGCTAAATTTTGGGTTTTTCTGGCTAATTTTTGGGTTTTTCTAGCTAATTTTTTAGTTTTTCTAGCTAATTTCAGAGTTTTTCTGGCTAATTTCTGGGTTGTATGACTAATTTTTGAGTTTTTCTAACTAATTCTTGGGTTTTATAGCTAATTCTTGTATTTTTGTGGCTAATTCTTGTATTTTTGTGGCTAATTTTTGAGTTTCTCTAGCTAATTTTTGGGTTTTTATAGCTAATTTCTGAGTTTTTCTAGCTAATATTTGAGTTTTTCTAGCTAAATGTTGGGTTTTTCTGGCTAATTTTTGGGTTCTATGGCTAATTTTTGAGTTTATTTGGTTAATTTTTGGGTTTTTCTAGCTAATTTTTGAGTTTTTCTGGCTAATTTTTGGGTTTTATGACTAATTTTCGAGTTTTTCCAGCTAATTTTTGAGTTTTTATGTCCAATTTCTGGGTTTTATGGCTAATTTTTGGGTTTTTCTGACAATTTTTGGGTTTTTTAGGCTAATTTCTGAGTTTTCCTAGCTAATTTTTGAGTTTTTCTAGCTGAATTTTGGGTTTTTCTGGCAAATTCTTGGGCTTTTCCATCTATTTTTTTTTTCTGGCTAATTTCTGGGTTTCATGGCTAATTTTTGAGTTTTTTTGGCTAATTTTTGAGTTTTTCCAGCTGATTTTTGAGTTTTTCTGGCTAATTTTTGGGTTTTATGACTAATTTTCGAGTTTTTTTAGCTACTTTCTGAGTTTTTCTGTGTGATTTTTGAGTTTTATGGCTAATTTTTGAGTTTTTCTGGCTAAATTTTGGGTTTTTCTGGCTAATTTTTGGGTTTTATGGCTAATTTTTGAGATTAATTGGCTAATTTTTGAGTTTTTCTGGCTAAATTTTGGGTTTTTCTGGCTAACTTTCGGGTTTTATGGCTAATTTTTGGGTTTTCTGGCTATTTCTGGGTTTTATGGCATATTTTTGAGTTTTTCCAGTTAAATTTTGGGTTTTTCTAGCTTATTTTTGGGTTTTTTGGCTAGTTTTTGAGTTTTTCCAGCTAATTTTTGAGTTTTTCTGGCTGATTTTTGGGTTTTATGGCTAATTTTTGAATTTTTCTAGCTAATTTTCGAGTTTTTTTGTCTAATTTTTGGTTTTATGGCTAATTTTTGGGTTGTTCTGACAATTTTTGGGTTTTTGTGGCTAATTTCTGAGTTTTCCTAGCTAATTTTTGAGTTTTTCTTGCTAAATTCCGGGTTTTTCTGGCTAATTTTTGGGTTTTATGGCTTATTTTTGAGATTTATTGGCTAATTTTTGATTTTTTCTGGCTAATTTTTGGGTTTTATTGATAATTTTTGGGTCTGTCTGGCAAATTTTTGGGTTTTTCTGGCTAATTTTTGGGTTTTATGGCTAATTTTTGAGTTTTTCTAGTTAAATTTTGGGTTTTTATAGCTTATTTGTGGGTTTTATGGCTAGTTTTTGAGTTTTTCCAGCTAATTTTTGAGTTTTTCTGGCTGATTTTTGGGTTTTATGGCTAATTTTTGAATTTTTCTAGCTAATTTTCGAGTTTTTTTGTCTAATTTTTGGTTTTATGGCTAATTTTTGGGTTGTTCTGACAATTTTTGGGTTTTTGTGGCTAATTTCTGAGTTTTCCTAGCTAATTTTTGAGTTTTTCTTGCTAAATTCCGGGTTTTTCTGGCTAATTTTTAGGTTTTATGGCTTATTTTTGAGATTTATTGGCTAATTTTTGAGTTTTTCTGGCTAATTTTTGGGTTTTATTGATAATTTTTGGGTCTGTCTGGCAAATTTTTGAGTTTTTCTGGCTAATTTTTGGGTTTTATGGCTAATTTTTGAGTTTTTCTAGTTAAATTTTAGGTTTTTCCAGCTTATTTGTGGGTTTTATGGCTAGTTTTTGAGTTTTTCCAGCTAATTTTTGAGTTTTTCTGGCTGATTTTTGGGTTTTATGGCTAATTTTTGTGTTTTATTAGTTAAATTTCGGGTTTTTCTAGCTTATTTTTGGGCTTTATGGCTAATTTTTGAGTTTTTTTGGCTAAATTTTGGGTTTTTCTGGCTAATTTTTGGGTTTCATGGCTAATTTTTGAGTTTTTCTAGCTATCTTTCGCGTTTTATAGCTAATTTTTGGGTTTTTATGGCTAATTTTTTAGTTTTTTTGATTAATTTTTGAGTTTTTCTAGCTAATTTTTGAGTTTTTTCGGCTAATTTTTGGGTTTTATGACTAATTTTCGAAGTTTTCCAGCTAATTTTTGAGTTTTTATGTCCAATTTCTGGGTTTTATGTCTAATTTTTGGGTTTTTCTGACAATTTTTGGGTTTTTCCTACAAATTTTCGGGTTCTATGGCTAATTTTTTTATTTTTTCTAGCTAATTTTTTTTTCTGGCTAATTTTTGGGTTTCATGGCTAATATTTGAGTTTTTTTGGCTAATTTTTGGGTTTTTCTAGCTAATTTTTGAGTTTTTCTGGCTAATTTTTGGGTTTTATGACTAATTTTCGAGTTTTTCCAACTAATTTTTGAGTTTTTATGTCCAATTTCTGGGTTTTATGGCTAATTTTTGGGTTTTTCTGACAATTTTTGGGTTTTTCTGGCAAATTTTTGGGTTCTAGGGCTATTTTTTGAGAGTTTTTGGCTAACTTCTGAGTTTTCCTAGCTAATTTTTGAGTTTTTCTAGCTAAATTTTGGGTTTTTCTGTCAAATTTTTGGGTTTTATGGTTAATTTTTTAATTTTTTCCTAGCTAATTTCTTTTTTCTGGCTAATTTTTGGGTTTCATGTCTAATTTTTGAGTTTTTTCGGCTAATTTTTGAGATTTTCTAGCTAATTTTTGAGTTTTTCTGGCTAATTTCTGGGTTTTATGGCTAATTTTTGAGTTTTATTAGTTAAATTTTGGGTTTTTCTGGCAAATTTTTGGGTTTTATGGCTAATTTTCCTATTTTTTCTAGCTAATATTTGGGTTTTTCCGACAATTTTTGGGTTTTTCTGACAATTTTTGGGTTTTTGTGGCTAATTTCTGAGTTTTCCTAGCTAATTTTTGAGTTTTTCTAGCTGAATTTTGGGTTTTTCTGGCTAATTTTTTGGTTTTCTAGCTAAAATTTGAGTTTTTCTAGCTAAATTTTGGGTTTTTCTGGCTAATTTTTGGGTTCTATGGCTAATTTTTGAGTTTATTTGGTTAATTTTTGGGTTTTTCTAGCTAATTTTTGAGTTTTTCTGGCTAATTTTTGGGTTTTATGACTAATTTTCGAGTTTTTCCAGCTAATTTTTGAGTTTTTATGTCCAATTTTTGGGTTTTATGGCTAATTTTTGGGTTTTTCTGACAATTTCTGGGTTTTTGAGGCTAATTTCTGAGTTTTCCTAGCTAATTTTTGAGTTTTTCTAGCTGAATTTTGGGTTTTTCTGGCAAATTTTTGGGCTTTATGGCTAATTTTTTTATTTTTTCCATCTATTTTTTTTTCTGGCTAATTTCTGGGTTTCATGGCTAATTTTTGAGTTTTTTTGTCTAATTTTTGAGTTTTTCCAGCTGATTTTTGAGTTTTTCTGGCTAATTTTTGGGTTTTATGACTAATTTTCGAGTTTTTTTAGCTACTTTCTGAGTTTTTCTGTGTGATTTTTGAGTTTTATGGCTAATTTTTGGGTTTTTCTGGCTAATTTTTGGGTTTTATGGCTAATTTTTGAGATTAATTGGCTAATTTTTTAGTTTTTCTGGCTAAATTTTGGGTTTTTCGGGCTAACTTTCGGGTTTTATGGCTAATTTTTGGGTTTTATGGCTAATTTTTGGGTTTTATGGCAAATTTTTCTATTTTTTCTAGCTAATTTTTTTTTCTGGCTAATTTTTGGGTTTCATGGCTAATTTTTGAGTTTTTCCAGCTAATTTTTGAGTTTTTCTGGCTGATTTTTGGGTTTTATGGCTAATTTTTGAGTTTTATTAGTTAAATTTTGGATTTTTCTGGCAAATTTTTGGGTTTTATGGCTAATTTTCCTATTTTTTCTAGCTAATTTTTGGGTTTTTCCGACAATTTTTGGGTTTTTCTGACAATTTTTGGGTTTTTGTGGCTAATTTCTTAGTTTTCCTAGCTAATTTTTGAGTTTTTCTAGCTAAATTTTGAGTTTTTCTGGCTAATTTTTGGGTTTTATGGCTAATTTTTGAGTTTTTCTAGTTAAATTTTGGGTTTTTCTAGCTTATTTTTGGGTTTTTTGGCTAGTTTTTGAGTTTTTCCAGCTAATTTTTGAGTTTTTCTGGCTGATTTTTGGGTTTTATGGCTAATTTTTGAATTTTTCTAGCTAATTTTCGAGTTTTTTTGTCTAATTTTTGGTTTTATGGCTAATTTTTGGGTTGTTCTGACAATTTTTGGGTTTTTGTGGCTAATTTCTGAGTTTTCCTAGCTAATTTTTGAGTTTTTCTTGCTAAATTCCGGGTTTTTCTGGCTAATTTTTGGGTTTTATGGCTTATTTTTGAGATTTATTGGCTAATTTTTGAGTTTTTCTGGCTAATTTTTGGGTTTTATTGATAATTTTTGGGTCTGTCTGGCAAATTTTTGGGTTTTTCTGGCTAATTTTTGGGTTTTATGGCTAATTTTTGAGTTTTTCTAGTTAAATTTTGGGTTTTTCTAGCTTATTTGTGGGTTTTATGGCTAGTTTTTGAGTTTTTCCAGCTCATTTTTGAGTTTTTCTGGCTGATTTTCGGGTTTTATGGCTAATTTTTGAGTTTTATTAGTTAAATTTCGGGTTTTTCTAGCTTATTTTTGGGTTTTATGGCTAATTTTTGAGTTTTTTTGGCTAAATTTTGGGTTTTTCTGGCTAATTTTTGGGTTTCATGGCTAATTTTTTAGTTTTTTTGATTAATTTTTGAGTTTTTCTAGCTAATTTTTGAGTTTTTCTGGCTAATTTTTGGGTTTTATGACTAATTTTCGAAGTTTTCCAGCTAATTTTTGAGTTTTTATGTCCAATTTCTGGGTTTTATGGCTAATTTTTCGGTTTTTCTGACAATTTTTGGGTTTTTCTGGCAAATTTTTGGTTTCAAGGGCTATTTTTTGAGAGATTTTGGCTAACTTCTGAGTTTTTCTAGCTAATTTTTGAGTTTTTCTAGCTAAATTTTGGGTTTTTCTGTCAAATTTTTGGGTTTTATGGTTGATTTTTTAATTTTTTCCTAGCTAATTTCTTTTTTCTGGCTAATTTTTGGGTTTCATGTCTAATTTTTGAGTTTTTTCGGCTAATTTTTGAGTTTTCCTAGCTAATTTTTGAGTTTTTCTGGCTAATTTTTGGGTTTTATGGCTAATTTTTGAGTTTTATTAGTTAAATTTTGGGTTTTTCTGGCAAATTTTTGGGTTTTATGGCTAATTTTCCTATTTTTTCTAGCTAATTTTTGGGTTTTTCCGACAATTTTTGGGTTTTTCTGACAATTTTTGGGTTTTTGTGGCTAATTTCTGAGTTTTTCCAGCTAATTTTTGAGTTTTTCTGGCTGATTTTTGGGTTTCATGGCTAATTTTTGAATTTTTGTAGCTAATTTTTGAGTTTTTTTGTCTAATTTTTGGTTTTATGGCTAATTTTTGGGTTTTTCTGACAATTTTTGGGTTTTTGTGGCTAATTTCTGAGTTTTCCTAGCTAATTTTTGAGTTTTTCTTGCTAAATTCCGGGTTTTTCTGGCTAATTTTTGAGATTTATTGGCTAATTTTTGAGTTTTTCTGGCTAATTTTTGGGTTTTATTGATAATTTTTGGGTCTGTCTGGCAAATTTTTGGGTTTTATGGCTAATTTTTGAGTTTTTCTAGTTAAATTTTGGGTTTTTCTAGCTTATTTGTGGGTTTTATGGCTAGTTTTTGAGTTTTTCCAGCTAATTTCTGAGTTTTTCTGGCTGATTTTTGGGTTTTATGGCTAATTTTTGAGTTTTATTAGTTAAATTTCGGGTTTTTCTAGCTTATTTTTGGGTTTTATGGCTAATTTTTGAGTTTTTCTGGCTGATTTTTGGGTTTTATGGCTAATTTTTGGGTTTTTCTAGCTAATTTTTGAGTTTTTCTGGCTAATTTTTGGGTTTTTCTGTCTAATTTCTGGGTTTTATGGCTAATTTTTGGGTTTTTCTGACAATTTTTGGGTTTTTGTGGCTAATTTCTGAGTTTTCCTAGCTAGTTTTTGAATTTTTCTAGCTAAATTTTGGGTTTTTCTGGCAAATTTTTGGGTTTTATGGCTAATTTTTTTATTTTTTTCTAGCTAATTTCCTTTGTTTTGGCTAATTTTTGGGTTTCATGTCTAATTTTTGAGTTTTTTCGGCTAATTTCTGAGTTTTTCTAGCTAATTTTTGAGTTTTTCTGGCTAATTTTTGGGTTTTATGGCTAATTTTTGAGTTTTTCTAACTAATTCTTGGGTTTTATAGCTGATTCTTGTATTTTTGTGGCTAATTCTTGTATTTTTGTGGCTAATTTTTGAGTTTCTCTAGCTAATTTTTGGGTTTTTATAGCTAATTTCTGAGTTTTTCTAGCTAATTTTTGGGTTTTTCTAGCTAATTTTTGAGTTTTTCTGGCTAATTTTTGGGTTTTTCTGTCTAATTTCTGGGTTTTATGGCTAATTTTTGGGTTTTTCTGACAATTTTTGGGTTTTTGTGGCTAATTTCTGAGTTTTCCTAGCTAATTTTTGAGATTTTCTAGCTGAATTTTGGGTTTTTCTGGCTAATTTTTGGGTTTTATGACTAATTTTCGAGTTTTTCCAGCTAATTTTTGAGTTTTTATGTCCAATTTCTGGGTTTTATGGCTAATTTTTGGGTTTTTCTCACAATTTTTGGGTTTTTGAGGCTAATTTCTGAGTTTTCCTAGCTAATTTTTGAGATTTTCTAGCTGAATTTTGGGTTTTTCTGGCAAATTTTTGGGCTTTATGGCTAATTTTTTTATTTTTTCCATCTATTTTTTTTTCTGGCTAATTTCTGGGTTTCATGGCTAATTTTTGAGTTTTTTTGGCTAATTTTTGAGTTTTTCCAGCTGATTTTTGAGTTTTTCTGGCTAATTTTTAGGTTTTATGACTAATTTTCGAGTTTTTTTAGCTACTTTCTGAGTTTTTCTGTGTGATTTTTGAGTTTTATGGCTAATTTTTGAGTTTTTCTGGCTAAATTTTGGGTTTTTCTGGCTAATTTTTGGGTTTTATGGCTAATTTTTGAGATTAATTGGCTGATTTTTTAGTTTTTCTGGCTAAATTTTGGGTTTTTCGGGCTAACTTTCGGGTTTTATGGCTAATTTTTGGGTTTTCTGGCTATTTTTGGAGAGTTTTTGGCTAATTTTTGAGTTTTTCTGGCTAAATTCCAGGTTTTTCTGGCTAATTTTTGGGTTTTATGGCTAATTTTTGGGTTTTATGGCAAATTTTTCTATTTTTTCTAGCTAATTTTTTTTTCTGGCTAATTTTTGGGTTTCATGGCTAATTTTTGAGTTTTTCCAGCTAATTTTTGAGTTTTTCTGGCTGATTTTTGGGTTTTATGGCTAATTTTTGAGTTTTATTAGTTAAATTTTGGATTTTTCTGGCAAATTTTTGGGTTTTATGGCTAATTTTCCTATTTTTTCTAGCTAATTTTTGGGTTTTTCCGACAATTTTTGGGTTTTTCTGACAATTTTTGGGTTTTTGTGGCTAATTTCTGAGTTTTCCTAGCTAATTTTTGAGTTTTTCTAGCTAAATTTTGGGTTTTTCTGGCTAATTTTTGGGTTTTATGACTAATTTTTGAGTTTTTCCAGTTAAATTTTGGATTTTTCTAGCTTATTTTTGGGTTTTTTGGCTAGTTTTTGAGTTTTTCCAGCTAATTTTTGAGTTTTTCTGGCTGATTTTTGGGTTTTATGGCTAATTTTTGAATTTTTCTAGCTAATTTTTGAGTTTTTTTGTCTAATTTTTGGTTTTATGGCTAATTTTTGGGTTGATATGACAATTTTTGGGTTTTTGTGGCTAATTTCTGAGTTTTCCTAGCTAATTTTTGAGTTTTTCTTGCTAAATTCCGGGTTTTTCTGGCTAATTTTTGGGTTTTATGGCTTATTTTTGAGATTTATTGGCTAATTTTTGAGTTTTTCTGGCTAACTTTTGGGTTTTATTGATAATTTTTGGGTCTGTCTGGCAAATTTTTGGGTTTTTCTGGCTAATTTTTGGGTTTTATGGCTAATTTTTGAGTTTTTCTAGTTAAATTTTGGGTTTTTCTAGCTTATTTGTGGGTTTTATGGCTAGTTTTTGAGTTTTTCCAGCTCATTTTTGAGTTTTTCTGGCTGATTTTCGGGTTTTATGGCTAATTTTTGAGTTTTATTAGTTAAATTTCGGGTTTTTCTAGCTTATTTTTGGGTTTTATGGCTAATTTTTGAGTTTTTTGGCTAAATTTTGGGTTTTTCTGGCTAATTTTTGGGTTTCATGGCTAATTTTTTAGTTTTTTTGATTAATTTTTGAGTTTTTCTAGCTAATTTTTGAGTTTTTCTGGCTAATTTTTGGGTTTTTCTGACAATTTTTGAGTTTTTGTGGCTAATTTCTGAGTTTTTCTGGCTAATTTTCGAGATTTTCTGGCTAATTTTTGGGTTTCATGGCTAATTTTTTAGTTTTTTTGATTAATTTTTGAGTTTTTCTAGCTAATTTTTGAGTTTTTCTGGCTAAATTTTGGGTTTTTCTGACAATTTTTGAGTTTTTGTGGCTAATTTCTGAGTTTTTCTGGCTAATTTTCGAGATTTTCTGGCTAATTTTTGGGTTTTATGGCTAGTTTTTGATTTTTTTTAGCTAATTTTTCAGTTTTTCTAGCTAATTTCAGAGTTTTTTTGGCTAATTTTTGGGTTTTATGGCTAATTTTCGGGTTTTTTTGACAATTTTTGGGTTTTTGTGGCTAATTTCTGAGTTTTTCTAGCTAATTTTTGAGTTTTTCTAGCTAAGTTTTGGGTTTTTCTGGCAAATTTTTGGGTTTTATGGCTAATTTTTGAGTTTTTCTGGCTGAATTTTGGGTTTTTCTGGCTAATTTTTGAGTTTTTCCTGCTAAATTTTGGGTTTTTCTGGCTAATTTTTGGGTTTTATGGCTAATTTCTAAGATTTATTGGCTAATTTTTTAGTTTTTTTGGCTAAATTTTGGGTTTTTCTGGCTAATTTTTGGGTTTTATGACTAATTTTTGGGTTTTTCTGGCTAATTTTTGAGTTTTTCTGGCTAAATTTTGGGTTTTTCTGGCTAATTTTTGGGTTTTTCTGGCTAATTTTTGAGTTTTTCTGGCTAAATTTTGGGTTTTTCTGGCTAATTTCTGGGTTTTTCTGGCTAATTTTTGGGTTTTATGACTAATTTTTGGGTTTTTCTGGCTAATTTTTGAGTTTTTCTGGCTAAATTTTGGGTTTTTCTGGCTAATTTTTGGGTTTTTCTGGCTAATTTTTGAGTTTTTCTGGCTAAATTTTGGGTTTTTCTGGCTAATTTCTGGGTTTCATGGCTAATTTTTGAGTTTTTTTGGCTAAATTCTGGGTTTTTCTAGCTAATTTTTGGGTTTTTCTGGCTAATTTTTAAGTTTTTCTGGCTAAATTTTGGGTTTTTCTGGCTAATTCTTGAGTTTTTCTGGCTAATTTTTGGGTTTTATGACTAATTTTCGAGTTTTTTTAGTTACTTTCTGAGTTTTTCTGTGTGATTTTTGGGTTTTATGGCTAATTTTTGGGTTTTTCTGGCTATAAAACCCAAAAAATAGCCAGAAAAACTCAAAAATTAGCTAGAAAAACTCAGAAATTAGCCACAAGAACCCAAAAATTGTCAGAAAAACCCAAAAATTAGCAATAAAACCCAAAAATTAGCCAAAAAAACTCGGAAATTATCTAGAAAAACTAAAAAATTAGCTAAAAAAACTCAAAAACTAGCCATAAAACCCAAAAATTAGCCAGAAAAAATTAGCTAGAAAAACTCAGAAATTAGCCACAAAAACCCAAAAATTGTCAGAAAAACCCAAAAATTAGCAATAAAACCCAAAAATTAGCCAGAAAAACTCATAAATTAGCTAAGAAAACTCAAAAATAAGCCACAAAAACCCAAAAATTAGCTAGAAAAACCCGAAAATTAGCTAGAAAAACCCAAAAATTAGCCAAAAAAAAACTCAAAAACTAGCCATAAAACCCAAAAATTAGCCAGAAAAACCCAAAAATTGTCAGAAAAAACCAAAAATTGTCAGAAAAACCCAAAAATTGTCAGAAAAACCCAAAAATTGTCAGAAAAACCCAAAAATTTGCCATAAAACCAAAAATTAGCAAAAAAAACTCGGGAATTAGCTAGAAAAACTCAAAAATTAGCCATAAAACCCAAAAATTAGCCATAAAACCCATAAATTAGCCAGAAAACCCAAAATTTAGCTAGAAAAACTTTTGTGAATTTTTATGGCTCATTTTTGAGTTTTTCTAGCTATCTTTTGCGTTTTATAGCTAATTTTTGGGTTTTTATGGCTAATTTTTGGGTTTTATGGCTAATTTTTGGGTTTTATGGCTAATTTTTGGGTTTTATGGCTAATTTTTGGGTTTTCTGGCTAATTTTTGAGTTTTTCCAGCTAATTTTTGAGTTTTTCTGTCTAATTTTTGGGTTTTCCTAGCTAATTTTTGAGTTTTTCTAGCTGAATTTCGAGTTTTTCTGGCAAATTTTTGGGTTTTATTGCTAATTTTTGAGTTTTCCTAGCTAAGTTTTGGGTTTTTCTAGCTTATTTTTGGGTTTTATGGCTAATTTTTGAGTTTTTCTGGCTGAATTTTGGGTTTTTCTGGCTAATTTTTGAGTTTTTCCTGCTAAATTTTGGGTTTTTCTGGCTAATTTTTGGGTTTTATGGCTAATTTCTAAGATTTATTGGCTAATTTTTTAGTTTTTTTGGCTAAATTTTGGGTTTTTCTGGCTAATTTTTGGGTTTTATGACTAATTTTTGGGTTTTTCTGGCTAATTTTTGAGTTTTTCTGGCTAAATTTTGGGTTTTTCTGGCTAATTTTTGGGTTTTTCTAGCTAATTTTTGAGTTTTTCTGGCTAAATTTTGGGTTTTTCTGGCTAATTTCTGGGTTTTTCTGGCTAATTTTTGAGTTTTTCTGGCTAAATTTTGGGTTTTTCTGGCTAATTTCTGGGTTTCATGGCTAATTTTTGAGTTTTTTTGGCTAAATTCTGGGTTTTTCTAGCTAATTTTTGGGTTTTTCTGGCTAATTTTTGAGTTTTTCTGGCTAAATTTTGGGTTTTTCTGGCTAATTCTTGAGTTTTTCTGGCTAATTTTTGGGTTTTATGACTAATTTTCGAGTTTTTTTAGTTACTTTCTGAGTTTTTCTGTGTGATTTTTGGGTTTTATGGCTAATTTTTGGGTTTTTCTGGCTATAAAACCCAAAAATTAGCCAGAAAAACTCAAAAATTAGCTAGAAAAACTCAGAAATTAGCCACAAGAACCCAAAAATTGTCAGAAAAACCCAAAAATTAGCAATAAAACCCAAAAATTAGCCAAAAAAACTCGGAAATTATCTAGAAAAACTAAAAAATTAGCTAAAAAAACTCAAAAACTAGCCATAAAACCCAAAAATTAGCCAGAAAAAATTAGCTAGAAAAACTCAGAAATTAGCCACAAAAACCCAAAAATTGTCAGAAAAACCCAAAAATTAGCAATAAAACCCAAAAATTAGCCAGAAAAACTCATAAATTAGCTAAGAAAACTCAAAAATTAGCCACAAAAACCCAAAAATTAGCTAGAAAAACTCGAAAATTAGCTAGAAAAACCCAAAAATTAGCCAAAAAAAAACTCAAAAACTAGCCATAAAACCCAAAAATTAGCCAGAAAAACCCAAAAATTGTCAGAAAAAACCAAAAATTGTCAGAAAAAACCCAAAAATTGTCAGAAAAACCCAAAAATTTGCCATAAAACCAAAAATTAGCAAAAAAAACTCGGAAATTAGCTAGAAAAACTCAAAAATTAGCCATAAAACCCAAAAATTAGCCATAAAACCCATAAATTAGCCAGAAAACCCAAAATTTAGCTAGAAAAACTTTTGTGAATTTTTATGGCTCATTTTTGAGTTTTTCTAGCTATCTTTTGCGTTTTATAGCTAATTTTTGGGTTTTTATGGCTAATTTTTGGGTTTTATGGCTAATTTTTGGGTTTTATGGCTAATTTTTGGGTTTTCTGGCTAATTTTTGAGTTTTTCCAGCTAATTTTTGAGTTTTTCTGTCTAATTTTTGGGTTTTCCTAGCTAATTTTTGAGTTTTTCTAGCTGAATTTCGAGTTTTTCTGGCAAATTTTTGGGTTTTATTGCTAATTTATTTATTTTTTCTAGCTAATTTTTTTTCTGGCTAATTTTTGGGTTTCATGGCTAATTTTTGAGTTTTTTTGGCTAAATTTTGGGTTTGTCTGGCAAATTTTTGGGTTTTATGGCTAATTTTTGGGTTTTATTGCTAATTTTTGGGTTTTCTGGCTAATTTTTGAGTTTTCCCAGCTAATTTTTGAGTTTTTCTGTCTTATTTTTGGGTTTTCCTAGCTAATTTTTGAGTTTTTCTATCTGAATTTCGAGTTTTTCTGGCAAATTTTTGGGTTTTATTGCTAATTTATTTATTTTTCCTAGCTAATTTTTTTTTCTAGCTAATTTTTGGGTTTCATGGCTAATTTTTGAGTTTTTTGGCTAGATTTTGGGTTTGTCTGGCAAATTTTTGGGTTTTTCTGGCTAATTTTTGGGTTTTATTGCTAATTTTTGAGTTTTCCTAGCTAAGTTTTGGGTTTTTCTAGCTTATTTTTGGGTTTTATGGCTAGTTTTTGAGTTTTTCTAGCTAATTTTTGAGTTATTCTGGCTACATTTTGGGTTTTTCTGACAATTTTTGGGTTTTTCCGGCTAAATTTTGGGTTTTATGGCTAGTTTTTGGGTTTTTCTAGCTAAATTTTGGGTTTTTCTGACAATTTTTGGGTTTTTCTGGCTAAATTTTGGGTTTTATGACTAATTTTTGGGTTTTTCTGGCTAATTTTTGAGTTTTTCTGGCTAATTTTTGAGTTTTTCTAGCTAAATTTTGGGTTTTTCTGGCAAATTTTTGGGTTTTATGGCTAATTTTTGAGTTTTTCTGGCTGAATTTTGGGTTTTTCTGGCTAATTTTTGAGTTTTTCCTGCTGAATTTTGGGTTTTTCTGGCTAATTTTTGGGTTTTATGGCTAATTTCTAAGATTTATTGGCTAGTTTTTTAGTTTTTTTGGCTAAATTTTGGGTTTTTCTGGCTAATTTTCGGGTTTTATGGCTAATTTTTAAGATTTATGGTCTAATTTTTGAGTTTTTCTGGCTAATTGTTGGGTTTTATGACTAATTTTTGGGTTTTTGTGGCTAATTTCTAAGATTTATTGGCTAATTTTTTAGTTTTTTTGGCTAAATTTTGGGTTTTTCTGGCAAATTTTTGGGTTTTATGGCTAATTTCTGAGTTTTTCTGGCTGAATTTTGGGTTTTTCTGGCTAATTTTTGAGTTTTATGACTAATTTTTGGGTTTTTGTGGCTAATTTCTGAGTTTTTCTAGCTAATTTTTGAGTTTTTCTAGCTAAATTTTGGGTTTTTCTGGCAAATTTTTGGGTTTTATGGCTAATTTTTGAGTTTTTCTGGCTGAATTTTGGGTTTTTCTGGCTAATTTTTGAGTTTTTCCTGCTGAATTTTGGGTTTTTCTGGCTAATTTTTGGGTTTTATGGCTAATTTTTGAGTTTTTCTGGCTAAATTTTGGGTTTTTTTGACAATTTTTGAGTTTTTGTGGCTAATTTCTGAGTTTTTCTGGCTAATTTTCGAGATTTTCTGGCTAATTTTTGGGTTTTATGGCTAGTTTTTGATTTTTTTTAGCTAATTTTTCAGTTTTTCTAGCTAATTTCAGAGTTTTTTTGGCTAATTTTTGGGTTTTATGGCTAATTCTCGGGTTTTTTTGACAATTTTTGGGTTTTTGTGGCTAATTTCTGAGTTTTTCTAGCTAATTTTTGAGTTTTTCTAGCTAAATTTTGGGTTTTTCTGACAAATTTTTGGGTTTCATGGCTAATTTTTGAGTTTTTTGGCTAAATTTTGGGTTTTTCTAGCTAATTTTTGAGTTTCTCTGGCTAATTTTTGGGTTTTATGGCTAATTTTTAAGATTTATGGGCTAATTTTCGAGATTTTTTGGCTAATTTTTGGGTTTTTCTAGCTAATTTTTGAGTTTTTTTTGCTAAATTTAGGGTTTTTCTGGCTAATTTTTGGGTTTTTCTAGCTAATTTTTCAGTTTTTCTAGCTAATTTCAGAGTTTTTTTGGCTAATTTTTGGGTTTTTCTGGCAAATTTTTGGGTTTTATGGCTAATTTTTGAGTTTTTCTGGCTGAATTTTGGGTTTTTCTGGCTAATTTTTGAGTTTTTCCTGCTGAATTTTGGGTTTTTCTGGCTAATTTTTGGGTTTTATGGCTAATTTCTAAGATTTATTGGCTAATTTTTTAGTTTTTTTGGCTAAATTTTGGGTTTTTCTGGCTAATTTTCGGGTTTTATGGCTAATTTTTAAGATTTATGGGCTAATTTTTGAGTTTTTCTGGCTAATTGTTGGGTTTTATGACTAATTTTTGGGTTTTTGTGGCTAATTTCTAAGATTTATTGGCTAATTTTTTAGTTTTTTTGGCTAAATTTTGGGTTTTTCTGGCAAATTTTTGGGTTTTATGGCTAATTTTTGAGTTTTTCTGGCTGAATTTTGGGTTTTTCTGGCTAATTTTTGAGTTTTTCCTGCTGAATTTTGGGTTTTTCTGGCTAATTTTTGGGTTTTATGGCTAATTTCTAAGATTTATTGGCTAATTTCAGAGTTTTTTTGGCTAATTTTTGGGTTTTATGGCTAATTTTCGGGTTTTATGGCTAATTTTTAAGATTTATGGGCTAATTTTTGAGTTTTTCTGGCTAATTGTTGGGTTTTATGACTAATTTTTGGGTTTTTGTGGCTAATTTCTGAGTTTTTTTAGCTAATTTTTGAGTTTTTCTAGCTAAATTTTGGGTTTTTCTGGCAAATTTTTGGGTTTTATGGCTAATTTTTGAGTTTTTCTGGCTGAATTTTGGGTTTTTCTGGCTAATTTTTGAGTTTTTCCTGCTGAATTTTGGGTTTTTCTGGCTAATTTTTGGGTTTTATGGCTAATTTCTAAGATTTATTGGCTAATTTTTTAGTTTTTTTGGCTAAATTTTGGGTTTTTCTGGCTAATTTTTGGGTTTTATGGCTAATTTTTGAGTTTTTCTGGCTGAATTTTGGGTTTTTCTGGCTAATTTTTGAGTTTTTCCTGCTGAATTTTGGGTTTTTCTGGCTAATTTTTGGGTTTTATGGCTAATTTCTAAGATTTATTGGCTAATTTTTTAGTTTTTTTGGCTAAATTTTGGGTTTTTCTGGCTAATTTTTGGGTTTTATGACTAATTTTTGGGTTTCATGGCTAATTTTTGAGTTTTTTGGCTAAATTTTAGGTTTTTCTAGCTAATTTTTGAGTTTCTCTGGCTAATTTTTGGGTTTTATGGCTAATTTTTAAGATTTATGGGCTAATTTTTGAGTTTTTCTGGCTAATTGTTGGGTTTTATGACTAATTTTTGGGTTTTTCTGGCTAATTTTTGAGTTTTTCTGGCTAAATTTTGGGTTTTTCTGGCTAATTTTTGGGTTTCATGGCTAATTTTTGAGTTTTTTGGCTAAATTTTGGGTTTTTCTAGCTAATTTTTGAGTTTCTCTGGCTAATTTTTGAGTTTTATGGCTAATTTTTAAGATTTATGGGCTAATTTTTGAGTTTTTCTGGCTAATTGTTGGGTTTTATGACTAATTTTTGGGTTTTTCTGGCTAATTTTTGAGTTTTTCTGGCTAAATTTTGGGTTTTTCTGACAATTTTTGAGTTTTTGTGGCTAATTTCTGAGTTTTTCTGGCTAATTTTCGAGTTTTGCTGGCTAATTTTTGGGTTTTATGGCTAGTTTTTGATTTTTTTTAGCTAATTTTTCAGTTTTTCTAGCTAATTTCAGAGTTTTTTTGGCTAATTTTTGGGTTTTATGGCTAATTTTCGGGTTTTTTTGACAATTTTTGGGTTTTTGTGGCTAATTTCTGAGTTTTTCTAGCTAATTTTTGAGTTTTTCTAGCTAAGTTTTGGGTTTTTCTGGCAAATTTTTGGGTTTTATGGCTAATTTTTGAGTTTTTCTGGCTGAATTTTGGGTTTTTCTGGCTAATTTTTGAGTTTTTCCTGCTAAATTTTGGGTTTTTCTGGCTAATTTTTGGGTTTTATGGCTAATTTCTAAGATTTATTGGCTAATTTTTTAGTTTTTTTGGCTAAATTTTGGGTTTTTCTGGCTAATTTTTGGGTTTTATGACTAATTTTTGGGTTTTTCTGGCTAATTTTTGAGTTTTTCTGGCTAAATTTTGGGTTTTTCTGGCTAATTTTTGGGTTTTTCTGGCTAATTTTTGAGTTTTTCTGGCTAAATTTTGGGTTTTTCTGGCTAATTTCTGGGTTTTTCTGGCTAATTTTTGGGTTTTATGACTAATTTTTGGGTTTTTCTGGCTAATTTTTGAGTTTTTCTGGCTAAATTTTGGGTTTTTCTGGCTAATTTTTGGGTTTTTCTGGCTAATTTTTGAGTTTTTCTGGCTAAATTTTGGGTTTTTCTGGCTAATTTCTGGGTTTCATGGCTAATTTTTGAGTTTTTTTGGCTAAATTCTGGGTTTTTCTAGCTAATTTTTGGGTTTTTCTGGCTAATTTTTAAGTTTTTCTGGCTAAATTTTGGGTTTTTCTGGCTAATTCTTGAGTTTTTCTGGCTAATTTTTGGGTTTTATGACTAATTTTCGAGTTTTTTTAGTTACTTTCTGAGTTTTTCTGTGTGATTTTTGGGTTTTATGGCTAATTTTTGGGTTTTTCTGGCTATAAAACCCAAAAAATAGCCAGAAAAACTCAAAAATTAGCTAGAAAAACTCAGAAATTAGCCACAAGAACCCAAAAATTGTCAGAAAAACCCAAAAATTAGCAATAAAACCCAAACATTAGCCAAAAAAACTCGGAAATTATCTAGAAAAACTAAAAAATTAGCTAAAAAAACTCAAAAACTAGCCATAAAACCCAAAAATTAGCCAGAAAAAATTAGCTAGAAAAACTCAGAAATTAGCCACAAAAACCCAAAAATTGTCAGAAAAACCCAAAAATTAGCAATAAAACCCAAAAATTAGCCAGAAAAACTCATAAATTAGCCATAAAACCCAAAAATTAGCCAGAAAAACTCAAAATTTAGCTAGAAAAACTCAAAAATTAGCTAGGAAAACTAAGAAATTAGCCACAAAAACCCAAAAATTGTCAGAAAAACCCAAAAATTGTCGGAAAAACCCAAACATTAGCTAGAAAAAATAGGAAAATTAGCCATAAAACCCAAAAATTTGCCAGAAAAATCCAAAATTTAACTAATAAAACTCAAAAATTAGCCATAAAACCCAAAAATCAGCCAGAAAAACTCAAAAATTAGCTGGAAAAACTCAAAAATTAGCCATGAAACCCAAAAATTAGCCAGAAAAAAAAATTAGCTAGAAAAAATAGAAAAATTTGCCATAAAACCCAAAAATTAGCCATAAAACCCAAAAATTAGCCATAAAACCCGAAAGTTAGCCCGAAAAACCCAAAATTTAGCCAGAAAAACTAAAAAATTAGCCAATTAATCTCAAAAATTAGCCATAAAACCCAAAAATTAGCCAGAAAAACCCAAAATTTAGCCAGAAAAACTCAAAAATTAGCCATAAAACTCAAAAATCACACAGAAAAACTCAGAAAGTAGCTAAAAAAACTCGAAAATTAGTCATAAAACCCAAAAATTAGCCAGAAAAACTCAAAAATCAGCTGGAAAAACTCAAAAATTAGACAAACAAACTCAAAAATTAGCCATGAAACCCAGAAATTAGCCAGAAAAAAAAAATAGATGGAAAAAATAAAAAAATTAGCCATAAAGCCCAAAAATTTGCCAGAAAAACCCAAAATTCAGCTAGAAAAACTCAAAAATTAGCTAGGAAAACTCAGAAATTAGCCTCAAAAACCCAAAAATTGTCAGAAAAACCCAAAAATTAGCCATAAAACCCAAAAATTGGACATAAAAACTCAAAAATTAGCTGGAAAAACTCGAAAATTAGTCATAAAACCCAAAAATTAGCCAGAAAAACTCAAAAATTAGCTAGAAAAACCCAAAAATTAACCAAATAAACTCAAAAATTAGCCATAGAACCCAAAAATTAGCCAGAAAAACCCAAAATTTAGCTAGAAAAACTCAAATTTTAGCTAGAAAACCAAAAAATTAGCCAGAAAAACCCAAAATTCAGCTAGAAAAACTCAAAAATTAGCTAGGAAAACTCAGAAATTAGCCACAAAAACCCAAAAATTGTCAGAAAAACCCAAAAATTGTCGGAAAAACCCAAATATTAGCTAGAAAAAATAGGAAAATTAGCCATAAAACCCAAAAATTTGCCAGAAAAACCCAAAATTTAACTAATAAAACTCAAAAATTAGCCATAAAACCCAAAAATTAGCCAGAAAAACTCAAAAATTAGCTAGAAAATCTCAAAAATTAGCCGAAAAAACTCAAAAATTAGACATGAAACCCAAAAATTAGCCAGAAAAAAGAAATTAGCTAGGAAAAAATTAAAAAATTAACCATAAAACCCAAAAATTTGACAGAAAAACCCAAAATTTAGCTAGAAAAACTCAAAAATTAGCTAGGAAAACTCAGAAGTTAGCCAAAAACTCTCAAAAAATAGCCCTAGAACCCAAAAGTTTGCCAGAAAAACCCAAAAATTGTCAGAAAAACCCAAAAATTAGCCATAAAACCCAGAAATTGGACATAAAAACTCAAAAATTAGTTGGAAAAACTCGAAAATTAGTCATAAAACCCAAAAATTAGCCAGAAAAACTCAAAAATTAGCTAGAAAAACCCAAAAATTAGCCAAAAAAACTCAAATATTAGCCATGAAACCCAAAAATTAGCCAGAAAAAAAAATTAGCTAGAAAAAATAAAAAAATTAGCCATAGAACCCGAAAATTTGTAGGAAAAACCCAAAAATTGTCAGAAAAACCCAAAAATTAGACATAAAACCCAGAAATTGGACATAAAAACTCAAAAATTAGCTGGAAAACTTCGAAAATTAGTCATAAAACCCAAAAATTAGCCGAAAAAACTCAAAAATTAGCTAGAAAAACTCAAAAATTAATCAAAAAAACTAAAAAATTAGCCATAAAAACCCAAAAATTAGCTATAAAACGCGAAAGATAGCTAGAAAAACTCAAAAATTAGCCATGAAACCCAAAAATTAGCCAGAAAAACCCAAAATTTAGCCAAAAAAACTCAAAAATTAGCCATAAAGCCCAAAAATAAGCTAGAAAAACCCGAAATTTAACTAATAAAACACAAAAATTAGCCATAAAACCCAAAAATCAGCCAGAAAAACTCAAAAATTAGCTGGAAAAACTCAAAAACTAGCCATAAAACCCACAAATAAGCTGGAAAAACCTAAAATTTAACTAGAAAAACTCAAAAATTAGCCATAAAACCCAAAAATTAGCCAGAAAAACTCAAAAATTTGCCAGACAGACCCAAAAATTATCAATAAAACCCAAAAATTAGCCAGAAAAACTCAAAAATTAGCCAATAAATCTCAAAAATAAGCCATAAAACCTAAAAATTAGCCAGAAAAACCCGGAATTTAGCAAGAAAAACTCAAAAATTAGCTAGGAAAACTCAGAAATTAGCCACAAAAACCCAAAAATTGTCAGAACAACCCAAAAATTAGCCATAAAACCAAAAATTAGACAAAAAAACTCGAAAATTAGCTAGAAAAATTCAAAAATTAGCCATAAAACCCAAAAATCAGCCAGAAAAACTCAAAAATTAGCTGGAAAAACTCAAAAACTAGCCATAAAACCCACAAATAAGCTATAAAAACCCAAAATTTAACTAGAAAAACTCAAAAATTAGCCATAAAACCCAAAAATTAGCCAGAAAAACCCAAAAATTTGCCAGACAGACCCAAAAATTATCAATAAAACCCAAAAATTAGCCAGAAAAACTCAAAAATTTGCCAGACAGACCCAAAAATTATCAATAAAACCCAAAAATTAGCCAGAAAAACTCAAAAATTAGCCAATAAATCTCAAAAATAAGCCATAAAACCTAAAAATTAGCGAGAAAAACCCGGAATTTAGCAAGAAAAACCCAAAAATTAGCTAGAGAAACTCAAAAATTAGCCACAAAAATACAAGAATTAGCTATAAAACCCAAGAATTAGTTAGAGAAACTCAAAAATTAGCCATAAAACCCAAAAATTAGCCAGAAAAACTCAAAAATTAGCTAGAAAAACTCAGAAATTAGCCGAAAAAACTCAAAAATTAGACATGAAAATTAGCCAATAAATCTCAAAAATTAGCCAGAAAAACCCGGAATTTAGCAAGAAAAACTCAAAAATTAGCTAGGAAAACTCAGAAATTAGCCACAAAAACCCAAAAATTGTCAGAAAAACCCAAAAATTAGCCATAAAACCAAAAATTAGACAGAAAAACTCAAAAATTAGCTAGAAAAATTCAAAAATTAGCCATAAAACCCAAAAATCAGCCAGAAAAACTCAAAAATTAGCTGGAAAAACTCAGAAATTAGCCACAAAAACCCAAAAATTGTCAGAAAAACCCAAAAATTAGCTAGAAAAAATAGGAAAATTAGCCATAAAACCCAAAAATTTGCCAGAAAAACCCAAAATTTAACTAATAAAACTCAAAAATTAGCCATAAAACCCAAAAATTAGCCAGAAAAACTCAAAAATTAGCTAGGAAAACTCAAAAATTAGCCGAAAAAACTCAAAAATTAGACATGAAACCCAAAAATTAGCCAGAAAAAAGAAATTAGCTAGGAAAAAATTAAAAAATCAACCATAAAACCCAAAAATTTGACAGAAAAACCCAAAATTTAGCTAGAAAAACTCAAAAATTAGCTAGAAAAACTCAGAAGTTAGCCAAAATCTCTCAAAAAATAGCCCTTGAACCCGAAAATTTGCCAGAAAAACCCAAAAATTGTCAGAAAAACCCAAAAATTAGCCATAAAACCCAGAAATTGGACATAAAAACTCAAAAATTAGCTGGAAAACTTCGAAAATTAGTCATAAAACCCAAAAATTAGCCAGAAAAACTCAAAAATTAGCTAGAAAAATTCAAAAATTAGCCGAAAAACCCAAAAATCAGCCAGAAAAACTCAAAAATTAGCTGGAAAAACTCAAAAACTAGCCATCAAACCCAAAAATAAGCTAGAAAAACCCAAAATGTAACTGGAAAAACTCAAAAATTAGCCATAAAACCCAAAAATTAGCCCGAAAAACCCAAAAATTTGCCAGACAAACCCAAAAATTAGCAATAAAACCCTAAAATTAGCCAGAAAAACCCAAAATTTACCCAGAAAAACTCAAAAATTAGCCATAAAACCCAAAAATCACACAGAAAAACTCAGAAAGTAGCTAAAAAAACTCGAAAATTAGCCATAGAACCCAAAAATTAGCCAGAAAAACCCAAAATTTAGCTAGAAAAATTCAAAAACTAGCTAGGAAAACTCAGAAATTAGCCACAAAAACCCAAAAATTGTCAGAAAAACCCAAAAATTAGCCATAAAACCCAGAAATTAGACAGAAAAACCCAAAAATTAGCCAGAAAAACTCAAAAATTAGCTAGAAAAACCCAAAAATTAGCTAGAAAAACTCAGAAATTAGCTATAAAAACCCAAAAATTAGCTAGAGAAACTCAAAAATTAGCCACAAAAATACAAGAATTAGCCACAAAAATACAAGAATTAGCTATAAAACCCAAGAATTAGTTAGAAAAACTCAAAAATTAGCCATAAAACCCAAAAATTAGCCAGAAAAACTCAAAAATTAGCTAGAAAAACTCAGAAATTAGCCGAAAAAACTCAAAAATTAGACATGAAACCCAAAAATTAGCCAGAAAAAAGAAATTAGCTAGAAAAAAATAAAAAAATTAGCCATAAAACCCAAAAATTTGCCAGAAAAACCCAAAATTTAGCTAGAAAAATTCAAAAACTAGCTAGGAAAACTCAGAAATTAGCCACAAAAACCCAAAAATTGTCAGAAAAACCCAAAAATTCGCCATAAAACCCAAAAATTAGCCAGAAAAACCCAAAAATTTGCCAGACAGACCCAAAAATTATCAATAAAACCCAAAAGTTAGCCAGAAAAACTCAAAAATTAGCCAATAAATCTCAAAAATAAGCCATAAAACCCAAAAATTAGCCAGAAAAACCCGGAATTTAGCAAGAAAAACTCAAAAATTAGCTAGGAAAACTCAGAAATTAGCCACAAAAACCCAAAAATTGTCATATCAACCCAAAAATTAGCCATAAAACCAAAAATTAGACAAAAAAACTCAAAAATTAGCTAGAAAAATTCAAAAATTAGCCATAAAACCCAAAAATCAGCCAGAAAAACTCAAAAATTAGCTGGAAAAACTCAAAAACTAGCCAAAAAACCCAAAAATAAGCTAGAAAAACCCAAAATTTAACTGGAAAAACTCAAAAATTAGTCATAAAACCCAAAAATTAGCCAGAAAAACCCAAAATTTAGCTAGAAAAACTCAAAAATTAGCTAGGAAAACTCAGAAATTAGCCACAAAAACCCAAAAATTGTCAGAAAAACCCAAAAATTGTCGGAAAAACCCAAAAATTAGCTAGAAAAAATAGGAAAATTAGCCATAAAACCCAAAAATTTGCCAGAAAAATCCAAAATTTAACTAATAAAACTCAAAAATTAGCCATAAAACCCAAAAATCAGCCAGAAAAACTCAAAAATTAGCTGGAAAAACTCAAAAATTAGCCATGAAACCCAAAAATTAGCCAGAAAAAAAAATTAGCTAGAAAAAATAGAAAAATTTGCCATAAAACTCAGAAATTAGCCACAAAAACCCAAAAATTGTCAGAAAAACCCAAAAATTAGCCATAAAACCCAGAAATTAGACAGAAAAACCCAAAAATTAGCCAGAAAAACTCAAAAATTAGCTAGAAAAACCCAAAAATTAGCCATAAAACCCAAAAATAAGCTAGAAAAACCCGAAATTCAACTAATAAAACTCAAAAATTAGCCATAAAACCCAAAAATCAGCCAGAAAAACTCAAAAATTAGCCATAAAACCCAAAAATAAGCTAGAAAAACCCGAAATTTAACTAATAAAACTCAAAAATTAGCCATAAAACCCAAAAATCAGCCAGAAAAACTCAGAAATTAGCTGGAAAAACTCAAAAACTAGCCATAAAACCCACAAATAAGCTAGAAAAACCCAAAATTTAACTAGAAAAACTCAAAAATTAGCCATAAAACCCAAAAATTAGCCAGAAAAACCCAAAAATATGCCAGACAGACCCAAAAATTATCAATAAAACCCAAAAATTAGCCAGAAAAACTCAAAAATTAGCCAATAAATCTCAAAAATTAGCCAGAAAAACCCGGAATTTAGCAAGAAAAACTCAAAAATTAGCTAGGAAAACTCAGAAATTAGCCACAAAAACCCAAAAATTGTCAGAAAAACCCAAAAATTAGCCATAAAACCAAAAATTAGACAGAAAAACTCAAAAATTAGCTAGAAAAATTCAAAAATTAGCCATAAAACCCAAAAATCAGCCAGAAAAACTCAAAAATTAGCTGGAAAAACTCAGAAATTAGCCACAAAAACCCAAAAATTGTCAGAAAAACCCAAAAATTGTCGGAAAAACCCAAAAATTAGCTAGAAAAAATAGGAAAATTAGCCATAAAACCCAAAAATTTGCCAGAAAAACCCAAAATTTAACTAATAAAACTCAAAAATTAGCCATAAAACCCAAAAATTAGCCAGAAAAACTCAAAAATTAGCTAGGAAAACTCAAAAATTAGCCGAAAAAACTCAAAAATTAGACATGAAACCCAAAAATTAGCCAGAAAAAAGAAATTAGCTAGGAAAAAATTAAAAAATCAACCATAAAACCCAAAAATTTGACAGAAAAACCCAAAATTTAGCTAGAAAAACTCAAAAATTAGCTAGAAAAACTCAGAAGTTAGCCAAAATCTCTCAAAAAATAGCCCTTGAACCCAAAAATTTGCCAGAAAAACCCAAAAATTGTCAGAAAAACCCAAAAATTAGCCATAAAACCCAGAAATTGGACATAAAAACTCAAAAATTAGCTGGAAAACTTCGAAAATTAGTCATAAAACCCAAAAATTAGCCAGAAAAACTCAAAAATTAGCTAGAAAAACTCAAAAATTAATCAAAAAAACTAAAAAATTAGCCATGAAACCCAAAAATTAGCCAGAAAAACCCAAAATTTAGCCAAAAAACTCAAAAATTAGCCATAAAACCCAAAAATAAGCTAGAAAAACCCGAAATTTAACTAATAAAACTCAAAAATTAGCCATAAAACCCGAAAATCAGCCAGAAAAACTCAAAAATGAGCTGGAAAAACTCAAAAACTAGCCATAAAACCCACAAATAAGCTAGAAAAACCCAAAATTTAACTAGAAAAACTCAAAAATTAGCCATAAAACCCAAAAATTAGCCAGAAAAACCCAAAAATTTGCCAGACAGACCCAAAAATTATCAATAAAACCCAAAAGTTAGCCAGAAAAACTCAAAAATTAGCCAATAAATCTCAAAAATAAGCCATAAAACCCAAAAATTAGCCAGAAAAACCCGGAATTTAGCAAGAAAAACTCAAAAATTAGCTAGGAAAACTCAGAAATTAGCCACAAAAACCCAAAAATTGTCATATCAACCCAAAAATTAGCCATAAAACCAAAAATTAGACAAAAAAACTCAAAAATTAGCTAGAAAAATTCAAAAATTAGCCATAAAACCCAAAAATCAGCCAGAAAAACTCAAAAATTAGCTGGAAAAACTCAAAAACTAGCCAAAAAACCCAAAAATAAGCTAGAAAAATCCAAAATTTAACTGGAAAAACTCAAAAATTAGTCATAAAACCCAAAAATTAGCCAGAAAAACCCAAAATTTAGCTAGAAAAACCCAAAAATTAGCTAGGAAAACTCAGAAATTAGCCACAAAAACCCAAAAATTGTCAGAAAAACCCAAAAATTGTCGGAAAAACCCAAAAATTAGCTAGAAAAAATAGGAAAATTAGCCATAAAACCCAAAAATTTGCCAGAAAAATCCAAAATTTAACTAATAAAACTCAAAAATTAGCCATAAAACCCAAAAATCAGCCAGAAAAACTCAAAAATTAGCTGGAAAAACTCAAAAATTAGCCATGAAACCCAAAAATTAGCCAGAAAAAAAAATTAGCTAGAAAAAATAGAAAAATTTGCCATAAAACCCAAAAATTAGCCATAAAACCCAAAAATTAGCCAGAAAAACCTGGAATTTAGCCAGAAAAACTCAAAAATTAGCCAAAAACTCTCCAAAAATAGCCAGAAAACCCAAAAATTAGCCATAAAACCCGAAAGTTAGCCCGAAAAACCCAAAATTTAGCCAGAAAAACTAAAAAATCAGCCAATTAATCTCAAAAATTAGCCATAAAACCCAAAAATTAGCCAGAAAAACCCAAAATTTAGCCAGAAAAACTCAAAAATTAGCCATAAAACTCAAAAATCACACAGAAAAACTCAGAAAGTAGCTAAAAAAACTCGAAAATTAGTCATAAAACCTAAAAATTAGCCAGAAAAACTCAAAAATCAGCTGGAAAAACTCAAAAATTAGCCAAAAAAACTCAAAAATTAGCCATGAAACCCAGAAATTAGCCAGAAAAAAAAATAGATGGAAAAAATAAAAAAATTAGCCATAAAGCCCAAAAATTTGCCAGAAAAACCCAAAATTCAGCTAGAAAATCTCAAAAATTAGCTAGGAAAACTCAGAAATTAGCCTCAAAAACCCAAAAATTGTGAGAAAAACCCAAAAATTAGCCATAAAACCCAGAAATTGGACATAAAAACTCAAAAATTAGCTGGAAAAACTCGAAAATTAGTCATAAAACCCAAAAATTAGCCAGAAAAACCCAAAATTCAGCTAGAAAAACTCAAAAATTAGCTAGGAAAACTCAGAAATTAGCCACAAAAACCCAAAAATTGTCAGAAAAACCCAAAAATTAGCCATAAAACCCAGAAATTAGACAGAAAAACCCAAAAATTAGCCAGAAAAACTCAAAAATTAGCTAGAAAAACCCAAAAATTAGCTAGAAAAACTCAGAAATTAGCTATAAAAACCCAAAAATTAGCTAGAGAAACTCAAAAATTAGCCACAAAAATACAAGAATTAGCCACAAAAATACAAGAATCAGCTATAAAACCCAAGAATTAGTTAGAAAAACTCAAAAATTAGCCATAAAACCCAAAAATTAGCCAGAAAAACTCAAAAATTAGCTAGAAAAACTCAGAAATTAGCCGAAAAAACTCAAAAATTAGACATGAAACCCAAAAATTAGCCAAAAAAAAGAAATTAGCTAGAAAAAAATAAAAAAATTAGCCATAAAACCCAAAAATTTGCCAGAAAAACCCAAAATTTAGCTAGAAAAATTCAAAAACTAGCTAGGAAAACTCAGAAATTAGCCACAAAAACCCAAAAATTGTCAGAAAAACCCAAAAATTAGCCATAAAACCCAGAAATTAGACAGAAAAACCCAAAAATTAGCCAGAAAAACTCAAAAATTAGCTAGAAAAACCCAAAAACTAGCCATAAAACCCACAAATAAGCTAGAAAAACCCAAAATTTAACTAGAAAAACTCAAAAATTAGCCATAAAACCCAAAAATTAGCCAGAAAAACCCAAAAATATGCCAGACAGACCCAAAAATTATCAATAAAACCCAAAAATTAGCCAGAAAAACTCAAAAATTAGCCAATAAATCTCAAAAATTAGCCAGAAAAACCCGGAATTTAGCAAGAAAAACTCAAAAATTAGCTAGGAAAACTCAGAAATTAGCCACAAAAACCCAAAAATTGTCAGAAAAACCCAAAAATTAGCCATAAAACCAAAAATTAGACAGAAAAACTCAAAAATTAGCTAGAAAAATTCAAAAATTAGCCATAAAACCCAAAAATCAGCCAGAAAAACTCAAAAATTAGCTGGAAAAACTCAGAAATTAGCCACAAAAACCCAAAAATTGTCAGAAAAACCCAAAAATTGTCGGAAAAACCCAAAAATTAGCTAGAAAAAATAGGAAAATTAGCCATAAAACCCAAAAATTTGCCAGAAAAACCCAAAATTTAACTAATAAAACTCAAAAATTAGCCATAAAACCCAAAAATTAGCCAGAAAAACTCAAAAATTAGCTAGGAAAACTCAAAAATTAGCCGAAAAAACTCAAAAATTAGACATGAAACCCAAAAATTAGCCAGAAAAAAGAAATTAGCTAGGAAAAAATTAAAAAATCAACCATAAAACCCAAAAATTTGACAGAAAAACCCAAAATTTAGCTAGAAAAACTCAAAAATTAGCTAGAAAAACTCAGAAGTTAGCCAAAATCTCTCAAAAAATAGCCCTTGAACCCAAAAATTTGCCAGAAAAACCCAAAAATTGTCAGAAAAACCCAAAAATTAGCCATAAAACCCAGAAATTGGACATAAAAACTCAAAAATTAGCTGGAAAACTTCGAAAATTAGTCATAAAACCCAAAAATTAGCCAGAAAAACTCAAAAATTAGCTAGAAAAACTCAAAAATTAATCAAAAAAACTAAAAAATTAGCCATGAAACCCAAAAATTAGCCAGAAAAACCCAAAATTTAGCCAAAAAACTCAAAAATTAGCCATAAAACCCAAAAATAAGCTAGAAAAACCCGAAATTTAACTAATAAAACTCAAAAATTAGCCATAAAACCCGAAAATCAGCCAGAAAAACTCAAAAATGAGCTGGAAAAACTCAAAAACTAGCCATAAAACCCACAAATAAGCTAGAAAAACCCAAAATTTAACTAGAAAAACTCAAAAATTAGCCATAAAACCCAAAAATTAGCCAGAAAAACCCAAAAATTTGCCAGACAGACCCAAAAATTATCAATAAAACCCAAAAGTTAGCCAGAAAAACTCAAAAATTAGCCAATAAATCTCAAAAATAAGCCATAAAACCCAAAAATTAGCCAGAAAAACCCGGAATTTAGCAAGAAAAACTCAAAAATTAGCTAGGAAAACTCAGAAATTAGCCACAAAAACCCAAAAATTGTCATATCAACCCAAAAATTAGCCATAAAACCAAAAATTAGACAAAAAAACTCAAAAATTAGCTAGAAAAATTCAAAAATTAGCCATAAAACCCAAAAATCAGCCAGAAAAACTCAAAAATTAGCTGGAAAAACTCAAAAACTAGCCAAAAAACCCAAAAATAAGCTAGAAAAATCCAAAATTTAACTGGAAAAACTCAAAAATTAGTCATAAAACCCAAAAATTAGCCAGAAAAACCCAAAATTTAGCTAGAAAAACTCAAAAATTAGCTAGGAAAACTCAGAAATTAGCCACAAAAACCCAAAAATTGTCAGAAAAACCCAAAAATTGTCGGAAAAACCCAAAAATTAGCTAGAAAAAATAGGAAAATTAGCCATAAAACCCAAAAATTTGCCAGAAAAATCCAAAATTTAACTAATAAAACTCAAAAATTAGCCATAAAACCCAAAAATCAGCCAGAAAAACTCAAAAATTAGCTGGAAAAACTCAAAAATTAGCCATGAAACCCAAAAATTAGCCAGAAAAAAAAATTAGCTAGAAAAAATAGAAAAATTTGCCATAAAACCCAAAAATTAGCCATAAAACCCAAAAATTAGCCAGAAAAACCTGGAATTTAGCCAGAAAAACTCAAAAATTAGCCAAAAACTCTCCAAAAATAGCCAGAAAACCCAAAAATTAGCCATAAAACCCGAAAGTTAGCCCGAAAAACCCAAAATTTAGCCAGAAAAACTAAAAAATCAGCCAATTAATCTCAAAAATTAGCCATAAAACCCAAAAATTAGCCAGAAAAACCCAAAATTTAGCCAGAAAAACTCAAAAATTAGCCATAAAACTCAAAAATCACACAGAAAAACTCAGAAAGTAGCTAAAAAAACTCGAAAATTAGTCATAAAACCTAAAAATTAGCCAGAAAAACTCAAAAATCAGCTGGAAAAACTCAAAAATTAGCCAAAAAAACTCAAAAATTAGCCATGAAACCCAGAAATTAGCCAGAAAAAAAAATAGATGGAAAAAATAAAAAAATTAGCCATAAAGCCCAAAAATTTGCCAGAAAAACCCAAAATTCAGCTAGAAAATCTCAAAAATTAGCTAGGAAAACTCAGAAATTAGCCTCAAAAACCCAAAAATTGTGAGAAAAACCCAAAAATTAGCCATAAAACCCAGAAATTGGACATAAAAACTCAAAAATTAGCTGGAAAAACTCGAAAATTAGTCATAAAACCCAAAAATTAGCCAGAAAAACCCAAAATTCAGCTAGAAAAACTCAAAAATTAGCTAGGAAAACTCAGAAATTAGCCACAAAAACCCAAAAATTGTCAGAAAAACCCAAAAATTAGCCATAAAACCCAGAAATTAGACAGAAAAACCCAAAAATTAGCCAGAAAAACTCAAAAATTAGCTAGAAAAACCCAAAAATTAGCTAGAAAAACTCAGAAATTAGCTATAAAAACCCAAAAATTAGCTAGAGAAACTCAAAAATTAGCCACAAAAATACAAGAATTAGCCACAAAAATACAAGAATCAGCTATAAAACCCAAGAATTAGTTAGAAAAACTCAAAAATTAGCCATAAAACCCAAAAATTAGCCAGAAAAACTCAAAAATTAGCTAGAAAAACTCAGAAATTAGCCGAAAAAACTCAAAAATTAGACATGAAACCCAAAAATTAGCCAAAAAAAAGAAATTAGCTAGAAAAAAATAAAAAAATTAGCCATAAAACCCAAAAATTTGCCAGAAAAACCCAAAATTTAGCTAGAAAAATTCAAAAACTAGCTAGGAAAACTCAGAAATTAGCCACAAAAACCCAAAAATTGTCAGAAAAACCCAAAAATTAGCCATAAAACCCAGAAATTAGACAGAAAAACCCAAAAATTAGCCAGAAAAACTCAAAAATTAGCTAGAAAAACCCAAAAATTAGCCATAAAACCCAAAAATAAGCTAGAAAAACCCGAAATTTAACTAATAAAACTCAAAAATTAGCCATAAAACCCAAAAATCAGCCAGAAAAACTCAAAAATTAGCCATAAAACCCAAAAATAAGCTAGAAAAACCCGAAATTTAACTAATAAAACTCAAAAATTAGCCATAAAACCCAAAAATCAGCCAGAAAAACTCAGAAATTAGCTGGAAAAACTCAAAAACTAGCCATAAAACCCACAAATAAGCTAGAAAAACCCAAAATTTAACTAGAAAAACTCAAAAATTAGCCATAAAACCCAAAAATTTGCCAGGCAGACCCAAAAATTATCAATAAAACCCAAAAATTAGCCAGAAAAACTCAAAAATTAGCCAATAAATCTCAAAAATTAGCCAGAAAAACCCGGAATTTAGCAAGAAAAACTCAAAAATTAGCTAGGAAAACTCAGAAATTAGCCACAAAAACCCAAAAATTGTCAGAAAAACCCAAAAATTAGCCATAAAACCAAAAATTAGACAAAAAAACTCAAAAATTAGCTACAAAAATTCAAAAATTAGCCATGAAACCCAAAAATCAGCCAGAAAAACTCAAAAATTAGCTGGAAAAACTCAGAAATTAGCCACAAAAACCCAAAAATTGTCAGAAAAACCCAAAAATTGTCGGAAAAACCCAAAAATTAGCTAGAAAAAATAGGAAAATTAGCCATAAAACCCAAAAATTTGCCAGAAAAACCCAAAATTTAACTAATAAAACTCAAAAATTAGCCATAAAACCCAAAAATTAGCCAGAAAAACTCAAAAATTAGCTAGGAAAACTCAAAAATTAGCCGAAAAAACTCAAAAATTAGACATGAAACCCAAAAATTAGCCAGAAAAAAGAAATTAGCTAGGAAAAAATTAAAAAATCAACCATAAAACCCAAAAATTTGACAGAAAAACCCAAAATTTAGCTAGAAAAACTCAAAAATTAGCTAGAAAAACTCAGAAGTTAGCCAAAATCTCTCAAAAAATAGCCCTTGAAACCAAAAATTTGCCAGAAAAACCCAAAAATTGTCAGAAAAACCGAAAAATTAGCCATAAAACCCAGAAATTGGACATAAAAACTCAAAAATTAGCTGGAAAACTTCGAAAATTAGTCATAAAACCCAAAAATTAGCCAGAAAAACTCAAAAATTAGCTAGAAAAACTCAAAAATTAATCAAAAAAACTAAAAAATTAGCCATGAAACCCAAAAATTAGCCAGAAAAACCCAAAATTTAGCCAAAAAAACTCAAAAATTAGCCATAAAACCCAAAAATAAGCTAGAAAAATCCGAAATTTAACTAATAAAACTCAAAAATTAGCCATAAAACCCGAAAATCAGCCAGAAAAACTCAAAAATGAGCTGGAAAAACTCAAAAATTAGCCATAAAACCCTCATGATTTCTGGCTAAATTTTGGGTTTTTCTGGCTAATTTTTGGGTTTTATGGCTAATTTTTGGGTTTTCTGGCTAATTTTTGAGTTTTTCTAGCTAATTTTTGAGTTTTCCTATCTAATTTTTGGGTTTTATGGCTAATTTTTTAGTTTTCCTGACAATTTTTAGGTTTTTGTGGCTAATTTCTGAGTTTTCCTAGCTAATTTTTGAGTTTTTCTAGCTGAATTTCGAGTTTTTCTGGCAAATTTTTGGGTTTTATGGCTAATTTTTTTATTTTTTCTAGCTAATTGTTTTTTCTGGTTAATATTTGGGTTTCATGGCTAATTTTCGAGTTTTTTTGGCTAAATTCAGGGTTTTTCTAGCTAATTCTTGAGTTTTTCTGTGTGACTTTTGGGTTTTATGGCTAATTTTTGGGTTTTTCTGGCTATAAAACCCAATAATTAGTTAGAAAAACTCAAAGATTAGCCATAAAAACCCAAAAATTAGCCATAAAACTCAAAAATTAGCCAGAAAACCCAAAATTTAGCTAGAAAAAACTTTTTTTGAGTTTTTATGGCTGATTTTTGAGTGTTTCTAGCTATCTTTCGCGTTTCATAGCTAATTTTTGGGTTTTATGGCTAATTTTTGAGTTTTTCTGGCTAAATTTTGGGTTTTATTGCTAATTTTTGGGTTTGTCTGGCAAATTTTTGGGTCCTTCTGGCTAATTTTTGGGTTTTATGGCTAATTTTTGAGATTTCTTGGCTAATTTTTGAGTTTTTCTTGCTAAATTTTGGGTTTTTCTGGCTAAGCTTTGGGTTTTATGGCTAATTTTTGAGATTTATTGGCTAATTTTTGAGTATTTCTGGCTAAATTTTGGGTTTTTCTGGCTAATTTTTGGGTTTTATGGCTAATTTTTGGGTTTTCTGGCTAATTTTTGAGTTTTTCTAGCTAATTTTTGAGTTTTCCTATCTAATTTTTGGGTTTTATGGCTAATTTTTTAGTTTTCCTGACAATTTTTAGGTTTTTGTGGCTAATTTCTGAGTTTTCCTAGCTAATTTTTGAGTTTTTCTAGCTGAATTTCGAGTTTTTCTGGCAAATTTTTGGGTTTTATGGCTAATTTTTTTATTTTTTCTAGCTAATTGTTTTTTCTGGTTAATATTTGGGTTTCATGGCTAATTTTCGAGTTTTTTTGGCTAAATTCAGGGTTTTTCTAGCTAATTCTTGAGTTTTTCTGGCTAATTTTTGGGTTTTATGACTAATTTTCGAGTTTTTTTAGCTACTTTCTGAGTTTTTCTGTGTGATTTTTGGGTTTTATGGCTAATTTTTGGGTTTTTCTGGCTATAAAACCCAAAAATTAGCCAGAAAAACTTAAAAATTAGCTAGAAAAACTCAGAAATTAGCCACAAGAACCCAAAAATTGTCAGAAAAACCCAAAAATTAGCCAAAAAAACTCGGAAATTATCTAGAAAAACTAAAAAATTAGCTAAAAAAACTCAAAAACTAGCCATAAAACCCAAAAATTAGCCAGAAAAAATTAGCTAGAAAAACTCAGAAATTAGCCACAAAAACCCAAAAATTGTCAGAAAAACCCAAAAATTAGCCAGAAAATCTCATAACTTAGCTAAGAAAACTCAAAAATTAGCCACAAAAACCCAAAAATTAGCTAGAAAAACTCAAGAATTAGCCAAAAAAAACTCAAAAACTAGCCATAAAACCCAAAAATTAGCCAGAAAAACCCAAAAATTGTCAGAAAAACCCAAAAATTTGCCATAAAACCAAAAATTAGCAAAAAAACTCGGAAATTAGCTAGAAAAACTCAAAAATTAGCCATAAAACCCAAAAATTAGCCACAAAACCCATAAATTATCCAGAAAACCCAAAATTTAGCTAGAAAAACTTTTGTGAATTTTTATGGCTCATTTTTGAGTTTTTCTAGCTATCTTTTGCGTTTTATAGCTAATTTCTGGGTTTTTATGGCTAATTTTTGGGTTTTTCTGTCTATTTTTTGGTTTTATGGCTAATTTTTGAGTTTTTCTGACAATTTTTGGGTTTTTGTGGCAAATTTCTGAGTTTTTCTGTCTAATTTTTGGGTTTTCCTAGCTAATTTTTGGGTCTTTCTGGCAAATTTTTGGGTTTTATGGCTAATTTTTTCATTTTTTCTAGCTAATTTTTTTTTCTGGCTAATTTTTGGGTTTCATGGCTAATTTTCGAGTTTTTTTAGCTATTTTCTGAGTTTTTCTGTGTGACTTTTGGGTTTTATGGCTAATTTTTGGGTTTTTCTGGCTATAAAACCCAATAATTAGTTAGAAAAACTCAGAGATTAGCCATAAAAACCCAAAAATTAGCCATAAAACTCAAAAATTAGCCAGAAAACCCAAAATTTAGCTAGAAAAAACTTTTTTTGAGTTTTTATGGCTGATTTTTGAGTGTTTCTAGCTATCTTTCGCGTTTCATAGCTAATTTTTGGGTTTTTATGGCTAATTTTTGAGTTTTATGGCTAATTTTTGAGTTTTTCTGGCTAAATTTTGGGTTTTATTTCTAATTTTTGGGTTTGTCTGGCAAATTTTTGGGTCCTTCTGGCTAATTTTTGGGTTTTATGGCTAGTTTTTGAGATTTCTTGGCTAATTTTTGAGTTTTTCTTGCTAAATTTTGGGTTTTTCTGGCTAAGCTTTGGGTTTTATGGCTAATTTTTGAGATTTATTGGCTAATTTTTGAGTTTTTCTGGCTAAATTTTGGGTTTTTCTGGCTAATTTTTGGGTTTTATGGCTAATTTTTGGGTTTTCTGGCTAATTTTTGAGTTTTTCTAGCTAATTTTTGAGTTTTCCTGTCTAATTTTTGGGTTTTATGGCTAATTTTTTAGTTTTCCTGACAATTTTTAGGTTTTTGTGGCTAATTTCTGAGTTTTCCTAGCTAATTTTTGAGTTTTTCTAGCTAATATTTGAGTTTTTCTAGCTAAATTTTGGGTTTTTCTGGCAAATTTTTGGGTTCTATGGCTAATTTTCGAGTTTTTTCAGCTACTTTCTGAGTTTTTCTGTGTGATTTTTGGGTTTTATGGCTAATTTTTGAGTTTTTCTGGGTAAATTTTGGGTTTTTCTGGCTAATTTTAGGGTTTTATTGCTAATTTTTGGGTTTGTCTGGCAAATTTTTGGGTTTTTCGGGCTAATTTTTGGGTTTTATGGCTAATTTTTGAGATTTATTGACTAATTCTTGAGTTTTTCCAGTTAAATTTTGGGTTTTTCTAGCTTATTTTTGGGTTTTATGGCTAGTTTTTGAGTTTTTCCAGCTAATTTTCGAGTTTTTCTGGCTGATTTTTGGGTTTTTCGGCTAATTTTTGAATTTTTCTGGCTAATTTTTGGGTTTTTCTGTCTAATTTCTGGGTTTTATGGCTAATTTTTGGGTTTTTCTGACAATTTTTGGATTTTTGTGGCTAATTTCTGAGTTTTCCCAGCTAATTTTTGAGTTTATCTAGCTAAATTTTGGGTTTTTCTGGCAAATTTTTGGGTTTTTCTGGCTAATTTTTGGGTTTTATGGCTAATTTTTGAGTTTCTCTAACTAATTCTTGGGTTTTCTAGCTAATTCTCGTATTTTTGTGGATGATTCTTGTATTTTTGTGGCTAATTTTTGAGTTTCTCTAGCCAATTTTTCGGTTTTTATAGCTAATTTCTAAGTTTTTCTAGCTAATATTTGAGTTTTTCTAGCTAAATCTTGGGTTTTTCTGGCTAATTTTTGGGTTCTATAGCTAATTTTTTAGATTTTCTGGCTAATGTTTGGGTTTTTCTAGCTAATTTTTGAGTTTTTCTAGCTAAATTTTGGGTTTTTCTAGCTAATTTTTGCGTTCTATCGCTAATTTTTGAGATTTATTGGCTGATTTTTGAGTTTTCCTGGCTAAATTTTGGGTTTTTCTGGCTAATTTTTGGGTTTCATGGCTAATTTTTGAGTTTTTTTGGCTAATTTTTGGGTTTTTCTGGCAAATTTTTGGGTTTTATGGCTAATTTTCCTATTTTTTCTAGCTAATTCTGGGTTTTTCCGACAATTTTTGGGTTTTTCTGACAATTTTAGGGTTTTTGTGGCTAATTTCTGAGTTTTCCTAGATAATTTTTGAGTTTTTCTAGCTAATTTTTGGGTTTTTCCGACAATTTTTGGGTTTTATGGCTAATTTTTGAGTTTTTCCAGTTACATTTTGGGTTTTTCTAGCTTATTTTTGGGTTTGATGGCTAGTTTTTGAGTTTTTCCAGCTAATTTTTGAGTTTTTCTGGCTGATTTTTGGGTTTTTCGGCTAATTTTTGAATTTTTCTAGCTAATTTTTGAGTTTTTCTGGCTAATTTTTGGGTTTATTGATAATTTTTGGATCTGTCTGGCAAATTTTTGGGTTTTTCTGACTAATTTTTGGGTTTTATGGCTAATTTTTGAGTTTTTCTAGTTAAATTCTGGGTTTTTCAAGCTTATTTGTGGGTTTTATGGCTAGTTTTTGAGTTTTTCCAGTGGATTTTTGAGTTTTTCTGGCTGATTTTTGGGTTTTATGGCTAATTTTTGAGTTTTTCTGGCTGAATTTTGGGTTTTTCTGGCTAATTTTTGGGTTTCATGGCTAACTTTTTAGTTTTTATGGTTAATTTTTGGGTTTTTCTAGCTAATTTTTGAGTTTTTCTGGCTAATTTTTGGGTTTTATGACTAATTTTCGAGTTTTTCCAGATAATTTTTGAGTTTTTATGTCCAATTTCTGGGTTTTATGGCTAATTTTTGGGTTTTTCTGACAATTTTTGGGTTTTTGAGACTAATTTCTGAGTTTTCCCAGCTAACTTTTGAGTTTTTCTAGCTGAATTTTGGGTTTTTCTGGCAAATTTTTGGGCTTTATGGCTAATTTTTTTATTTTTTCCATCTATTTTTTTTTCTGGCTAATTTCTGGGTTTCATGGCTAATTTTTGAGTTTTTTTGGCTAATTTTCGGGTTTTTCCAGCTGATTTTTGAGTTTTTCTGGCTAATTTTTGGGTTTTATGACTAATTTTTGAGATTTTTTGGCTAATTTTTGAGTTTTTCTTGCTAAATTTTGGGTTTTTCTGGCTAATTTCTGGGTTTTATGGCTAATTTTTGAGATTTATTGGCTAATTTCTGAGTTTTTCTGGCTAATTCTTGGGTTTTTCCGACAATTTTTGGGTTTTATGGCTAATTTTTGAGTTTTTCCAGTTACATTTTGGGTTTTTCTAGCTTATTTTTGGGTTTTATGGCTAGTTTTTGAGTTTTTCCAGCTAATTTTTGAGTTTTTCTGGCTGATTTTTGGGTTTTTCGGCTAATTTTTGAATTTTTCTAGCTAATTTTTGAGTTTTTCTGGCTAATTTTTGGGTTTATTGATAATTTTTGGGTCTGTCTGGCAAATTTTTGGGTTTTTCTGACTAATTTTTGGGTTTTATGGCTAATTTTTGAGTTTTTCTAGTTAAATTCTGGGTTTTTCAAGCTTATTTGTGGGTTTTATGGCTAGTTTTTGAGTTTTTTCAGTTGATTTTTGAGTTTTTCTGGCTGATTTTTGGGTTTTATGGCTAATTTTTGAGTTTTTCTGGCTGAATTTTGGGTTTTTCTGGCTAATTTTTGGGTTTCATGGCTAACTTTTTAGTTTTTATGGTTAATTTTTGGGTTTTTCTAGCTAATTTTTGAGTTTTTCTGGCTAATTTTTGGGTTTTATGGCTAATTTTTGAGATTTATTGGCTAATTTTTGAGTTTTTCTGGCTAAATTTTGGGTTTTTCTGGCTAATTTTTGGGTTTTATGGCTAATTTTTGGGTTTTCTGGCTAATTTTTGAGTTTTTCTAGCTAATTTTTGAGTTTTCCTGTCTAATTTTTGGGTTTTATGGCTAATTTTTTAGTTTTCCTGACAATTTTTAGGTTTTTGTGGCTAATTTCTGAGTTTTCCTAGCTAATTTTTGAGTTTTTCTAGCTAATATTTGAGTTTTTCTAGCTAAATTTTGGGTTTTTCTGGCTAATTTTTGGGTTTTATTGCTAATTTTTGGGTTTTTCTGGCAAATTTTTGGGTTTTTCTAGCTAAATTTTGGGTTTTTCTGGCAAATTTTCTAGCTAAATTTTGGGTTTTTCTAGCTAATTTTTGCGTTCTATCGCTAATTTTTGAGATTTATTGGCTGATTTTTGAGTTTTCCTGGCTAAATTTTGGGTTTTTCTGGCTAATTTTTGGGTTTCATGGCTAATTTTTGAGTTTTTTTGGCTAATTTTTGGGTTTTTCTGGCAAATTTTTGGGTTTTATGGCTAATTTTCCTATTTTTTCTAGCTAATTCTGGGTTTTTCCGACAATTTTTGGGTTTTTCTGACAATTTTAGGGTTTTTGTGGCTAATTTCTGAGTTTTCCTAGATAATTTTTGAGTTTTTCTAGCTAATTTTTGGGTTTTTCCGACAATTTTTGGGTTTTATGGCTAATTTTTGAGTTTTTCCAGTTACATTTTGGGTTTTTCTAGCTTATTTTTGGGTTTGATGGCTAGTTTTTGAGTTTTTCCAGCTAATTTTTGAGTTTTTCTGGCTGATTTTTGGGTTTTTCGGCTAATTTTTGAATTTTTCTAGCTAATTTTTGAGTTTTTCTGGCTAATTTTTGGGTTTATTGATAATTTTTGGATCTGTCTGGCAAATTTTTGGGTTTTTCTGACTAATTTTTGGGTTTTATGGCTAATTTTTGAGTTTTTCTAGTTAAATTCTGTGTTTTTCAAGCTTATTTGTGGGTTTTATGGCTAATTTTTGAGTTTTTCCAGTGGATTTTTGAGTTTTTCTGGCTGATTTTTGGGTTTTATGGCTAATTTTTGAGTTTTTCTGGCTGAATTTTGGGTTTTTCTGGCTAATTTTTGGGTTTCATGGCTAACTTTTTAGTTTTTATGGTTAATTTTTGGGTTTTTCTAGCTAATTTTTGAGTTTTTCTGGCTAATTTTTGGGTTTTATGACTAATTTTCGAGTTTTTCCAGATAATTTTTGAGTTTTTATGTCCAATTTCTGGGTTTTATGGCTAATTTTTGGGTTTTTCTGACAATTTTTGGGTTTTTGAGACTAATTTCTGAGTTTTCCCAGCTAACTTTTGAGTTTTTCTAGCTGAATTTTGGGTTTTTCTGGCAAATTTTTGGGCTTTATGGCTAATTTTTTTATTTTTTCCATCTATTTTTTTTTCTGGCTAATTTCTGGGTTTCATGGCTAATTTTTGAGTTTTTTTGGCTAATTTTCGGGTTTTTCCAGCTGATTTTTGAGTTTTTCTGGCTAATTTTTGGGTTTTATGACTAATTTTTGAGATTTTTTGGCTAATTTTTGAGTTTTTCTTGCTAAATTTTGGGTTTTTCTGGCTAATTTCTGGGTTTTATGGCTAATTTTTGAGATTTATTGGCTAATTTCTGAGTTTTTCTGGCTAATTTTTGGGTTTTTCCGACAATTTTTGGGTTTTATGGCTAATTTTTGAGTTTTTCCAGTTACATTTTGGGTTTTTCTAGCTTATTTTTGGGTTTTATGGCTAGTTTTTGAGTTTTTCCAGCTAATTTTTGAGTTTTTCTGGCTGATTTTTGGGTTTTTCGGCTAATTTTTGAATTTTTCTAGCTAATTTTTGAGTTTTTCTGGCTAATTTTTGGGTTTATTGATAATTTTTGGGTCTGTCTGGCAAATTTTTGGGTTTTTCTGACTAATTTTTGGGTTTTATGGCTAATTTTTGAGTTTTTCTAGTTAAATTCTGGGTTTTTCAAGCTTATTTGTGGGTTTTATGGCTAGTTTTTGAGTTTTTTCAGTTGATTTTTGAGTTTTTCTGGCTGATTTTTGGGTTTTATGGCTAATTTTTGAGTTTTTCTGGCTGAATTTTGGGTTTTTCTGGCTAATTTTTGGGTTTCATGGCTAACTTTTTAGTTTTTATGGTTAATTTTTGGGTTTTTCTAGCTAATTTTTGAGTTTTTCTGGCTAATTTTTGGGTTTTATGGCTAATTTTTGAGATTTATTGGCTAATTTTTGAGTTTTTCTGCCTGAATTTTGGGTTTTTCTGGCTAATTTTTGAGTTTTATGGCTAATTTTTGGGTTTTCTGGCTAATTTTTGAGAGTTGTGGGCTAATTTTTGAGTTTTTCTACCTAAATTTTGGGTTTTTCTGGCAAATTTTTGGGTTTTATGGCTAATTTTTTTATTTTTTCTACCTAATTTTTTTTTCTGGCTAATTTTTGGGTTTCATGGCTAATTTTTGAGTTTTTTTGGCTAATTTTTGAGTTTTTCTAGCTAATTTTTGAGTTTTTCTGGCTAATTTTCGAGTTTTTCCAGCTAATTTTTGAGTTTTTCTGTCTAATTTCTGGGTTTTATGGCTAATTTTTGGGTTTTTCTGACAATTTTTGGGTTTTTGTGGCTAATTTCTGAGTTTTCCTAGCTAATTTTTGAGTTTTTCTAGCTAAATTTTGGGTTTTTCTGGCAAATTTTTGGGTTTTATGGCTAATTTTTTTATTTTTTTCTAGCTAATTTCTTTTTTCTGGCTAATTTTTGGGTTTCATGGCTAATTTTTGAGTTTTTTTGGCTAATTTTTGGGTTTTATTGATAATTTTTGGGTCTGTCTGGCAAATTTTTGGGTTTTTCTGGCTAATTTTTGGGTTTTATGGCTAATTTTTGAGTTTTTCTAGTTAAATTTTGGGGTTTTCTAGCTTATTTGTGGGTTTTATGGCTAGTTTTTGAGTTTTTCCAGCTAATTTTTGAGGTTTTCTGGCTGATTTTTGGGTTTTATGGCTAATTTTTGAGTTTTATTAGTTAAATTTCGTGTTTTTCTAGCTTATTTTTGGGTTTTATGGCTAATTTTTGAGTTTTTCTGGCTGAATTTTGGGTTTTTCTGGCTAATTTTTGGGTTTCATGGCTAATTTTTCAGTTTTTTTGGTTAATTTTTGGGTTTTTCTAGCTAATTTTTGAGTTTTTCTGGCTAATTTTTGGGTTTTATGACTAATTTTCGAAGTTTTCCAGCTAATTTTTGAGTTTTTATGTCCAATTTCTGGGTTTTATGGCTAATTTTTGGGTTTTTCTGACAATTTTTGGGTTTTTCTGGCAAATTTTTTGGTTCTATGGCTAATTTTTTTATTTTTTCTAGCTAATTTTTTTTTCTGGCTAATTTTTGGGTTTCATGTCTAATTTTTGAGTTTTTTCGGCTAATTTTCGAGTTTTTCTAGCTAGATTTTGAGTTTTTCTGGCTAATTCTTGGGTTTAATAGCTAATTCTTGTATTTTTGTGGCTAATTCTTGTATTTTTGTGGCTAATTCTTGTATTTTTGTGGCTAATTTTTGAGTTTCTCTAGCTAATTTTTGGGTTTTTATAGCTAATTTCTGAGTTTTTCTAGCTAATATTTGAGTTTTTCTAGCTAAATTTTGGGTTTTTCGGGCTATTTTTTGGGTTCTATGGCTAATTTTCGAGTTTTTTTAGCTACTTTCTGAGTTTTCTAAGTGATTTTTGGGTTTTATGGCTAATTTTTGAGTTTTTCTGGGTAAATTTTGGGTTTTTCTTGCTAAATTTTGGGTTTTTCTGGCTAATTTTTGGGTTTTATGGCTAATTTTTGGGTTTTCTGGCTGATTTTTGAGTTTTTCTAGCTAATTTTTGAGTTTTCCTGTCTAATTTTTGGGTTTTATGGCTAATTTTTGAGTTTTCCTGACAATTTTTAGGTTTTTCTGGCTAATTTTTGGGTTTTATGGCTAATTTTTGGGTTTTTCTAGCTAATTTTTTAGTTTTTCTAGCTAATTTCAGAGTTTTTTTGGCTAATTTTTGAGTTTTTCTTGCTAAATTTTTTTATTTTTTCTGGCTACATTTGGGTTTTATGGTTAATTTTTGAGATTTATTGGCTAATTTCTGAGTTTTTCTGGCTAAATTTTGGGTTTTTCTGGCTAATTTTTGGGTTTTATGGCTAATTTTTGGGTTTTCTGGCTAATTTTTGAGTTTTTCCAGCTAATTTTTGAGTTTTTCTGTCTAATTTGTTGGGTTTTCCTAGCTAATTTTTGAGTTTTATGGCTAATTTTTGGGTTTTTCTGACAATTTTTGGGTTTTTCTGGCTAAATTTTGGGTTTTATGGCTAGTTTTTGGGTTTTTATGGCTAATTTTTGAGTTTTTCTAACTAATTTTTGGGTTTTATAGCTAATTTTTCATTTTTGAATTTTTCATTTTTGTGGCTAATTTCTGAGTTTTTCTGGCTGATTTTTGAGTTTTATGGTTAATTTTCGAGATTTTTTGGCTAATTTTTGGGTTTTTCTAGCTAATTTTTGAGTTTTTCTTGCTAAATTTTGGGTTTTTCTGGCTAATTTTTGGGTTTTATGGCTAATTTTGGGTTTTTCTAGCTAATTTTTTAGTTTTTCTAGCTAATTTCAGAGTTTTTTGGCTAATTTTTGGGTTTTATGACTAATTTTCGGGTTTTTTTGACAATTTTTGGGTTTTTGTGGCTAATTTCTGAGTTTTCCTAGCTAATTTTTGAGTTTTTCTAGCTAAATTTTGGGTTTTTCTGGCAAATTTTTGGGTTGTATGGCTAATTTTTGAGTTTTTCTTGCTGAATTTTGGGTTCTTCTGGCTAATTTTTGGGTTTTATGGCTAATTTTTGAGATTTTTTGGCTAATTTTTGAGTTTTTCTTGCTAAATTTTGGGTTTTTCTGGCTAATTTTTGGGTTTTATGGTTAATTTTTGAGATTTATTGGCTAATTTCTGAGTTTTTCTGGCTAAATTTTGGGTTTTTCTGGCTAATTTTTGGGTTTTATGGCTAATTTTTGGGTTTTCTGGCTAATTTTTGAGTTTTTCCAGCTAATTTTTGAGTTTTTCTGTCTAATTTTTGGGTTTTCCTAGCTAATTTTTGAGTTTTTCTAGCTGAATTTCGAGTTTTTCTGGCAAATTTTTGGGTTTTATGGCTAATTTATTTATTTTTTCTAGCTAATTTTTTTTTCTGGCTAATTTTTGGGTTTCATGGCTAATTTTTGAGTTTTTTTGGCTAAATTTTGGGTTTGTCTGGCAAATTTTTGGGTTTTTCTGGCTAATTTTTGGGTTTTATTGCTAATTTTTGAGTTTTCCTAGCTGAATTTTGGGTTTTTCTAGCTTATTTTTGGGTTTTATGGCTAGTTTTTGAGTTTTTCTAGCTAATTTTTGAGTTATTCTGGCTAATTTTTGAGTTTTTTGTGCTAATTTTTGGTTTTATGGCTAATTTTTGGGTTTTTCTGACAATTTTTGGGTTTTTCTGGCTAAATTTTGGGTTTTATGGCTAGTTTTTGGGTTTTTATGGCTAATTTTCGAGTTCTTCTAACTAATTTTTGGGTTTTATAGCTAATTTCTCATTTTTGTGGCTAATTTCTGAGTTTTTCTGGCTAATTTTTGAGTTTTTCTAGCTAAATTTTGGGTTTTTCTGGCAAATTTTTGGGTTTTATGGCTAATTTTTGAGTTTTTCTGGCTGAATTTTGGGTTTTTCTGGCTAATTTTTGAGTTTTTCCTGCTAAATTTTGGGTTTTTCTGGCTAATTTTTGGGTTTTATGGCTAATTTTTAAGATTTATTGGCTAATTTTTGAGTTTTTTTGGCTAAATTTTGGGTTTTTCTGGCTAATTTTTGGGTTTTATGACTAATTTTTGGGTTTTTCTGGCTAATTTTTGAGTTTTTCTGGCTAAATTTTGGGTTTTTCTGGCTAATTTTTGGGTTTCATGGCTAATTTTTGAGTTTTTTGGCTAAATTTTGGGTTTTTCTAGCTAATTCTTGAGTTTCTCTGGCTAATTTTTGGGTTTTATGGCTAATTTTTAAGATTTATTGGCTAATTTTTGAGTTTTTCTGGCCAATTTTTGGGTTTTATGACTAATTTTTGGGTTTTTCTGGCTAATTTTTGAGTTTTTCTGGCTAAATTTTGGGTTTTTCTGGCTAATTTTAGGGTTTCATGGCTAATTTTTGAGTTTTTTTGGCTAAATTTTGGGTTTTTCTAGATAATTTTTGGGTTTTTCTGGCTAATTTTTGAGTTTTTCTGGCTAAATTTTGGGTTTTTCTGGCTAATTTTTGAGTTTTTCTGGCTAAATTTTGGGTTTTTTTGGCTAATTTTTGGGTTTCATGGCTAATTTTTGAGTTTTTCTGTCTAATTTTTGGTTTAATGGCTAATTTTTGAGTTTTTCTGACAATTTTTGGGTTTTTGTGGCTAATTTCTGAGTTTTCCTAGCTATTTTTTGAGTTTTTCTAGCTAATTTTTGGGTTTTTCTGGCTAATTTTTGGGTTTTTCTGGCTAATTTTTGAGTTTTTCCAGCAAAATTTTGGGTTTTTCTGGCAAATTTTTGGGTTTTATGGCTAATTTTTGAGTTTTTCTGGCTGAATTTTGGGTTTTTCTTGCTAAATTTTGGGTTTCATGGCTAATTTTCGAGTTTTTCTGGCAAATTTTTGGGTTTTATGGCTAATTTATTTATTTTTTCTAGCTAATTTTTTTTTCTGGCTAATTTTTGGGTTTCATGGCTAATTTTTGAGTTTTATGGCTAATTTTTGAGTTTTTCTGGCTAAATTTTGGGTTTTATTGCTAATTTTTGAGTTTTTCTAGCTGAATTTCGAGTTTTTCTGGCAAATTTTTGGGTTTTATGGCTAATTTATTTATTTTTTCTAGCTAATTTTTTTTTCTGGCTAATTTTTGGGTTTCATGGCTAATTTTTGAGTTTTTTTGGCTAAATTTTGGGTTTGTCTGGCAAATTTTTGGGTTTTTCTGGCTGAATTTTGGGTTTTTCTTGCTAAATTTTGGGTTTCATGGCTAATTTTCGAGTTTTTCTGGCAAATTTTTGGGTTTTATGGCTAATTTATTTATTTTTTCTAGCTAATTTTTTTTTCTGGCTAATTTTTGGGTTTCATGGCTAATTTTTGAGTTTTATGGCTAATTTTTGAGTTTTTCTGGCTAAATTTTGGGTTTTATTGCTAATTTTTGGGTTTGTCTGGCAAATTTTTGGGTCCTTCTGGCTAATTTTTGGGTTTTATGGCTAATTTTTGAGATTTTTTGGCTAATTTTTGAGTTTTTCTTGCTAAATTTTGGGTTTTTCTGGCTGAGTTTTAGGTTTTATGGCTAATTTTTGAGATTTATTGGCTAATTTCTGAGTTTTTCTGGCTAAATTTTGGGTTTTTCTGGCTAATTTTTGGGTTTTATGGCTAATTTTTGGGTTTTCTGGCTAATTTTTGAGTTTTTCCAGCTAATTTTTGAGTTTTTCTGTCTAATTTTTGGGTTTTCCTAGCTAATTTTTGAGTTTTTCTAGCTGAATTTCGAGTTTTTCTGGCAAATTTTTGGGTTTTATGGCTAATTTATTTATTTTTTCTAGCTAATTTTTTTTTCTGGCTAATTTTTGGGTTTCATGGCTAATTTTTGAGTTTTTTTGGCTAAATTTTGGGTTTGTCTGGCAAATTTTTGGGTTTTTCTGGCTAATTTTTGGGTTTTATTGCTAATTTTTGAGTTTTCCTAGCTAAATTTTGGGTTTTTCTAGCTTATTTTTGGGTTTTATGGCTAGTTTTTGAGTTTTTCTAGCTAATTTTTGAGTTATTCTGGCAAATTTTTGGGTTTTATGGCTAATTTTTGAGTTTTTCTAGCTAATTTTTGAGTTTTTTGTGCTAATTTTCGGTTTTATGGCTAATTTTTGGGTTTTTCTAGCTAATTTTTTAGTTTTTCTAGCTAATTTCAGAGTATTTTTGGCTAATTTTTGGGTTTTATGGCTAATTTTCGGGTTTTTTTTGACAATTTTTGGGTTTTTGTGGCTAATTTCTGAGTTTTCCTAGCTAATTTTCGAGTTTTTCTAGCTAAATTTTGGGTTTTTCTAGCTAATTTTTGAGTTTTTCTTGCTAAATTTTGGGTTCTTCTGGCTAATTTTTGGGTTTTATGGCTAATTTTTGAGATTTTTTGGCTAATTTTTGAGTTTTTCTTGCTAAATTTTGGGTTTTTCTGGCTAATTTCTGGGTTTTATGGCTAATTTTTGAGATTTATTGGCTAATTTTTGAGTTTTTCTGGCTAAATTTTGGGTTTTTCTGGCTAATTTTTGGGTTTTATGGCTAATTTTTGGGTTTTCTGGCTAATTTTTGAGTTTTTCCAGCTATTTTTTGAGTTTTTCTGTCTAATTTTTGGGTTTTCCTAGCTAATTTTTGAGTTTTTCTAGCTGAATTTCGAATTTTTCTGGCAAATTTTTGGGTTTTATGGCTAATTTATTTATTTTTTCTAGCTAATTTTTTTTCTGGCTAATTTTTGGGTCTCATGGCTAATTTTTGAGTTTTTTTGGCTAAATTTTGGGTTTGTCTGGCAAATTTTTGGGTTTCTCTGGCTAATTTTTGGGTTTTATTGCTAATTTTTGAGTTTTCCTAGCTAAATTTTGGGTTTTTGTGGCTAATTTCTGAGTTTTCCTAGCTAATTTTTGAGTTTTTCTAGCTAATTTTTGAGTTACTCTGGCAAATTTTTGGGTTTTATGGCTAATTTTTGGGTTTTATGGCTAATTTTTGAGTTTTTCCAGCTAATTTTTGAGTTATTCTGGCAAATTTTTGGGTTTTATGGCTAATTTTTGGGTTTTCTGGCTAATTTTTGAGTTTTTCCAGCTAATTTTTGAGTTTTTCTGTCTAATTTTTGGGTTTTCCTAGCTAATTTTTGAGTTTTTCTAGCTAAATTTTGGGTTTTTCTGGCAAATTTCAGAGTTTTTTGGCTAATTTTTGAGTTTTTCTTGCTGAATTTTGGGTTTTTCTGGCTAAATTTTGGGTTTTATGGCTAGTTTTTGGGTTTTTATGGCTAATTTTTGAGTTTTTCTAACTAATTTTTGGGTTTTATAGCTAATTTTTCATTTTTGTGGCTAATTTCTGAGTTTTTCTGGCTAATTTTTGAGTTTTATTGCTAATTTTTGGGTTTTATGGCTAGTTTTTGAGTTTTTTTAGCTAATTTTTCAGTTTTTCTAGCTAATTTCAGAGTTTTTTTGGCTAATTTTCGGGTTTTTTTGACAATTTTTGGGTTTTTGTGGCTAATTTCTGAGTTTTTCTGGCAAATTTTCGAGATTTTCTGGCTAATTTTTGGGTTTTATGGCTAGTTTTTGAGTTTTTTTAGCTAATTTTTCAGTTTTTCTAGCTAATTTCAGAGTTTTTTGTCTAATTTTTGAGTTTTATGGCTAATTTTCGGGTTTTTTTGACAATTTTTGGGTTTTTGTGGCTAATTTCTGAGTTTTCCTAGCTAATTTTTGAGTTTTTCTAGCTAAATTTTGGGTTTTTCTGGCAAATTTTTGGGTTTTATGGCTAATTTTTGAGTTTTTCTGGCTGAATTTTTGGGTTTTATGGCTAATTTTTAAGATTTATTGGCTAATTTTCGAGTTTTTTTGGCTAAATTTTGAGTTTTTCTGTCTAATTTTTGGTTTTATGGCTAATTTTTGAGTTTTTCTGACAATTTTTGGGTTTTTGTGGCTAATTTCTGAGTTTTCCTAGCTAATTTTTGAGTTTTTCCAGAAAAATTTTGGGTTTTTCTGGCAAATTTTCGGGTTTTTTCGACAATTTTTGGGTTTTTGTGGCTAATTTCTGAGTTTTCTGGCAAATTTTCGAGATTTTCTGGCTAATTTTTGGGTTTTATGGCTAGTTTTTGAGTTTTTTTAGCTAATTTTTCAGTTTTTCTAGCTAATTTCAGAGTTTTTTGGCTAATTTTTGGGTTTTATGGCTAATTTTCGGGTTTTTTTGACAATTTTTGGGTTTTTGTGGCTAATTTCTGAGTTTTCCTATCTAATTTTTGAGTTTTTCTAGCTAAATTTTGGGTTTTTCTGGCAAATTTTTGGGTTTTATGGCTAATTTTTGAGTTTTTCTGGCTGAATTTTGGGTTTTTTGGCTAATTTTTGAGTTTTTCTTGCTAAATTTTGGGTTTTTCTGGCTAATTTTTGGGTTTTATGGCTAATTTTTAAGATTTATTGGCTAATTTTCGAGTTTTTTTGGCTAAATTTTGGGTTTTTCTGGCTAATTTTTGGGTTTTATGACTAATTTTTGGGTTTTTCTGGCTAATTTTTGAGTTTTTCTGGCTAAATTTTGGGTTTTTCTGGCTATTTTTTGGGTTTCATGGCTAATTTTTGAGTTTTTTGGCTAAATTTTGGGTTTTTCTAGCTAATTTTTGAGTTTCTCTGGCTAATTTTTGGGTTTTTTTGACAATTTTTGGGTTTTTGTGGCTAATTTCTGAGTTTTCCTAGCTAATTTTCGAGTTTTTCTAGCTAAATTTTGGGTTTTTCTAGCTAATTTTTGAGTTTTTCTTGCTAAATTTTGGGTTCTTCTGGCTAATTTTTGGGTTTTATGGCTAATTTTTGAGATTTTTTGGCTAATTTTTGAGTTTTTCTTGCTAAATTTTGGGTTTTTCTGGCTAATTTCTGGGTTTTATGGCTAATTTTTGAGATTTATTGGCTAATTTTTGAGTTTTTCTGGCTAAATTTTGGGTTTTTCTGGCTAATTTTTGGGTTTTATGGCTAATTTTTGGGTTTTCTGGCTAATTTTTGAGTTTTTCCAGCTATTTTTTGAGTTTTTCTGTCTAATTTTTGGGTTTTCCTAGCTAATTTTTGAGTTTTTCTAGCTGAATTTCGAATTTTTCTGGCAAATTTTTGGGTTTTATGGCTAATTTATTTATTTTTTCTAGCTAATTTTTTTTCTGGCTAATTTTTGGGTCTCATGGCTAATTTTTGAGTTTTTTTGGCTAAATTTTGGGTTTGTCTGGCAAATTTTTGGGTTTCTCTGGCTAATTTTTGGGTTTTATTGCTAATTTTTGAGTTTTCCTAGCTAAATTTTGGGTTTTTGTGGCTAATTTCTGAGTTTTCCTAGCTAATTTTTGAGTTTTTCTAGCTAATTTTTGAGTTACTCTGGCAAATTTTTGGGTTTTATGGCTAATTTTTGGGTTTTATGGCTAATTTTTGAGTTTTTCCAGCTAATTTTTGAGTTATTCTGGCAAATTTTTGGGTTTATGGCTAATTTTTGGGTTTTCTGGCTAATTTTTGAGTTTTTCCAGCTAATTTTTGAGTTTTTCTGTCTAATTTTTGGGTTTTCCTAGCTAATTTTTGAGTTTTTCTAGCTAAATTTTGGGTTTTTCTGGCAAATTTCAGAGTTTTTTGGCTAATTTTTGAGTTTTTCTTGCTGAATTTTGGGTTTTTCTGGCTAAATTTTGGGTTTTATGGCTAGTTTTTGGGTTTTTATGGCTAATTTTTGAGTTTTTCTAACTAATTTTTGGGTTTTATGGCTAATTTTTGAGTTTTTCTGGCTGAATTTTGGGTTTTTCTGGCTAATTTTTGAGTTTTTCTTGCTAAATTTTGGGTTTTTCTGGCTAATTTTTGGGTTTTATGGCTAATTTTTAAGATTTATTGGCTAATTTTCGAGTTTTTTTGGCTAAATTTTGAGTTTTTCTGTCTAATTTTTGGTTTTATGGCTAATTTTTGAGTTTTTCTGACAATTTTTGGGTTTTTGTGGCTAATTTCTGAGTTTTCCTAGCTAATTTTTGAGTTTTTCCAGAAAAATTTTGGGTTTTTCTGGCAAATTTTCGGGTTTTTTCGACAATTTTTGGGTTTTTGTGGCTAATTTCTGAGTTTTCTGGCAAATTTTCGAGATTTTTTGGCTAATTTTTGGGTTTTATGGCTAATTTTCGGGTTTTTTTGACAATTTTTGGGTTTTTGTGGCTAATTTCTGAGTTTTCCTATCTAATTTTTGAGTTTTTCTAGCTAAATTTTGGGTTTTTCTGGCAAATTTTTGGGTTTTATGGCTAATTTTTGAGTTTTTCTGGCTGAATTTTGGGTTTTTCTGGCTAATTTTTGAGTTTTTCTTGCTAAATTTTGGGTTTTTCTGGCTAATTTTTGGGTTTTATGGCTAATTTTTAAGATTTATTGGCTAATTTTCGAGTTTTTTTGGCTAAATTTTGGGTTTTTCTGGCTAATTTTTGGGTTTTATGACTAATTTTTGGGTTTTTCTGGCTAATTTTTGAGTTTTTCTGGCTAAATTTTGGGTTTTTCTGGCTATTTTTTGGGTTTCATGGCTAATTTTTGAGTTTTTTGGCTAAATTTTGGGTTTTTCTAGCTAATTTTTGAGTTTCTCTGGCTAATTTTTGGGTTTTATGGCTAATTTTCAAGATTTATTGGCTAATTTTTGAGTTTTTCTGGCTAATTTTTGGGTTTTATGACTAATTTTTGGGTTTTTCTGGCTAATTTTTGAGTTTTTCTGGCTAAATTTTGGGTTTTTCTGGCTAATTTTTGGGTTTCATGGCTAATTTTTGAGTTTTTTTGGCTAAATTTTGGGTTTTTCTAGCTAATTTTTGGGTTTTTCTGGCTAATTTTTGAGTTTTTCTGGCTAAATTTTGGGTTTTTCTGGCTAATTTTTGAGTTTTTCTGGCTAAATTTTGGGTTTTTTTGGCTAATTTTTGGGTTTCATGGCTAATTTTTGAGTTTTTCTGTCTAATTTTTGGTTTAATGGCTAATTTTTGAGTTTTTCTGACAATTTTTGGGTTTTTGTGGCTAATTTCTGAGTTTTCCTAGCTAATTTTTGAGTTTTTCCAGCAAAATTTTGGGTTTTTCTGGCAAATTTTTGGGTTTTTGTGGCTAATTTCTGAGTTTTCCTAGCTATTTTTTGAGTTTTTCTAGCTAATTTTTGGGTTTTTCTGGCTAATTTTTGGGTTTTTCTGGCTAATTTTTGAGTTTTTCTAGCAAAATTTTGGGTTTTTCTGGCAAATTTTTGGGTTTTATGTCTAATTTTTGAGTTTTTCTGGCTGAATTTTGGGTTTTTCTGGCTAATTTTTGAGTTTTTCTTGCTAAATTTTGGGTTTTATGACTAATTTTTGGGTTTTTTTGGCTAATTTTTGAGTTTTTCTGGCTAAATTTCGGAGTTTCTTTGGTAATTTTTGGGTTTTATGGCTAATTTTTTTATTTTTTCCAGCTATTTTTTTTTCTGGCTGATTTTTGGGTTTCATGGCTAATTTTTGAGTTTTTTTGGCTAATTTTTGGGGTTTTCTAGCCAATTTTTGAGTTTTTCTATCTAATTTTTGGGTTTTCTAGCTAATTTTTGAGTTTTTCTATCTGATTGTTGGATTTTTGTGGCTAATTTCTGAGTTTTCCCAGCTCATTTTTGAGTTTTTCTAGCTATATTTTGGGTCTTTCTGGCAAATTTTTGGGTTTTATGGCTAATTTTTTTATTTTTTCTAGCTAATTTTTTTTTCTGGCTAATTTTTGGGTTTCATGGCTAATTTTCGAGTTTTTTTAGCTACTTTCTGAGTTTTTCTGTGTGACTTTTGGGTTTTATGGCTAATTTTTGGGTTTTTCTGGCTATAAAACCCAATAATCAGTTAGAAAAACTCAGAGATTAGCCATAAAAACCCAAAAATTAGCCATAAAACTCAAAAATTAGCCAGAAAACCCAAAATTTAGCTAGAAAAACTTTTTTTGAGTTTTTATGGCTGATTTTTGAGTTTTTCTAGCTATCTTTCGCGTTTTATAGCTGATTTTTGGGTTTTTATGGCTAATTTTTGAGTTTTATGGCTAATTTTTGAGTTTTTCTGGCTAAATTTTGGGTTTTATTGCTAATTTTTGGGTTTGTCTGGCAAATTTTTGGGTCCTTCTGGCTAATTTTTGGGTTTTATGGCTAATTTTTGAGATTTTTTGGCTAATTTTTGAGTTTTTCTTGCTAAATTTTGGGTTTTTCTGGCTAAGTTTTGGGTTTTATAGCTAATTTTCGAGATTTATTGGCTAATTTTTGAGTTTTTCTGGCTAAATTTTGGGTTTTTTTGGCTAATTTTTGGGTTTTATGGCTAATTCTTGAGTTTTCCTGACAATTTTTAGGATTTTGTGGCTAATTTCTGAGGTTTCCTAGCTGATTTTTGAGTTTTTCTAGCTGAATTTCGAGTTTTTCTGGCAAATTTTTGGGTTTTATGGCTAATTTTTCCATTTTTTCTAGCTAATTGTTTTTTCTGGTTAATATTTGGGTTTCATGGCTAATTTTCGAGTTTTTTTGGCTAAATTTAGGGTTTTTCTAGCTGATTCTTGAGTTTTTCTGGCTAATTTTTGGGTTTTATTGCTAATTTTTGGGTTTTTCTGACAATTTTTGGGTTCTTGTGGCTAATTTCTGATTTTTTCTAGCTAATTTTTAAGTTTTTCTGGCTATAAAACCCAAAAATTAGCCATAAAACCCAAAAATCACACAGAAAAACTCAGAAAGTAGCTAAAAAAACTCGAAAATTAGCCAATAAATCTCAAAAATTAGCCATAAAACCCAAGAATTAGCCAGAAAAACCCAAAATTTAGCAAAAAAAACTCAAAAATTAGCCAAAAAATCTCAAAAATTAGCCATAAAACCCAAAAATTAGCCAGAAGGACCCAAAAATTTGCCAGACAAACCCAAAAATTAGCAATAAAACCCAAAATTTAGCCAGAAAAACTCAAAAATTAGCCATAAAACTCAAAAATTAGCCATAAAAACCCAAAAATTAGCTATAAAACGCGAAAGATAGCTAGAAAAACTCAAAAATCAGCCATAAAAACTCAAAAAAAGTTTTTCTAGCTAAATTTTGGGTTTTCTGGCTAATTTTTGAGTTTTATGGCTAATTTTTGGGTTTTTATGGCTAATCTCTGAGTTTTTCTAACTGATTATTGGGTTTTATAGCCAGAAAAACCCAAAAATTAGCCATAAAACCCAAAAGTCACACAGAAAAACTCAGAAAGTAGCTAAAAAAACTCGAAAATTAGCCATGAAACCCAAAAATTAGCCAGAAAAAAAAATTAGCTAGAAAAAATAAAAAAATTAGCCATAAAACCCAAAAATTTGCCAGAAAGACCCAAAATATAGCTAGAAAAACTCAAAAATTAGCTGGGAAAACTCAGAAATTAGCCACAAAAACCCAACAATCAGATAGAAAAACTCAAAAATTAGCTAGAAAACCCAAAAATTAGCCAGAAAAACTCAAAAATTAGCCAAAAAAACCCAAAAATTAGTCATAAAACCCAAAATTTAGCAAGAAAAACTCAAAAATTAGCCAGAAAAACCCAAAATTCAGCCAGAAAAACTCAAAAATTAGACATAAAACCAAAAAATTTGCCAGAAAAACCCAAAATTTTGCTAGAAAAACTCAAAAATTAGCCAGAAAACCCAAAAATTAGCCAGAAAAACCCAAAAATTAGCTAGAAAAACTCAAAAAATAGCTAGGAGAACTCAGAAATTAGCCACAAAAACCCAAAAATTTGCCAGAAAAACCCAAAATTTTGCTGGAAAAACTCAAAAATTAGCTAGGAAAACTCAGAAATTAGCCACAAAAACCCAAAAATTGTCAGAAAAACTCAAAAATTAGCCATAAAACCAAAAATTAGACAGAAAAACTCAAAAATTAGCCATGAAACCCAAAAATTAGCCAAAAAAACCCAAAATTTAGCCAGAAAAACTCAAAAATTAGCCAGAAAAACTCAAAAATTAGCCAGAAAAACCCAAAAATTAGCTAGAAAAACCCAAAATTTAGCCAAAAAAACTCAAAAATTAGCCATGAAACCCAAAAATTAGCCAGAAAAACCCAAAATTTACCCAGAAAAACTCAAAAATTAGCCAGAAAAACCCAAAAATTAGTCATAAAACCCAAAAATTAGCCAGAAAAACTCAAAAATTAGCCAATAAATCTTGAAAATTAGCCATAAAACCCAAAAATTAGCCAGAGAAACTCGAAAATTAGCTAGAAAAACCCAAAATTTAGCCAAAAAACTCAAAAATTAGCCATGAAACCCAAAAAATAGCCAGAAAAACCCAAAATTTAGCCAGAAAAACTCAAAAATTAGCCAGAAAAACCCAAAAATTAGTCATAAAACCCAAAAATTAGCCAGAAAAACCCAAAATTTAGCCAAAAAACTCGAAAATTAGCCAATAAATCTTAAAAATTAGCCATAAAACCCAAAAATTAGCCAGAAAAACCCAAAATTTAGCAAGAAAAACTCAAAAATTAGCCAGAAAAACCCAAAATTCAGCCAGAAAAACTCAAAAATTAGCCATAAAACCCAAAAATTTGCCAGAAAAACCCAAAATTTAGCTAGAAAAACTCAAAAATTAGCTAGGAAAACTCAGAAATTAGCCACAAAAACCCAAAAATTGTCAGAAAAACTCAAAAATTAGCCATAAAACCAAAAATTAGACAAAAAAACTCGGAAATTATCTAGAAAAACTAAAAAATTAGCTAAAAAAACTCAAAAACTAGCCATAAAACCCAAAAATTAGTTAGAAAAACTCAGAAATTAGCCACAAAAACCCAAAAATTGTCAGAAAAACCCAAAAATTAGCAATAAAACCCAAAAATTAGCCAGAAAAACTCATAAATTAGCTAAAAAAACTCGAAAATTAGCCACAAAAACCCAAAAATTAGCTAGAAAAACTCGAAAATTAGCTAGAAAAACTCAAAAATTAGCCAAAAAAAACTTAAAAACTAGCCATAAAACCCAAAAATTAGCCAGAAAAACCCAAAAATTGTCAGAAAAACCCAAAAATTTGCCATAAAACCAAAAATTAGCAAGAAAACTCGGAAATTAGCTAGAAAAACTCAAAAATTAGCCATAATACCCAAAAATTAGCCATAAAACCCATAAATTAGCCAGAAAACCCAAAATTTAGCTAGAAAAACTTTTGTGAATTTTTATGGCTCATTTTTGAGTTTTTCTAGCTATCTTTTGCGTTTTATAGCTAATTTTTGGGTTTTTATGGCTAATTTTTGGGTTTTAAGGCTAATTTTTTAGTTTTTCTGGCTAAATTTTGGGTTTTTCTGGCTAATTTTTGGGTTTTATTGCTAATGCTAATTTTTGGGTTTGTCTGGCAAATTTTTGGGTTTTTCTGGCTAATTTTTGGTTTTTATTGCTAATTTTTGAGTTTTTCTAGCTAAATTTTGGGTTTTTCTAGCTTATTTTTGGAATTTATGGCTAGTTTTTGAGTTTTTTTAGCTAATTTTTGAGTTATTCTGGCTAATTTTTGGGTTTTATGGCTGATTTTTGAGTTTTTCTAGCTAATTTTCGAGTTTTTTTGCTAATTTTTGGTTCTATGGCTAATTTTTGGGTTTTTCTGACAATTTTTGGGTTATTCTGGCTAATTTTTGGGTTTTATGGCTGATTTTTGAGTTTTTTTTGGCTAATTTTTGAGTTTTTCTAGCTAATTTTCGAGTTTTTTTAGCTAACTTTTGGGTTTTTGTGGCTAATTTTTGAGTTTTCTTAGCTAATTTATGAGTTTTTCTGGCTAATTTTTGGGTTTTATTGCTAATTTTTGGGTTTTTCTGACAATTTTTGGGTTTTTGTGGCTAATTTCTGAGTTTTTCTAGCTAATTTTTTCTGGCTAATTTTTGGGTTTTATGGCTAGTTTTTGAGTTTTTTTAGCTAATTTTTTAGTTTTTCTAGATAATTTCCGAGTTTTTTTGGCTAATTTTTGGGTTTTATTGCTAATTTTTGGGTTTTTCTGACAATTTTTGGGTTCTTGTGGCTAATTTCTGAGTTTTCCTAGCTAATTTTTGAGTTATTCTAGCTAAATTTTGGGTTTTTCTGGCAAATTTTTGGGTTTTATGGCTAATTTTTGAGTTTTTCTGGCTGAATTTCGGGTTTTTCTGGCTAATTTTTGAGTTCTTCTTGCTAAATTTTAGGTTTTATGACTAATTTTTGGGTTTTTTTTAGCTAATTTTTGAGTTTTTCTGGCTAATTTTTTTATTTTTTCTAGCTAATTTTTTTTCTGGTTAATTTTTGGGTTTCATGGCTAATTTTCGAGTTTTTTTGGCTAAATTTTTGGTTTTTCTAGCTAATTCTTGAGTTTTTCTAGCTAATTTTTGGGTTTTATGACTAATTTTCGAGTTTTTTCAGCTACTTTCTGAGTTTTTCTGTGTGATTTTTGGGTTTTATGGCTAGTTTTTGGGTTTTTCTGGCTATTAAACCCAAAAATCAGTTAGAAAAACTCAAAGATTAGCCATAAAAACCCAAAAATTAGCCATAAAACCCATAAATTAGCCGGAAAACCCAAAATTTAGCTAGAAAAACTTTTGTGTGTTTTTATGGCTGATTTTTGAGTTTTTCTAGCTATCTTTTGCGTTTTATAGCTAATTTTTGGGTTTTTATGGCTAATTTTTGGGTTTTTCTGGCTAATTTTTGGGTTTTATGGCAAATTTTTGAGTTTTTTTGGCTAATTTTTGAGTTTTTCTAGCTAATATTTGAGTTTTTCTGGCTAGTTTTTGGGTTTTATGGCTGATTTTTTAGTTTTTCTAGCTAATTATTGAGTTTTTTTGGCTAATTTTTGGTTTTTTCTGGCTTATTTTTGGGTTTTATGGCTAATTTTTGGGTTTTTCTGGCTAATTTTTGGGTTTTATGGCAAATTTTTGAGTTTTTATGGCTAATTTTTGAGTTTTATGGCTAATTTTTGAATTTTTCTTGCTAAATTTTGGGTTTTATTGCTAATTTTTGGGTTTTTCTAGCTGAATTTCGAGTTTTTCTGGCAAATTTTTGGGTTTTATGGCTAATGTTTTCATTTTTTCTAGCTAATTGTTTTTTCTGGTTAATATTTGGGTTTCATGGCTAATTTTCGAGTTTTTTTGGCTAAATTTAGGGTTTTTCTAGCTGATTCTTGAGTTTTTCTGGCTAATTTTTGGGTATTATGACTAATTTTCGAGTTTTTTTAGCTACTTTCTGAGTTTTTCTGTGTGATTTTTGGGTTTTATGGCTAATTTTTGGGTTTTTCTGGCTATAAAACCCAAAAATTAGCCAGAAAAACTTGAAAATTAGCTAGAAAAACTCAGAAATTAGCCACAAGAACCCAAAAATGGTCAGAAAAACCCAAAAATTAGCAATAAAACCCAAAAATTAGCCAAAAAAACTCGGAAATTATCTAGAAAAACTAAAAAATTAGCTAAAAAAACTCAAAAACTAGCCATAAAACCCAAAAATTAGCCAGAAAAAATTAGCTAGAAAAACTCAGAAATTAGCCACAAAAACCCAAAAATTGTCAGAAAAACCCAAAAATTAGCAATAAAACCAGAAAATTAGCCAAAAAAACTCATAAATTAGCTAAGAAAACTCAAAAATTAGCCACAAAAACCCAAAAATTAGCTAGAAAAACTCGAAAATTAGCTAGAAAAACTCAAAAATTAGCCAAAAAAAACTCAAAAACTAGCCATAAAACCCAAAAATTAGCCAGAAAAACCCAAAAATTGTCAGAAAAACCCAAAAATTTGCCATAAAACCAAAAATTAGCAAAACAACTCGGAAAATAGCTAGAAAAACTCAAAAATTAGCCATAAAACCCATAAATTAGCCAGAAAACCCAAAATTTAGCTAGAAAAACTTTTGTGAATTTTTATGGCTCATTTTTGAGTTTTTCTAGCTATCTTTTGCGTTTTATAGCTAATTTTTGGGTTTTTATGGCTAATTTTTGGGTTTTATTGCTAATTTTTTAGTTTTTCTGGCTAAATTTTGGGTTTTTCTGGCTAATTTTTGGGTTTTATTGCTAATTTTTGGCTTTGTCTGGCAAATTTTTGGGTTTTTCTGGCTAATTTTTGGTTTTTATTGCTAATTTTTGAGTTTTTCTAGCTAAATTTTGGGTTTTTCTAGCTTATTTTCGGGTTTTATGGCTAGTTTTTGAGTTTTTTTAGCTAATTTTTGAGTTATTCTGGCTAATTTTTGGGGTTTAAGGCTAATTTTTGAGTTTTTCTAGCTAATTTTCGAGTTTTTTTGCTAATTTTTGGTTTTATGGCTAATTTTTGGGTTTTTCTGACAATTTTTGGGTTTTTCTGGCTAATTTTTGGGTTTTATGGCTAGTTTTTGAGTTTTTCTAGCTAATTTTCGAGTTTTTTTTGCTAATTTTTGGTTTTATGGCTAATTTTTGGGTTTTTCTGACAATTTTTGGGTTTTTCTGGCTAATTTTTGGGTTTTATGGCTAGTTTTTGAGTTTTTTTTAGCTAATTTTTGAGTTTTTCTAGCTAATTTTCGAGTTTTTTTAGCTAATTTTTGGGTTTTTGTGGCTAATTTTTTAGTTTTCTTAGCTAATTTATGAGTTTTTTTGGCTAATTTTTGGATTTTATTGCTAATTTTTGGGTTTTTCTGGCTGAATTTTGGGTTTTTCTGGCTAATTTTTGAGTTTTTCTTGCTAAATTTTGGGTTTTATGACTAATTTTTGGGTTTTTTTTGGCTAATTTTTGAGTTTTTCTGGCTGAATTTTGGAGTTTTTTTGGTGATTTTTGGGTTTTTCTAGCAATATTTCGGGTTTTTCCTGCAAATTTTTGGGTTTTATGGCTAATTTTTTTATTTTTTCTAGCTAATTTTTTTTTTCTGGCTAAATTTTGGGTTTCTTGGCTCATTTTTGAGTTTTTTTGGCTATTTTTTGGGTTTTTCTAGCTAATTTTTGAGTTTTTCTGGCTAATTTCTGGGTTTTATGACTAATTTTCGAGTTTTTTAGCTACTTTCTGAGTTTTTCTGTATGACTTTTGGGTTTTATGGCTAATTTTTGGGTTTTTCTGGCTATAAAACCCAAAAATTAGTTAGAAAAACTCAGAGATTAGCCATAAAAACCCAAAAATTAGCTATAAAACTCAAAAATTAGCCAGAAAACCCGAAATTTAGCTAGAAAAACTTTTTTGAGTTTCTATGGCTGATTTTTGAGTTTTTCTAGCTATCTTTCGCGTTTTATAGCTAATTTTTGGGTTTTTATGGCTAATTTTTGGGTTTTATGCCTAATTTTTGAGTTTTTCTGGCTAAATTTTGGGTTTTATTGCTAATTTTTGGGTTTGTCTGGCAAATTTTTGGGTTTTTCTGGCTAATTTTTGGGTTTTATGGCTAATTTTTGAGATTTTTTGGCTAATTTTTGAGTTTTTCTTGCTAAATTTTGGGTTTTTCTGGCTAATTCTTGGGTTTTATGGCTAATTTTTGAGATTTATTGGCTAATTTTTGGGTTTTTCTGGCTAATTTTTGGGTTTTATGGCTAATTTTTGGGTTTTCTGGCTAATTTTCGAGTTTTTCTAGCTAATTTACGATTTTTCCTGTCTAAGTTTTGGGTTTTATGGCTAATTTTTGGGTTTTCCTGACAATTTTTAGGTTTTTGTGGCTAATTTCTGAGTTTTTCTAGCTAATTTCTGAGTTTTTCTAGCTAATTTTTGGGTTTTATGACTAATTTTCGAGTTTTTTCAGCTACTTTCTGAGTTTTTCTGTGTGATTTTTGGGTTTTATGGCTAGTTTTTGGGTTTTTCTAGCTATTAAACCCAAAAATCAGTTAGAAAAACTCAAAGATTAGCCATAAAAACCCAAAAATTAGCCATAAAACCCATAAATTAGCCAGAAAACCCAAAATTTAGCTAGAAAAACTTTTGTGTGTTTTTATGGCTGATTTTTGAGTTTTTCTAGCTATCTTTTGCGTTTTATAGCTAATTTTTGGGTTTTTATGGCTAATTTTTGGGTTTTTCTGGCTAATTTTTGGGTTTTATGGCAAATTTTTGAGTTTTTTTGGCTAATTTTTGAGTTTTTCTAGCTAATTTTTGAGTTTTTCTGGCTAGTTTTTGGGTTTTATGGCTGATTTTTGAGTTTTTCCAGCTAATTATTGAGTTTTTTTGGCTAATTTTTGGTTTTTTCTGGCTTATTTTTGGGTTTTATGGCTAATTTTTGAGTTTTTTTGGCTAATTTTTGAGTTTTTCTAGCTAATTTTTGAGTTTTTCTGGCTAATTTTTGGGTTTTATGGCTAATTCTTAACACGGTGTTTTTCTTTCATCATTATTACTATCTTTTATATAACACACCCCGAACGGCTTCTACATACAAAACATCTCCATTCAATTTTCACAATTCATCTTTTTCGACAAATTCTTATATCCTACCGGCCAGAAGACAAACTAAACAAGATTTTATAGACACTAGCGCCCTCTGCCGGACAGACGCAAAACTTAACACGGTTTTATAGACACTAGCGCCCTCTGCCGGCAAGATGCCTAACTTAGCACGGGATTATAGACACTAGCGCCCCCTGCCGGCCAAACTTAACACGGTTTTATAAACACTAGCGCCCTCTGCCGGCCAGAAGCCACACTTAACACAGTTTTATAGACACTAGCGCCACCTGCCCGCCAGAAGACAAACTAAACACGGTTTCATAGACACTAGCGCCCTCTGCCGGTCAGAAGACAAACTTGACACGGTTTTACAGACACTAGCGCCCTCTGCCGGCCAGACGCCAAACTTGACACGGGTTTATAGACATTAGCGCCCCCTGCCGGCCAAACTTAACATGGTTTTATAAACACTAGCGCCCTCTGCCGGCCAGAAAGCCACACTTAACACAGTTTTATAGACACTAGCGCCACCTGCCGGCCAGAAGACAAACTAAACACGATTTTATAGACACGATTTTTTTTTTTTTTCGTTATTATTACTATTTCATATAACTTTTATATGTTACACCTCGAACAGTTTCTATTCTCATAAAACTTTAAACTAACCTAACCTAACCTAACATAACCTAACCTAACCTAACCTAACCTAACCTAACCTAACCTAACCTAACCTAACCTATCCTAACCTAACCTAACCTAACCTAACCTAACCTAACCTATCCTAACCTAACCTAAGCTAACCTATTTTTTAGTGTGGATGGGCAAATCTTCATAATACCAATCAGAAAGTGTCCCAGATGTGCATCGCTTCACACAACCTAACCTAACAGACGTCTATCTCTTTATTTTTGGACAAGTACCTATATCGAGCGGCAATCTAATTTCATAATACTTTTTTCCATTTGTATTACTATTTTCATACTTTTTTTATATGTTACACCTCGGACGGCTTCTACATACAAAACATCTCCATTCAATTTTCGCAATTCATCTTTTTCGACAAGTTCTTATATCCTACCGGCCAGAAGACAAACTAAACACGATTTTATAGACACTAGCGCCCTCTGCCGGCCAGACGCAAAACTTAACACGGTTTTATAGACACTAGCGCCCTCTGCGGGCCATATGTCAAAATTGACACGAATTTACAGACACTAGCGCCCTCTGCCGGCCAGACGCCAAACTTGACACGGTTTTACAGACACTAGCGCCCTCTGCCGGCCAGACGCCAAACTTGACACGGTTTTATAGACACTAGCGCCCCCTGCCGGCCAAACTTGACACGGTGTTTTTTTTTCATCATTATTACTATCTTCATAAAACTTTTATATAACACACCTCGCACGGCTTCTACATACAAAACATCTCCATTCAATTTTCGCAATTCATCTTTTTCGACAAGTTCTTATATCCTACCGGCCAGAAGACAAACTAAACACGATTTTATAGACACTAGCGCCCTCTGCCGGCCAGACGCAAAACTTAACACGGTTTTATAGACACTAGCGCCCTCTGCCGGCAAGATGCCTAACTTAGCACGGGATTATAGACACTAGCGCCCCCTGCCGGCCAAACTTAACACGGTTTTATAAACACTAGCGCCCTCTGCCGGCCAGAAGCCACACTTAACACAGTTTTATAGACACTAGCGCCACCTGCCCGCCAGAAGACAAACTAAACACGGTTTCATAGACACTAGCGCCCTCTGCCGGCCAAACGCCAAACTTAACACGGTTTTACAGACACTAGCGCCACCTGCCGGTCAGAAGACAAACTTGACACGGTTTTACAGACACTAGCGCCCTCTGCCGGCCAGACGCCAAACTTGACACGGGTTTATAGACATTAGCGCCCCCTGCCGGCCAAACTTAACATGGTTTTATAAACACTAGCGCCCTCTGCCGGCCAGAAAGCCACACTTAACACAGTTTTATAGACACTAGCGCCACCTGCCGGCCAGAAGAAAAACTAAACACGATTTTATAGACACGATTTTTTTTTTTTTCGTTATTATTACTATTTCATATAACTTTTATATGTTACACCTCGAACAGTTTCTATTCTCATAAAACTTTAAACTAACCCAACCTAACCTAACATAACCTAACCTAACCTAACCTAACCTAACCTAACCTAACCTAACCTAACCTATCCTAACCTAACCTAACCTAACCTAACCTAACCTAACCTATCCTAACCTAACCTAAGCTAAACTATTTTTTAGTGTGGATGGGCAAATCTTCATAATACCAATCAGAAAGTGTCCCAGATGTGCATCGCTTCACACAACCTAACCTAACAGACGTCTATCTCTTTATTTTTGGACAAGTACCTATATCGAGCGGCAATCTAATTTCATAATACTTTTTTCCATTTGTATTACTATTTTCATACTTTTTTATATGTTACACCTCGGACGGCTTCTACATACAAAACATCCCCATTCAATTTTCGCAATTCATCTTTTTCGACAAGTTCTTATATCCTACCGGCCAGAAGACAAACTAAACACGATTTTATAGACACTAGCGCCCTCTGCCGGCCAGACGCAAAACTTAACACGGTTTTATAGACACTAGCGCCCTCTGCGGGCCAGATGTCAAACTTGACACGAGTTTACAGACACTAGCGCCCTCTGCCGGCCAGACGCCAAACTTGACACGGTTTTACAGACCCTAGCGCCCTCTGCCGGCCAGACGCCAAACTTGACACGGTTTTACAGACACTAGCGCCACCTGCCGGTCAGAAGACAAACTTGACACGGTTTTACAGACTCTAGCGCCCTCTGCCGACCAGACGCCAAACTTGACACGGGTTTATAGACATTAGCGCCCCCTGCCGGCCAAACTTAACATGGTTTTATAAACACTAGCGCCCTCTGCCGGCCAGAAAGCCACACTTCACACAGTTTTATAGACACTAGCGCCACCTGCCGGCCAGAAGACAAACTAAACACGATTTTATAGACACGATTTTTTTTTTTCGTTATTATTACTATTTCATATAACTTTTATATGTTACACCTCGAACAGTTTCTATTCTCATAAAACTTTAAACTAACCTAACCTAACCTAACATAACCTAACCTAACCTAACCTAACCTAACCTAACCTAACCTAACCTATCCTAACCTAACCTAACCTAACCTAACCTAACCTAACCTATCCTAACCTAACCTAAGCTAACCTATTTTTTAGTGTGGATGGGCAAATCTTCATAATACCAATCAGAAAGTGTCCCAGATGTGCATCGCTTCACACAACCTAACCTAACAGACGTCTATCTCTTTATTTCTGGACAAGTACCTATATCGAGCGGCAATCTAATTTCATAATACTTTCTTCCATTTGTATTACTATTTTCATACTTTTTTTATATGTTACACCTCGGACGGCTTCTACATACAAAACATCTCCATTCAATTTTCGCAATTCATCTTTTTCGAAAAGTTCTTATATCCTACCGGCCAGAAGACAAACTAAACACGATTTTATAGACACTAGCGCCCTCTGCCGGCCAGACGCAAAACTTAACACGGTTTTATAGACACTAGCGCCCTCTGCGGGCCAGATGTCAAACTTGACACGGTTTTACAGACACTAGCGCCCTCTGCCGGCCAGACGCCAAACTTGACACGGTTTTATAGACACTAGCGCCCCCTGCCGGCCAAACTTAACACAGTGTTTTTTTTCATCATTATTACTATCTTCATAAAACTTTTATATAACACACCTCGCACGGCTTCTACATACAAAACATCTCCATTCAATTTTCGCAATTCATCTTTTTCGACAAGTTCTTATATCCTACCGGCCAGAAGACAAACTAAACACGGTTTTATAAACACTAGCGCCCTCTGCCGGCCAAACGCCAAACTTAACACGGTTTTACAGACACTATCGCCACCTGCCGGCCAGAAGACAAACTAAACATCTAATTTCATAATACTTGGGTTTTCATAATTATTACTATTTTCATACAACTTTTATATAACACACCTCGGACGGCTTCTACATACAAAATATCTCCATTCAATTTTCGCAATTCATCTTTTTCGACAAGTTCTTATATCCTACCGGCCAGAAGACAAACTAAACACGATTTTATAGACACTAGCACCCTCTGCCGGCCAAACTTAACACGGTTTTATAAACACTAGCGCCCTCTGCCGGCCAGAAGCCACACTTAACACGGTTTTATAGACACTAGCGCCACCTGCCGGCCAGACGCCAGACTTGACACGGTTTTATAGACACGATTTTTTTTTTCGTTATTATTACTATTTCATATAACTTTTATATGTTACACCTCGAACAGTTTCTATTCTCATAAAACTTTAAACTAACCTAACCTAACCTAACCTAACCTAACCTAACGTAACCTAACCTAACCTAACCTAACCTAACCTAACCTAATCTAACCTAACCTAACCTAACCTAACCTAACCTAACCTAACCTTACCTATCCTAACCTAACCTTTTTTTTAGTGTGGATGGGCAAATCTTCATAATACCAATCAGAAAGTGTCCCAGATGTGCATCGCTTCACACAACCTAACCTAACATACATCTATTTCTTTATTTTTGGACAAGTACCTATATCGAGCGGCAATCTAATTTCATAATACTTTTTTCCCTTTGTATTACTATTTTCATACTTTTTTTATATGTTACACCTCGGACGGCTTCTACATACAAAACATCCCCATTCAATTTTCGCAATTCATCTTTTTCGACAAGTTCTTATATCCTACCGGCCAGAAGACAAACTAAACACGATTTTATAGACACTAGCGCCCTCTGCCGGCCAGACGCAAAACTTAACACGGTTTTATAGACACTAGCGCCCTCTGCGGGCCAGATGTCAAACTTGACACGAGTTTACAGACACTAGCGCCCTCTGCCGGCCAGACGCCAAACTTGACACGGTTTTACAGACCCTAGCGCCCTCTGCCGGCCAGACGCCAAACTTGACACGGTTTTACAGACACTAGCGCCACCTGCCGGTCAGAAGACAAACTTGACACGGTTTTACAGACTCTAGCGCCCTCTGCCGACCAGACGCCAAACTTGACACGGGTTTATAGACATTAGCGCCCCCTGCCGGCCAAACTTAACATGGTTTTATAAACACTAGCGCCCTCTGCCGGCCAGAAAGCCACACTTCACACAGTTTTATAGACACTAGCGCCACCTGCCGGCCAGAAGACAAACTAAACACGATTTTATAGACACGATTTTTTTTTTTCGTTATTATTACTATTTCATATAACTTTTATATGTTACACCTCGAACAGTTTCTATTTTCATAAAACTTTAAACTAACCTAACCTAACCTAACATAACCTAACCTAACCTAACCTAACCTAACCTAACCTAACCTAACCTAACCTATCCTAACCTAACCTAACCTAACCTAACCTAACCTAACCTATCCTAACCTAACCTAAGCTAACCTATTTTTTAGTGTGGATGGGCAAATCTTCATAATACCAATCAGAAAGTGTCCCAGATGTGCATCGCTTCACACAACCTAACCTAACAGACGTCTATCTCTTTATTTCTGGACAAGTACCTATATCGAGCGGCAATCTAATTTCATAATACTTTCTTCCATTTGTATTACTATTTTCATACTTTTTTTATATGTTACACCTCGGACGGCTTCTACATACAAAACATCTCCATTCAATTTTCGCAATTCATCTTTTTCGAAAAGTTCTTATATCCTACCGGCCAGAAGACAAACTAAACACGATTTTATAGACACTAGCGCCCTCTGCCGGCCAGACGCAAAACTTAACACGGTTTTATAGACACTAGCGCCCTCTGCGGGCCAGATGTCAAACTTGACACGAATTTACAGACACTAGCGCCCTCTGCTGGCCAGACGCCAAACTTGACACGGTTTTACAGACACTAGCGCCCTCTGCCGGCCAGACGCCAAACTTGACACGGTTTTATAGACACTAGCGCCCCCTGCCGGCCAAACTTAACACAGTGTTTTTTTTCATCATTATTACTATCTTCATAAAACTTTTATATAACACACCTCGCACGGCTTCTACATACAAAACATCTCCATTCAATTTTCGCAATTCATCTTTTTCGACAAGTTCTTATATCCTACCGGCCAGAAGACAAACTTAACACGGTTTTATAAACACTAGCGCCCTCTGCCGGCCAAACGCCAAACTTAACACGGTTTTACAGACACTATCGCCACCTGCCGGCCAGAAGACAAACTAAACATCTAATTTCATAATACTTGGGTTTTCATAATTATTACTATTTTCATACAACTTTTATATAACACACCTCGGACGGCTTCTACATACAAAATATCTCCATTCAATTTTCGCAATTCATCTTTTTCGACAAGTTCTTATATCCTACCGGCCAGAAGACAAACTAAACACGATTTTATAGACACTAGCACCCTCTGCCGGCCAAACTTAACACGGTTTTATAAACACTAGCGCCCTCTGCCGGCCAGAAGCCACACTTAACACGGTTTTATAGACACTAGCGCCACCTGCCGGCCAGACGCCAGACTTGACACGGTTTTATAGAAACGATTTTTTTTTTTTCGTTATTATTACTATTTCAAGCAACTTTTATATGTTACACCTCGAACAGTTTCTATTCTCATAAAACTTTAAACTAACCTAACCTAACCTAACCTAACCTAACGTAACCTAACCTAACCTAACCTAACCTAACCTAACCTAACCTAATCTAACCTAACCTAACCTAACCTAACCTAACCTAACCTAACCTTACCTATCCTAACCTAACCTTTTTTTTAGTGTGGATGGGCAAATCTTCATAATACCAATCAGAAAGTGTCCCAGATGTGCATCGCTTCACACAACCTAACCTAACATACATCTATTTCTTTATTTTTGGACAAGTACCTATATCGAGCGGCAATCTAATTTCATAATACTTTTTTCCCTTTGTATTACTATTTTCATACTTTTTTTATATGTTACACCTCGGACGGCTTCTACATACAAAACATCTCCATTCAATTTTCGCAATTCATCTTTTTCGACAAGTTCTTATATCCTACCGTCCAGAAGACAAACTAAACACGGTTTCATAGACACTAGCGCCCTCTGCCGGCCAAACGCCAAACTTAACACGGTTTTACAGACACTAGCGCCACCTGCCGGCCAGAAGACAAACTAAACATCTAATTTCATAATACTTGGGTTTTCATAATTATTACTATTTTCATACAACTTTTATATAACACACATCGGACGGCTTCTACATACAAAATATCGCCATTCAATTTTCGCAATTCATCTTTTTCGACAAGTTCTTATATCCTACCGGCCAGAAGACAAACTAAAACATCTCCATAAAAAATATAATTTCATAATACTTCATTTTCCATTATTATCACTAATTTCATACAACTTTTATATAATACACCTCGTACGTTCGTACATCGAGCGGCGATCTAATGTCATAATACTTTTTTCCGTTATTGTTAATATTTTCTATAACACTTCTATATAATATACCTCGAACGACTTATACATACAAAACATCTCCATTCAATTTTCACAATTCATCTTTTTCGACAAATTCTTATATCCTACCGGCCAGAAGACAAACTAAACACGATTTTATAGACACTAGCGCCCTCTGCCGGCCAGACGCAAAACTTAACACGGTTTTATAGACACTAGCGCCCTCTGCCGGCAAGATGCCTAACTTAGCACGGGATTATAGACACTAGCGCCCCCTGCCGGCCAAACTTAACATGGTTTTATAAACACTAGCGCCCTCTGCCGGCCAGAAGCCACACTTGACACAGTTTTATAGACACTAGCGCCACCTGCCCGCCAGAAGACAAACTAAACACGGTTTCATAGACACTAGCGCCCTCTGCCGGCCAAACGCCAAACTTAACACGGTTTTACAGACACTAGCGCCACCTGCCGGCCAGAAGACAAACTTGACACGGTTTTACAGACACTAGCGCCACCTGCCGGCCAGACGCCAAACTTGACACGGGTTTATAGACATTAGCGCCCCCTGCCAGCCAAACTAAACATGGTTTTATAAACACTAGCGCCATCTGCCGGCCAGAAGCCACACTTAACACAATTTTATAGACACTAGCGCCACCTGCCGGCCAGAAGACAAACTAAACACGATTTTATAGACACGATTTTTTTTTTTCGTTATTATTACTATTTCATATAACTTTTATATGTTACACCTCGAACAGTTTCTATTCTCATAAAACTTTAAACTAACCTAACCTAACCTAACCTAACCTAACCTAACCTAACCTAACCTTACCTAATCTAACCTAACCTAACCTATCCTAACCTAACCTAACCTAACCTAACCTAACCTATCCTAACCTAACCTAAGCTAACCTATTTTTTAGTGTGGATGGGCAAATCTTCATAATACCAATCAGAAAGTGTCCCAGATGTGCATCGCTTCACACAACCTAACCTAACAGACGTCTATCTCTTTATTTTTGGACAAGAACCTATATCGAGCGGCAATCTAATTTCATAATACTTTTTTCCATTTGTATTACTATTTTCATACTTTTTTTATATGTTACACCTCGGACGGCTTCTACATACAAAACATCTCCATTCAATTTTCGCAATTCATCTTTTTCGACAAGTTCTTATATCCTACCGGCCAGAAGACAAACTAAACACGATTTTATAGACACTAGCGCCCTCTGCCGGCCAGACGCAAAACTTAACACGGTTTTATAGACACTAGCGCCCTCTGCGGGCCAGATGTCAAACTTGACACGAATTTACAGACACTAGCGCCCTCTGCCGGCCAGACGCCAAACTTGACACGGTTTTACAGACACTAGCGCCCTCTGCCGGCCAGACGCCAAACTTGACACGGTTTTATAGACACTAGCGCCCCCTGCCGGCCAAACTTAACACGGTGTTTTTTTTTCATCATTATTACTATCTTCATAAAACTTTTATATAACACACCTCGCACGGCTTCTACATACAAAACATCTCCATTCAATTTTCGCAATTCATCTTTTTCGACAAGTTCTTATATCCTACCGGCCAGAAGACAAAATAAACACGGTTCTATAGACACTAGCGCCCTCTGCCGGCCAAACGCCAAACGTAACACGGTTTTACAGACACTAGCGCCACCTGCCGGCCAGAAGACAAACTAAACATCTAATTTCATAATACTTGGGTTTTCATAACTATTACTATTTTCATACAACTTTTATATAACACACCTCGGACGGCTTCTACATACAAAATATCTCCATTCAATTTTCGCAATTCATCTTTTTCGACAAGTTCTTATATCCTACCGGCCAGAAGACAAACTAAACACGATTTTATAGACACTAGCGCCCTCTGCCGGCCAGACGCAAAACTTAACACGGTTTTATAAACACTAGCGCCCTCTGCCGACCAGATGCCAAACTTGACACGAATTTACAGACACTAGCGCCCTCTGCCGGCCAGACACCAAATTTGACACGGTTTTATAGACACTAGCGCCCCCTGCCGGCCAAACTTAACACGGTGTTTTTTTTTTCATCATTATTACTATCTTCATAAAACTTTTATATAACACACCTCGAACGGCTTCTACATACAAAACATCTCCATTCAATTTTCGCAATTCATCTTTTTCGACAAGTTCTTATATCCTACCGTCCAGAAGACAAACTAAACACGGTTTCATAGACACTAGCGCCCTCTGCCGGCCAAACGCCAAACTTAACACGATTTTACAGACACTAGCGCCACCTGCCGGCCAGAAGACAAACTAAACATCTAATTTCATAATACTTGGGTTTTCATAATTATTACTATTTTCATACAACTTTTATATAACACACATCGGACGGCTTCTACATACAAAATATCGCCATTCAATTTTCGCAATTCATCTTTTTCGACAAGTTCTTATATCCTACCGGCCAGAAGACAAACTAAAACATCTCCATAAAAAATATAATTTCATAATACTTCATTTTCCATTATTATCACTAATTTCATACAACTTTTATATAATACACCTCGTACGTTCGTACATCGAGCGGCGATCTAATGTCATAATACTTTTTTCCGTTATTGTTAATATTTTCTATAACACTTCTATATAATATACCTCGAACGACTTATACATACGAAACATCTCCATTCAATTTTCACAATTCATCTTTTTCGACAAATTCTTATATCCTACCGGCCAGAAGACAAACTAAACACGATTTTATAGACACTAGCGCCCTCTGCCGGCCAGACGCAAAACTTAACACGGTTTTATAGACACTAGCGCCCTCTGCCGGCAAGATGCCTAACTTAGCACGGGATTATAGACACTAGCGCCCTCTGCCGGCCAGACGCAAAACTTAACACGGTTTTATAGACACTAGCGCCCTCTGCGAGCCAGATGTCAAACTTGACACGAATTTACAGACACTAGCGCCCTCTGCCGGCCAGACGCCAAACTTGACACGGTTTTACAGACACTAGCGCCCTCTGCCGGCCAGACGCCAAACTTGACACGGTTTTATAGACACTAGCGCCCCCTGCCGGCCAAACTTAACACGGTGTTTTTTTTTCATCATTATTACTATCTTCATAAAACTTTTATATAACACACCTCGCACGGCTTCTACATACAAAACATCTCCATTCAATTTTCGCAATTCATCTTTTTCGACAAGTTCTTATATCCTACCGGCCAGAAGACAAACTAAACACGATTTTATAGACACTAGCGCCCTCTGCCGGCCAGACGCAAAACTTAACACGGTTTTATAAACACTAGCGCCCTCTGCCGGCCAGAAGCCACACTTAACACAGTTTTATAGACACTAGCGCCACCTGCCCGCCAGAAGACAAACTAAACACGGTTTCATAGACACTAGCGCCCTCTGCCGGCCAAACGCCAAACTTAACACGGTTTTACAGACACTAGCGCCACCTGCCGGTCAGAAGACAAACTTGACACGGTTTTACAGACACTAGCGCCCTCTGCCGGCCAGACGCCAAACTTGACACGGGTTTATAGACATTAGCGCCCCCTGCCGGCCAAACTTAACATGGTTTTATAAACACTAGCGCCCTCTGCCGGCCAGAAAGCCACACTTAACACAGTTTCATAGACACTAGCGCCACCTGCCGGCCAGAAGAAAAACTAAACACGATTTTATAGACACGATTTTTTTTTTTTTCGTTATTATTACTATTTCATATAACTTTTATATGTTACACCTCGAACAGTTTCTATTCTCATAAAACTTTAAACTAACCCAACCTAACCTAACATAACCTAACCTAACCTAACCTAACCTAACCTAACCTAACCTAACCTAACCTAACCTATCCTAACCTAACCTAACCTAACCTAACCTAACCTAACCTAACCTATCCTAACCTAACCTAAGCTAACCTATTTTTTAGTGTGGATGGGCAAATCTTCATAATACCAATCAGAAAGTGTCCCAGATGTGCATCGCTTCACACAACCTAACCTAACAGACGTCTATCTCTTTATTTTTGGACAAGTACCTATATCGAGCGGCAATCTAATTTCATAATACTTTTTTCCATTTGTATTACTATTTTCATACTTTTTTATATGTTACACCTCGGACGGCTTCTACATACAAAACATCCCCATTCAATTTTCGCAATTCATCTTTTTCGACAAGTTCTTATATCCTACCGGCCAGAAGACAAACTAAACACGATTTTATAGACACTAGCGCCCTCTGCCGGCCAGACGCAAAACTTAACACGGTTTTATAGACACTAGCGCCCTCTGCGGGCCAGATGTCAAACTTGACACGAGTTTACAGACACTAGCGCCCTCTGCCGGCCAGACGCCAAACTTGACACGGTTTTACAGACCCTAGCGCCCTCTGCCGGCCAGACGCCAAACTTGACACGGTTTTACAGACACTAGCGCCACCTGCCGGCCAAACTTAACACGGTGTTTTTTTTTCATCATTATTACTATCTTCATAAAACTTTTATATAACACACCTCGCACGGCTTCTACATACAAAACATCTCCATTCAATTTTCGCAATTCATCTTTTTCGACAAGTTCTTATATCCTACCGGCCAGAAGACAAAATAAACACGGTTCTATAGACACTAGCGCCCTCTGCCGGCCAAACGCCAAACGTAACACGGTTTTACAGACACTAGCGCCACCTGCCGGCCAGAAGACAAACTAAACATCTAATTTCATAATACTTGGGTTTTCATAACTATTACTATTTTCATACAACTTTTATATAACACACCTCGGACGGCTTCTACATACAAAATATCTCCATTCAATTTTCGCAATTCATCTTTTTCGACAAGTTCTTATATCCTACCGGCCAGAAGACAAACTAAACACGATTTTATAGACACTAGCGCCCTCTGCCGGCCAGACGCAAAACTTAACACGGTTTTATAAACACTAGCGCCCTCTGCCGACCAGATGCCAAACTTGACACGAATTTACAGACACTAGCGCCCTCTGCCGGCCAGACGCCAAATTTGACACGGTTTTATAGACACTAGCGCCCCCTGCCGGCCAAACTTAACACGGTGTTTTTTTTTTCATCATTATTACTATCTTCATAAAACTTTTATATAACACACCTCGAACGGCTTCTACATACAAAACATCTCCATTCAATTTTCGCAATTCATCTTTTTCGACAAGTTCTTATATCCTACCGTCCAGAAGACAAACTAAACACGGTTTCATAGACACTAGCGCCCTCTGCCGGCCAAACGCCAAACTTAACACGGTTTTACAGACACTAGCGCCACCTGCCGGCCAGAAGACAAACTAAACATCTAATTTCATAATACTTGGGTTTTCATAATTATTACTATTTTCATACAACTTTTATATAACACACATCGGACGGCTTCTACATACAAAATATCGCCATTCAATTTTCGCAATTCATCTTTTTCGACAAGTTCTTATATCCTACCGGCCAGAAGACAAACTAAAACATCTCCATAAAAAATATAATTTCATAATACTTCATTTTCCATTATTATCACTAATTTCATACAACTTTTATATAATACACCTCGTACGTTCGTACATCGAGCGGCGATCTAATGTCATAATACTTTTTTCCGTTATTGTTAATATTTTCTATAACACTTCTATATAATATACCTCGAACGACTTATACATACGAAACATCTCCATTCAATTTTCACAATTCATCTTTTTCGACAAATTCTTATATCCTACCGGCCAGAAGACAAACTAAACACGATTTTATAGACACTAGCGCCCTATGCCGGCCAGACGCAAAACTTAACACGGTTTTATAGACACTAGCGCCCTCTGCCGGCAAGATGCCTAACTTAGCACGGGATTATAGACACTAGCGCCCCCTGCCGGCCAAACTTAACACGGTTTTATAAACACTAGCGCCCTCTGCCGGCCAGAAGCCACACTTGACACAGTTTTATAGACACTAGCGCCACCTGCCCGCCAGAAGACAAACTAAACACGGTTTCATAGACACTAGCGCCCTCTGCCGGCCAAACGCCAAACTTAACACGGTTTTACAGACACTAGCGCCACCTGCCGGCCAGAAGACAAACTTGACACGGTTTTACAGACACTAGCGCCACCTGCCGGCCAGACGCCAAACTTGACACGGGTTTATAGACATTAGCGCCCCCTGCCAGCCAAACTAAACATGGTTTTATAAACACTAGCGCCCTCTGCCGGCCAGAAGCCACACTTAACACAATTTTATAGACACTAGCGCCACCTGCCGGCCAGAAGACAAACTAAACACGATTTTATAGACACGATTTTTTTTTTTTCGTTATTATTACTATTTCATATAACTTTTATATGTTACACCTCGAACAGTTTCTATTCTCATAAAACTTTAAACTAACCTAACCTAACCTAACCTAACCTAACCTAACCTAACCTAACCTAACCTAACCTAACCTAACCTATCCTAACCTAACCTAACCTAACCTAACCTATCCTAACCTAACCTAAGCTAACCTATTTTTTAGTGTGGATGGGCAAATCTTCATAATACCAATCAGAAAGTGTGCCAGATGTGCATCGCTTCACACAACCTAACCTAACAGACGTCTATCTCTTTATTTTTGGACAAGAACCTATATCGAGCGGCAATCTAATTTCATAATACTTTTTTCCATTTGTATTACTATTTTCATACTTTTTTTATATGTTACACCTCGGACGGCTTCTACATACAAAACATCTCCATTCAATTTTCGCAATTCATCTTTTTCGACAAGTTCTTATATCCTACCGGCCAGAAGACAAACTAAACACGATTTTATAGACACTAGCGCCCTCTGCCGGCCAGACGCAAAACTTAACACGGTTTTATAGACACTAGCGCCCTCTGCGGGCCAGATGTCAAACTTGACACGAATTTACAGACACTAGCGCCCTCTGCCGGCCAGACGCCAAACTTGACACGGTTTTACAGACACTAGCGCCCTCTGCCGGCCAGACGCCAAACTTGACACGGTTTTATAGACACTAGCGCCCCCTGCCGGCCAAACTTAACACGGTGTTTTTTTTTCATCATTATTACTATCTTCATAAAACTTTTATATAACACACCTCGCACGGCTTCTACATACAAAACATCTCCATTCAATTTTCGCAATTCATCTTTTTCGACAAGTTCTTATATCCTACCGGCCAGAAGACAAAATAAACACGGTTCTATAGACACTAGCGCCCTCTGCCGGCCAAACGCCAAACGTAACACGGTTTTACAGACACTAGCGCCACCTGCCGGCCAGAAGACAAACTAAACATCTAATTTCATAATACTTGGGTTTTCATAACTATTACTATTTTCATACAACTTTTATATAACACACCTCGGACGGCTTCTACATACAAAATATCTCCATTCAATTTTCGCAATTCATCTTTTTCGACAAGTTCTTATATCCTACCGGCCAGAAGACAAACTAAACACGATTTTATAGACACTAGCGCCCTCTGCCGGCCAGACGCAAAACTTAACACGGTTTTATAAACACTAGCGCCCTCTGCCGACCAGATGCCAAACTTGACACGAATTTACAGACACTAGCGCCCTCTGCCGGCCAGACGCCAAATTTGACACGGTTTTATAGACACTAGCGCCCCCTGCCGGCCAAACTTAACACGGTGTTTTTTTTTTCATCATTATTACTATCTTCATAAAACTTTTATATAACACACCTCGAACGGCTTCTACATACAAAACATCTCCATTCAATTTTCGCAATTCATCTTTTTCGACAGGTTCTTATATCCTACCGGCCAGAAGACAAACTAAACACGGTTTTATAAACACTAGCGCCCTCTGCCGGCCAAACGCCAAACTTAACACGGTTTTACAGACACTATCGCCACCTGCCGGCCAGAAGACAAACTAAACATCTAATTTCATAATACTTGGGTTCTCATAATTATTACTATTTTCATACAACTTTTATATAACACACCTCGGACGGCTTCTACATACAAAATATCTCCATTCAATTTTCGCAATTCATCTTTTTCGACAAGTTCTTATATCCTACCGGCCAGAAGACAAACTAAACACGATTTTATAGACACAATTTTTTTTTTCGTTATTATTACTATTTCATATAACTTTTATATGTTACACCTCGAACAGTTTCTATTCTCATAAAACTTCAAACTAACCTAACCTAACCTAACATAACCTAGCCTAACCTAACCTAACCTAACCTAACCTAACCTAACCTAACCTAACCTAACCTATCCTAACCTAACCTAACCTAACCTAACCTAACCTAACCTAACCTATCCTAACCTAACCTAAGCTAACCTATTTTTTAGTGTGGATGGGCAAATCTTCATAATACCAATCAGAAAGTGTCCCAGATGTGCATCGCTTCACACAACCTAACCTAATAGACGTCTATCTCTTTATTTTTGGACAAGTACCTATATCGAGCGGCAATCTAATTTCATAATACTTTTTTCCATTTGTATTACTATTTTCATACTTTTTTTATATGTTACACCTCGGACGGCTTCTACATACAAAACATCTCCATTCAATTTTCGCAATTCATCTTTTTCGACAAGTTCTTATATCCTACCGGCCAGAAGACAAACTAAACACGATTTTATAGACACTAGCGCCCTCTGCCGGCCAGACGCAAAACTTGACACGGTTTTACAGACACTAGCGCCCTCTGCCGGCCAGACGCCAAACTTGACACGGTTTTATAGACACTAGCGCCCCCTGCCGGCCAAACTGAACACGGTGTTTTTTTTTCATCATTATTACTATCTTCATAAAACTTTTATATAACACACCTCGCACGGCTTCTACATACAAAACATCTCCATTCAATTTTCGCAATTCATCTTTTTCGACAAGTTCTTATATCCTACCGGCCAGAAGACAAAATAAACACGGTTTTATAGACACTAGCGCCCTCTGCCGGCCAAACGCCAAACGTAACACGGTTTTACAGACACTAGCGCCACCTACCGGCCAGAAGACAAACTAAACACGATTTTATAGACACTAGCGCCCTCTGCCAGCCAGACGCAAAACTTAACACGGTTTTATGAACACTAGCGCCCTCTGCCGACCAGATGCCAAACTTGACACGAATTTACAGACACTAGCGCCCTCTGCCAGCCAGACGCCAAATTTGACACGGTTTTATAGACACTAGCGCCACCTGCCGGCCAAACTTGACACGGTTTTATAGACACTAGCGCCCTCTGCCGGCCAGAAGCCACACTTAACACGGTTTTATAGACACTAGTGCCACCTGCCGGCCAGACGCCAGACTTGACACGGTTTTATAGACACGATTTTTTTTTTCGTTATTATTACTATTTCATGCAACTTTTATATGTTACACCTCGAACAGTTTCTATTCTCATAAAACTTTAAACTATCCTAACCTAACCTAACGTAACCTAACCTAACCTAACCTAACCTAACCTAACCTCATCTAACCTAACCTGACCTATCCTAACCTAACCTTTTTTTTAGTGTGGATGGGCAAATCTTCATAATACCAATTTTCGCAATTCATCTTTTTCGACAAGTTCTTATATCCTACCGGCCAGAAGACAAACTAAAACATCTCCATAAAAAATATAATTTCATAATACTTCATTTTCCATTATTATCACTAATTTCATACAACTTTTATATAATACACCTCGTACGTTCGTACATCGAGCGGCGATCTAATGTCATAATACTTTTTTCCGTTATTGTTAATATTTTCCATAACAATTCTATATAATATACCTCGAACGACTTATACATACAAAACATCTCCATTCAATTTTCACAATTCATCTTTTTCGACAAATTCTTATATCCTACCGGCCAGAAGACAAACTAAACACGATTTTATAGACACTAGCGCCCTCTGCCGGCCAGACGCAAAACTTGACACGGTTTTACAGACACTAGCGCCCTCTGCCGGCCAGACGCCAAACTTGACACGGTTTTATAGACACTAGCGCCCCCTGCCGGCCAAACTGAACACGGTGTTTTTTTTTCATCATTATTACTATCTTCATAAAACTTTTATATAACACACCTCGCACGGCTTCTACATACAAAACATCTCCATTCAATTTTCGCAATTCATCTTTTTCGACAAGTTCTTATATCCTACCGGCCAGAAGACAAAATAAACACGGTTTTATAGACACTAGCGCCCTCTGCCGGCCAAACGCCAAACGTAACACGGTTTTACAGACACTAGCGCCACCTACCGGCCAGAAGACAAACTAAACACGATTTTATAGACACTAGCGCCCTCTGCCAGCCAGACGCAAAACTTAACACGGTTTTATAAACACTAGCGCCCTCTGCCGACCAGATGCCAAACTTGACACGAATTTACAGACACTAGCGCCCTCTGCCAGCCAGACGCCAAATTTGACACGGTTTTATAGACACTAGCGCCACCTGCCGGCCAAACTTGACACGGTTTTATAGACACTAGCGCCCTCTGTCGGCCAGAAGCCACACTTAACACGGTTTTATAGACACTAGTGCCACCTGCCGGCCAGACGCCAGACTTGACACGGTTTTATAGACACGATTTTTTTTTTCGTTATTATTACTATTTCATGCAACTTTTATATGTTACACCTCGAACAGTTTCTATTCTCATAAAACTTTAAACTAACCTAACCTAACCTAACGTAACCTAACCTAACCTAACCTAACCTAACCTAACCTCATCTAACCTAACCTAACCTAACCTAACCTAACCTAACCTAACCTGACCTATCCTAACCTAACCTTTTTTTTAGTGTGGATGGGCAAATCTTCATAATACCAATTTTCGCAATTCATCTTTTTCGACAAGTTCTTATATCCTACCGGCCAGAAGACAAACTAAAACATCTCCATAAAAAATATAATTTCATAATACTTCATTTTCCATTATTATCACTAATTTCATACAACTTTTATATAATACACCTCGTACGTTCGTACATCGAGCGGCGATCTAATGTCATAATACTTTTTTCCGTTATTGTTAATATTTTCCATAACAATTCTATATAATATACCTCGAACGACTTATACATACAAAACATCTCCATTCAATTTTCACAATTCATCTTTTTCGACAAATTCTTATATCCTACCGGCCAGAAGACAAACTAAACACGATTTTATAGACACTAGCGCCCTCTGCCGGCCAGACGCAAAACTTAACACGGTTTTATAGACACTAGCGCCCTCTGCCGGCCAGACGCCAAACTTGACACGGTTTTATAGACACTAGCGCCCCCTGCCGGCCAAACTGAACACGGTGTTTTTTTTTTCATCATTATTACTATCTTCATAAAACTTTTATATAACACACCTCGCACGGCTTCTACATACAAAACATCTCCATTCAATTTTCGCAATTCATCTTTTTCGACAAGTTCTTATATCCTACCGGCCAGAAGACAAAATAAACACGGTTTTATAGACACTAGCGCCCTCTGCCGGCCAAACGCCAAACGTAACACGGTTTTACAGACACTAGCGCCACCTACCGGCCAGAAGACAAACTAAACACGATTTTATAGACACTAGCGCCCTCTGCCAGCCAGACGCAAAACTTAACACGGTTTTATAAACACTAGCGCCCTCTGCCGACCAGATGCCAAACTTGACACGAATTTACAGACACTAGCGCCCTCTGCCAGCCAGACGCCAAATTTGACACGGTTTTATAGACACTAGCGCCACCTGCCGGCCAAACTTGACACGGTTTTATAGACACTAGCGCCCTCTGCCGGCCAGAAGCCACACTTAACACGGTTTTATAGACACTAGTGCCACCTGCCGGCCAGACGCCAGACTTGACACGGTTTTATAGACACGATTTTTTTTTTCGTTATTATTACTATTTCATGCAACTTTTATATGTTACACCTCGAACAGTTTCTATTCTCATAAAACTTTAAACTAACCTAACCTAACCTAACGTAACCTAACCTAACCTAACCTAACCTAACCTAACCTCATCTAACCTAACCTAACCTAACCTAACCTAACCTAACCTAACCTGACCTATCCTAACCTAACCTTTTTTTTAGTGTGGATGGGCAAATCTTCATAATACCAATTTTCGCAATTCATCTTTTTCGACAAGTTCTTATATCCTACCGGCCAGAAGACAAACTAAAACATCTCCATAAAAAATATAATTTCATAATACTTCATTTTCCATTATTATCACTAATTTCATACAACTTTTATATAATACACCTCGTACGTTCGTACATCGAGCGGCGATCTAATGTCATAATACTTTTTTCCGTTATTGTTAATATTTTCCATAACAATTCTATATAATATACCTCGAACGACTTATACATACAAAACATCTCCATTCAATTTTCACAATTCATCTTTTTCGACAAATTCTTATATCCTACCGGCCAGAAGACAAACTAAACACGATTTTATAGACACTAGCGCCCTCTGCCGGCCAGACGCAAAACTTAACACGGTTTTATAGACACTAGCGCCCTCTGCCGGCAAGATGCCTAACTTAGCACGGGATTATAGACACTAGCGCCCCCTGCCGGCCAAACTTAACACGGTTTTATAAACACTAGCGCCCTCTGCCAGCCAAACGCCAAACTTAACACGGTTTTACAGACACTAGCGCCACCTGCCGGCCAGAAGACAAACTTGACACGGTTTTACAGACACTAGCGCCCTCTGCCGGCCAGACGCCGAACTTGACACGGGTTTATAGACATTAGCGCCCCCTGCCGGCCAAACTTAACATGGTTTTATAAACACTAGCGCCCTCTGCCGGCCAGAAGCCACACTTAACACAGTTTTATAGACACTAGCGCCACCTGCCGGCCAGAAGACAAACTAAACACGATTTTATAGACACGATTTTTTTTTTTTCGTTATTATTACTATTTCATATAACTTTTATATGTTACACCTCGAACAGTTTCTATTCTCATAAAACTTTAAACTAACCTAACCTAACCTAACATAATCTAACCTAACCTAACCTAACCTAACCTAAACCTAACCTATCCTAACCTAACCTAACCTAACCTAACCTAACCTAACCTATCCTAACCTAACCTAAGCTAACCTATTTTTTAGTGTGGATGGGCAAATCTTCATAATACCAATCAGAAAGTGTCCCAGATGTGCATCGCTTCACACAACCTAACCTAACAGACGTCTATCTCTTTATTTTTGGACAAGTACCTATATCGAGCGGCAATCTAATTTCATAATACTTTTTTCCATTTGTATTACTATTTTCATACTTTTTTTATATGTTACACCTCGGACGGCTTCTACATACAAAACATCTCCATTCAATTTTCGCAATTCATCTTTTTCGACAAGTTCTTATATCCTACCGGCCAGAAGACAAACTAAACACGATTTTATAGACACTAGCGCCCTCTGCCGGCCAGACGCAAAACTTAACACGGTTTTATAGACACTAGCGCCCTCTGCGGGCCAGATGTCAAACTTGACACGAATTTACAGACACTAGCGCCCTCTGCCGGCCAGACGCCAAACTTAACACGGTTTTACAGACACTAGCGCCCTCTGCCGCCCAGACGCCAAACTTGACACGGTTTTATAGACACTAGCGCCCCCTGCCGGCCAAACTTAACACGGTGTTCTTTTTTCATCATTATTACTATCTTCATAAAACTTTTATATAACACACCTCGCACGGCTTCTACATACAAAACATCTCCATTCAATTTTCGCAATTCATCTTTTTCGACAAGTTCTTATATCCTACCGGCCAGAAGACAAAATAAACACGGTTTTAAAGACACTAGCGCCCTCTGCCGGCCAAACGCAAAACGTAACACGGTTTTACAGACACTAGCGCCACCTGCCGGCCAGAAGACAAACTAAACATCTAATTTCATAATACTTGGGTTTTCATAACTATTACTATTTTCATACAACTTTTATATAACACACCTCGGACGGCTTCTACATACAAAATATCTCCATTCAATTTTCGCAATTCATCTTTTTCGACAAGTTCTTATATCCTACCGGCCAGAAGACAAACTAAACACGATTTTATAGACACTAGCGCCCCCTGCCGGCCAGACGCAAAACTTAACACGGTTTTATAAACACTAGCGCCCTCTGCCGACCAGATGCCAAACTTGACACGAATTTACAGACACTAGCGCCCTCTGCCGGCCAGACGCCGAATTTGACACGGTTTTATAGACACTAGCGCCCCCTGCCGGCCAAACTTAACACGGTGTTTTTTTTTCATCATTATTACTATCTTCATAAAACTTTTATATAACACACCTCGAACGGCTTCTACATACAAAACATCTCCATTCAATTTTCGCAATTCATCTTTTTCGACAAGTTCTTATATCCTACCGGCCAGAAGACAAACTAAACACGGTTTTATAAACACTAGCGCCCTCTGCCGGCCAAACGCCAAACTTAACACGGTTTTACAGACACTATCGCCACCTGCCGGCCAGAAGACAAACTAAACATCTAATTTCATAATACTTGGGTTTTCATAATTATTACTATTTTCATACAACTTTTATATAACACACCTCGGACGGCTTCTACATACAAAATATCTCCATTCAATTTTCGCAATTCATCTTTTTCGACAAGTTCTTATATCCTACCGGCCAGAAGACAAACTTGACACGGTTTTATAGACACTAGCGCCCTCTGCCGGCCAGACGCAAAACTTAACACGGTTCTATAGACACTAGCGCCCTCTGCCGCCCAAATGCCAAACTTGACACGAATTTACAGACACTAGCGCCCTCTGCCGGCCAGACGCCAAACTTGACACGGTTTGACAGACACTAGCGCCCTCTGCCGGCCAAACTTAACACGGTTTTATAAACACTAGCGCCACCTGCCGGCCAGAAGACAAACTAAACATCTAATTTCATAATACTTGGGTTTTCATAATTATTACTATTTTCATACAACTTTTATATAACACACATCGGACGGCTTCTACATACAAAATATCGCCATTCAATTTTCGCAATTCATCTTTTTCGACAAGTTCTTATATCCTACCGGCCAGAAGACAAACTAAAACATCTCCATAAAAAATATAATTTCATAATACTTCATTTTCCATTATTATCACTAATTTCATACAACTTTTATATAATACACCTCGTACGTTCGTACATCGAGCGGCGATCTAATGTCATAATACTTTTTTCCGTTATTGTTAATATTTTCTATAACACTTCTATATAATATACCTCGAACGACTTATACATACGAAACATCTCCATTCAATTTTCACAATTCATCTTTTTCGACAAATTCTTATATCCTACCGGCCAGAAGACAAACTAAACACGATTTTATAGACACTAGCGCCCTCTGCCGGCCAGACGCAAAACTTAACACGGTTTTATAGACACTAGCGCCCTCTGCCGGCAAGATGCCTAACTTAGCACGGGATTATAGACACTAGCGCCCTCTGCCGGCCAGACGCAAAACTTAACACGGTTTTATAGACACTAGCGCCCTCTGCGAGCCAGATGTCAAACTTGACACGAATTTACAGACACTAGCGCCCTCTGCCGGCCAGACGCCAAACTTGACACGGTTTTACAGACACTAGCGCCCTCTGCCGGCCAGACGCCAAACTTGACACGGTTTTATAGACACTAGCGCCCCCTGCCGGCCAAACTTAACACGGTGTTTTTTTTTCATCATTATTACTATCTTCATAAAACTTTTATATAACACACCTCGCACGGCTTCTACATACAAAACATCTCCATTCAATTTTCGCAATTCATCTTTTTCGACAAGTTCTTATATCCTACCGGCCAGAAGACAAACTAAACACGATTTTATAGACACTAGCGCCCTCTGCCGGCCAGACGCAAAACTTAACACGGTTTTATAAACACTAGCGCCCTCTGCCGGCCAGAAGCCACACTTAACACAGTTTTATAGACACTAGCGCCACCTGCCCGCCAGAAGACAAACTAAACACGGTTTCATAGACACTAGCGCCCTCTGCCGGCCAAACGCCAAACTTAACACGGTTTTACAGACACTAGCGCCACCTGCCGGTCAGAAGACAAACTTGACACGGTTTTACAGACACTAGCGCCCTCTGCCGGCCAGACGCCAAACTTGACACGGGTTTATAGACATTAGCGCCCCCTGCCGGCCAAACTTAACATGGTTTTATAAACACTAGCGCCCTCTGCCGGCCAGAAAGCCACACTTAACACAGTTTCATAGACACTAGCGCCACCTGCCGGCCAGAAGAAAAACTAAACACGATTTTATAGACACGATTTTTTTTTTTTTCGTTATTATTACTATTTCATATAACTTTTATATGTTACACCTCGAACAGTTTCTATTCTCATAAAACTTTAAACTAACCCAACCTAACCTAACATAACCTAACCTAACCTAACCTAACCTAACCTAACCTAACCTAACCTAACCTAACCTATCCTAACCTAACCTAACCTAACCTAACCTAACCTAACCTAACCTATCCTAACCTAACCTAAGCTAACCTATTTTTTAGTGTGGATGGGCAAATCTTCATAATACCAATCAGAAAGTGTCCCAGATGTGCATCGCTTCACACAACCTAACCTAACAGACGTCTATCTCTTTATTTTTGGACAAGTACCTATATCGAGCGGCAATCTAATTTCATAATACTTTTTTCCATTTGTATTACTATTTTCATACTTTTTTATATGTTACACCTCGGACGGCTTCTACATACAAAACATCCCCATTCAATTTTCGCAATTCATCTTTTTCGACAAGTTCTTATATCCTACCGGCCAGAAGACAAACTAAACACGATTTTATAGACACTAGCGCCCTCTGCCGGCCAGACGCAAAACTTAACACGGTTTTATAGACACTAGCGCCCTCTGCGGGCCAGATGTCAAACTTGACACGAGTTTACAGACACTAGCGCCCTCTGCCGGCCAGACGCCAAACTTGACACGGTTTTACAGACCCTAGCGCCCTCTGCCGGCCAGACGCCAAACTTGACACGGTTTTACAGACACTAGCGCCACCTGCCGGCCAAACTTAACACGGTGTTTTTTTTTCATCATTATTACTATCTTCATAAAACTTTTATATAACACACCTCGCACGGCTTCTACATACAAAACATCTCCATTCAATTTTCGCAATTCATCTTTTTCGACAAGTTCTTATATCCTACCGGCCAGAAGACAAAATAAACACGGTTCTATAGACACTAGCGCCCTCTGCCGGCCAAACGCCAAACGTAACACGGTTTTACAGACACTAGCGCCACCTGCCGGCCAGAAGACAAACTAAACATCTAATTTCATAATACTTGGGTTTTCATAACTATTACTATTTTCATACAACTTTTATATAACACACCTCGGACGGCTTCTACATACAAAATATCTCCATTCAATTTTCGCAATTCATCTTTTTCGACAAGTTCTTATATCCTACCGGCCAGAAGACAAACTAAACACGATTTTATAGACACTAGCGCCCTCTGCCGGCCAGACGCAAAACTTAACACGGTTTTATAAACACTAGCGCCCTCTGCCGACCAGATGCCAAACTTGACACGAATTTACAGACACTAGCGCCCTCTGCCGGCCAGACGCCAAATTTGACACGGTTTTATAGACACTAGCGCCCCCTGCCGGCCAAACTTAACACGGTGTTTTTTTTTTCATCATTATTACTATCTTCATAAAACTTTTATATAACACACCTCGAACGGCTTCTACATACAAAACATCTCCATTCAATTTTCGCAATTCATCTTTTTCGACAAGTTCTTATATCCTACCGTCCAGAAGACAAACTAAACACGGTTTCATAGACACTAGCGCCCTCTGCCGGCCAAACGCCAAACTTAACACGGTTTTACAGACACTAGCGCCACCTGCCGGCCAGAAGACAAACTAAACATCTAATTTCATAATACTTGGGTTTTCATAATTATTACTATTTTCATACAACTTTTATATAACACACATCGGACGGCTTCTACATACAAAATATCGCCATTCAATTTTCGCAATTCATCTTTTTCGACAAGTTCTTATATCCTACCGGCCAGAAGACAAACTAAAACATCTCCATAAAAAATATAATTTCATAATACTTCATTTTCCATTATTATCACTAATTTCATACAACTTTTATATAATACACCTCGTACGTTCGTACATCGAGCGGCGATCTAATGTCATAATACTTTTTTCCGTTATTGTTAATATTTTCTATAACACTTCTATATAATATACCTCGAACGACTTATACATACGAAACATCTCCATTCAATTTTCACAATTCATCTTTTTCGACAAATTCTTATATCCTACCGGCCAGAAGACAAACTAAACACGATTTTATAGACACTAGCGCCCTATGCCGGCCAGACGCAAAACTTAACACGGTTTTATAGACACTAGCGCCCTCTGCCGGCAAGATGCCTAACTTAGCACGGGATTATAGACACTAGCGCCCCCTGCCGGCCAAACTTAACACGGTTTTATAAACACTAGCGCCCTCTGCCGGCCAGAAGCCACACTTGACACAGTTTTATAGACACTAGCGCCACCTGCCCGCCAGAAGACAAACTAAACACGGTTTCATAGACACTAGCGCCCTCTGCCGGCCAAACGCCAAACTTAACACGGTTTTACAGACACTAGCGCCACCTGCCGGCCAGAAGACAAACTTGACACGGTTTTACAGACACTAGCGCCACCTGCCGGCCAGACGCCAAACTTGACACGGGTTTATAGACATTAGCGCCCCCTGCCAGCCAAACTAAACATGGTTTTATAAACACTAGCGCCCTCTGCCGGCCAGAAGCCACACTTAACACAATTTTATAGACACTAGCGCCACCTGCCGGCCAGAAGACAAACTAAACACGATTTTATAGACACGATTTTTTTTTTTTCGTTATTATTACTATTTCATATAACTTTTATATGTTACACCTCGAACAGTTTCTATTCTCATAAAACTTTAAACTAACCTAACCTAACCTAACCTAACCTAACCTAACCTAACCTAACCTAACCTAACCTAACCTAACCTATCCTAACCTAACCTAACCTAACCTAACCTATCCTAACCTAACCTAAGCTAACCTATTTTTTAGTGTGGATGGGCAAATCTTCATAATACCAATCAGAAAGTGTGCCAGATGTGCATCGCTTCACACAACCTAACCTAACAGACGTCTATCTCTTTATTTTTGGACAAGAACCTATATCGAGCGGCAATCTAATTTCATAATACTTTTTTCCATTTGTATTACTATTTTCATACTTTTTTTATATGTTACACCTCGGACGGCTTCTACATACAAAACATCTCCATTCAATTTTCGCAATTCATCTTTTTCGACAAGTTCTTATATCCTACCGGCCAGAAGACAAACTAAACACGATTTTATAGACACTAGCGCCCTCTGCCGGCCAGACGCAAAACTTAACACGGTTTTATAGACACTAGCGCCCTCTGCGGGCCAGATGTCAAACTTGACACGAATTTACAGACACTAGCGCCCTCTGCCGGCCAGACGCCAAACTTGACACGGTTTTACAGACACTAGCGCCCTCTGCCGGCCAGACGCCAAACTTGACACGGTTTTATAGACACTAGCGCCCCCTGCCGGCCAAACTTAACACGGTGTTTTTTTTTCATCATTATTACTATCTTCATAAAACTTTTATATAACACACCTCGCACGGCTTCTACATACAAAACATCTCCATTCAATTTTCGCAATTCATCTTTTTCGACAAGTTCTTATATCCTACCGGCCAGAAGACAAAATAAACACGGTTCTATAGACACTAGCGCCCTCTGCCGGCCAAACGCCAAACGTAACACGGTTTTACAGACACTAGCGCCACCTGCCGGCCAGAAGACAAACTAAACATCTAATTTCATAATACTTGGGTTTTCATAACTATTACTATTTTCATACAACTTTTATATAACACACCTCGGACGGCTTCTACATACAAAATATCTCCATTCAATTTTCGCAATTCATCTTTTTCGACAAGTTCTTATATCCTACCGGCCAGAAGACAAACTAAACACGATTTTATAGACACTAGCGCCCTCTGCCGGCCAGACGCAAAACTTAACACGGTTTTATAAACACTAGCGCCCTCTGCCGACCAGATGCCAAACTTGACACGAATTTACAGACACTAGCGCCCTCTGCCGGCCAGACGCCAAATTTGACACGGTTTTATAGACACTAGCGCCCCCTGCCGGCCAAACTTAACACGGTGTTTTTTTTTTCATCATTATTACTATCTTCATAAAACTTTTATATAACACACCTCGAACGGCTTCTACATACAAAACATCTCCATTCAATTTTCGCAATTCATCTTTTTCGACAGGTTCTTATATCCTACCGGCCAGAAGACAAACTAAACACGGTTTTATAAACACTAGCGCCCTCTGCCGGCCAAACGCCAAACTTAACACGGTTTTACAGACACTATCGCCACCTGCCGGCCAGAAGACAAACTAAACATCTAATTTCATAATACTTGGGTTCTCATAATTATTACTATTTTCATACAACTTTTATATAACACACCTCGGACGGCTTCTACATACAAAATATCTCCATTCAATTTTCGCAATTCATCTTTTTCGACAAGTTCTTATATCCTACCGGCCAGAAGACAAACTAAACACGATTTTATAGACACAATTTTTTTTTTCGTTATTATTACTATTTCATATAACTTTTATATGTTACACCTCGAACAGTTTCTATTCTCATAAAACTTCAAACTAACCTAACCTAACCTAACATAACCTAACCTAACCTAACCTAACCTAACCTAACCTAACCTAACCTAACCTAACCTAACCTATCCTAACCTAACCTAACCTAACCTAACCTAACCTAACCTAACCTATCCTAACCTAACCTAAGCTAACCTATTTTTTAGTGTGGATGGGCAAATCTTCATAATACCAATCAGAAAGTGTCCCAGATGTGCATCGCTTCACACAACCTAACCTAATAGACGTCTATCTCTTTATTTTTGGACAAGTACCTATATCGAGCGGCAATCTAATTTCATAATACTTTTTTCCATTTGTATTACTATTTTCATACTTTTTTTATATGTTACACCTCGGACGGCTTCTACATACAAAACATCTCCATTCAATTTTCGCAATTCATCTTTTTCGACAAGTTCTTATATCCTACCGGCCAGAAGACAAACTAAACACGATTTTATAGACACTAGCGCCCTCTGCCGGCCAGACGCAAAACTTGACACGGTTTTACAGACACTAGCGCCCTCTGCCGGCCAGACGCCAAACTTGACACGGTTTTATAGACACTAGCGCCCCCTGCCGGCCAAACTGAACACGGTGTTTTTTTTTCATCATTATTACTATCTTCATAAAACTTTTATATAACACACCTCGCACGGCTTCTACATACAAAACATCTCCATTCAATTTTCGCAATTCATCTTTTTCGACAAGTTCTTATATCCTACCGGCCAGAAGACAAAATAAACACGGTTTTATAGACACTAGCGCCCTCTGCCGGCCAAACGCCAAACGTAACACGGTTTTACAGACACTAGCGCCACCTACCGGCCAGAAGACAAACTAAACACGATTTTATAGACACTAGCGCCCTCTGCCAGCCAGACGCAAAACTTAACACGGTTTTATGAACACTAGCGCCCTCTGCCGACCAGATGCCAAACTTGACACGAATTTACAGACACTAGCGCCCTCTGCCAGCCAGACGCCAAATTTGACACGGTTTTATAGACACTAGCGCCACCTGCCGGCCAAACTTGACACGGTTTTATAGACACTAGCGCCCTCTGCCGGCCAGAAGCCACACTTAACACGGTTTTATAGACACTAGTGCCACCTGCCGGCCAGACGCCAGACTTGACACGGTTTTATAGACACGATTTTTTTTTTCGTTATTATTACTATTTCATGCAACTTTTATATGTTACACCTCGAACAGTTTCTATTCTCATAAAACTTTAAACTATCCTAACCTAACCTAACGTAACCTAACCTAACCTAACCTAACCTAACCTAACCTCATCTAACCTAACCTGACCTATCCTAACCTAACCTTTTTTTTAGTGTGGATGGGCAAATCTTCATAATACCAATTTTCGCAATTCATCTTTTTCGACAAGTTCTTATATCCTACCGGCCAGAAGACAAACTAAAACATCTCCATAAAAAATATAATTTCATAATACTTCATTTTCCATTATTATCACTAATTTCATACAACTTTTATATAATACACCTCGTACGTTCGTACATCGAGCGGCGATCTAATGTCATAATACTTTTTTCCGTTATTGTTAATATTTTCCATAACAATTCTATATAATATACCTCGAACGACTTATACATACAAAACATCTCCATTCAATTTTCACAATTCATCTTTTTCGACAAATTCTTATATCCTACCGGCCAGAAGACAAACTAAACACGATTTTATAGACACTAGCGCCCTCTGCCGGCCAGACGCAAAACTTGACACGGTTTTACAGACACTAGCGCCCTCTGCCGGCCAGACGCCAAACTTGACACGGTTTTATAGACACTAGCGCCCCCTGCCGGCCAAACTGAACACGGTGTTTTTTTTTCATCATTATTACTATCTTCATAAAACTTTTATATAACACACCTCGCACGGCTTCTACATACAAAACATCTCCATTCAATTTTCGCAATTCATCTTTTTCGACAAGTTCTTATATCCTACCGGCCAGAAGACAAAATAAACACGGTTTTATAGACACTAGCGCCCTCTGCCGGCCAAACGCCAAACGTAACACGGTTTTACAGACACTAGCGCCACCTACCGGCCAGAAGACAAACTAAACACGATTTTATAGACACTAGCGCCCTCTGCCAGCCAGACGCAAAACTTAACACGGTTTTATAAACACTAGCGCCCTCTGCCGACCAGATGCCAAACTTGACACGAATTTACAGACACTAGCGCCCTCTGCCAGCCAGACGCCAAATTTGACACGGTTTTATAGACACTAGCGCCACCTGCCGGCCAAACTTGACACGGTTTTATAGACACTAGCGCCCTCTGTCGGCCAGAAGCCACACTTAACACGGTTTTATAGACACTAGTGCCACCTGCCGGCCAGACGCCAGACTTGACACGGTTTTATAGACACGATTTTTTTTTTCGTTATTATTACTATTTCATGCAACTTTTATATGTTACACCTCGAACAGTTTCTATTCTCATAAAACTTTAAACTAACCTAACCTAACCTAACGTAACCTAACCTAACCTAACCTAACCTAACCTAACCTCATCTAACCTAACCTAACCTAACCTAACCTAACCTAACCTAACCTGACCTATCCTAACCTAACCTTTTTTTTAGTGTGGATGGGCAAATCTTCATAATACCAATTTTCGCAATTCATCTTTTTCGACAAGTTCTTATATCCTACCGGCCAGAAGACAAACTAAAACATCTCCATAAAAAATATAATTTCATAATACTTCATTTTCCATTATTATCACTAATTTCATACAACTTTTATATAATACACCTCGTACGTTCGTACATCGAGCGGCGATCTAATGTCATAATACTTTTTTCCGTTATTGTTAATATTTTCCATAACAATTCTATATAATATACCTCGAACGACTTATACATACAAAACATCTCCATTCAATTTTCACAATTCATCTTTTTCGACAAATTCTTATATCCTACCGGCCAGAAGACAAACTAAACACGATTTTATAGACACTAGCGCCCTCTGCCGGCCAGACGCAAAACTTAACACGGTTTTATAGACACTAGCGCCCTCTGCCGGCCAGACGCCAAACTTGACACGGTTTTATAGACACTAGCGCCCCCTGCCGGCCAAACTGAACACGGTGTTTTTTTTTTCATCATTATTACTATCTTCATAAAACTTTTATATAACACACCTCGCACGGCTTCTACATACAAAACATCTCCATTCAATTTTCGCAATTCATCTTTTTCGACAAGTTCTTATATCCTACCGGCCAGAAGACAAAATAAACACGGTTTTATAGACACTAGCGCCCTCTGCCGGCCAAACGCCAAACGTAACACGGTTTTACAGACACTAGCGCCACCTACCGGCCAGAAGACAAACTAAACACGATTTTATAGACACTAGCGCCCTCTGCCAGCCAGACGCAAAACTTAACACGGTTTTATAAACACTAGCGCCCTCTGCCGACCAGATGCCAAACTTGACACGAATTTACAGACACTAGCGCCCTCTGCCAGCCAGACGCCAAATTTGACACGGTTTTATAGACACTAGCGCCACCTGCCGGCCAAACTTGACACGGTTTTATAGACACTAGCGCCCTCTGCCGGCCAGAAGCCACACTTAACACGGTTTTATAGACACTAGTGCCACCTGCCGGCCAGACGCCAGACTTGACACGGTTTTATAGACACGATTTTTTTTTTCGTTATTATTACTATTTCATGCAACTTTTATATGTTACACCTCGAACAGTTTCTATTCTCATAAAACTTTAAACTAACCTAACCTAACCTAACGTAACCTAACCTAACCTAACCTAACCTAACCTAACCTCATCTAACCTAACCTAACCTAACCTAACCTAACCTAACCTAACCTGACCTATCCTAACCTAACCTTTTTTTTAGTGTGGATGGGCAAATCTTCATAATACCAATTTTCGCAATTCATCTTTTTCGACAAGTTCTTATATCCTACCGGCCAGAAGACAAACTAAAACATCTCCATAAAAAATATAATTTCATAATACTTCATTTTCCATTATTATCACTAATTTCATACAACTTTTATATAATACACCTCGTACGTTCGTACATCGAGCGGCGATCTAATGTCATAATACTTTTTTCCGTTATTGTTAATATTTTCCATAACAATTCTATATAATATACCTCGAACGACTTATACATACAAAACATCTCCATTCAATTTTCACAATTCATCTTTTTCGACAAATTCTTATATCCTACCGGCCAGAAGACAAACTAAACACGATTTTATAGACACTAGCGCCCTCTGCCGGCCAGACGCAAAACTTAACACGGTTTTATAGACACTAGCGCCCTCTGCCGGCAAGATGCCTAACTTAGCACGGGATTATAGACACTAGCGCCCCCTGCCGGCCAAACTTAACACGGTTTTATAAACACTAGCGCCCTCTGCCAGCCAAACGCCAAACTTAACACGGTTTTACAGACACTAGCGCCACCTGCCGGCCAGAAGACAAACTTGACACGGTTTTACAGACACTAGCGCCCTCTGCCGGCCAGACGCCGAACTTGACACGGGTTTATAGACATTAGCGCCCCCTGCCGGCCAAACTTAACATGGTTTTATAAACACTAGCGCCCTCTGCCGGCCAGAAGCCACACTTAACACAGTTTTATAGACACTAGCGCCACCTGCCGGCCAGAAGACAAACTAAACACGATTTTATAGACACGATTTTTTTTTTTTCGTTATTATTACTATTTCATATAACTTTTATATGTTACACCTCGAACAGTTTCTATTCTCATAAAACTTTAAACTAACCTAACCTAACCTAACATAATCTAACCTAACCTAACCTAACCTAACCTAAACCTAACCTATCCTAACCTAACCTAACCTAACCTAACCTAACCTAACCTATCCTAACCTAACCTAAGCTAACCTATTTTTTAGTGTGGATGGGCAAATCTTCATAATACCAATCAGAAAGTGTCCCAGATGTGCATCGCTTCACACAACCTAACCTAACAGACGTCTATCTCTTTATTTTTGGACAAGTACCTATATCGAGCGGCAATCTAATTTCATAATACTTTTTTCCATTTGTATTACTATTTTCATACTTTTTTTATATGTTACACCTCGGACGGCTTCTACATACAAAACATCTCCATTCAATTTTCGCAATTCATCTTTTTCGACAAGTTCTTATATCCTACCGGCCAGAAGACAAACTAAACACGATTTTATAGACACTAGCGCCCTCTGCCGGCCAGACGCAAAACTTAACACGGTTTTATAGACACTAGCGCCCTCTGCGGGCCAGATGTCAAACTTGACACGAATTTACAGACACTAGCGCCCTCTGCCGGCCAGACGCCAAACTTAACACGGTTTTACAGACACTAGCGCCCTCTGCCGCCCAGACGCCAAACTTGACACGGTTTTATAGACACTAGCGCCCCCTGCCGGCCAAACTTAACACGGTGTTCTTTTTTCATCATTATTACTATCTTCATAAAACTTTTATATAACACACCTCGCACGGCTTCTACATACAAAACATCTCCATTCAATTTTCGCAATTCATCTTTTTCGACAAGTTCTTATATCCTACCGGCCAGAAGACAAAATAAACACGGTTTTAAAGACACTAGCGCCCTCTGCCGGCCAAACGCAAAACGTAACACGGTTTTACAGACACTAGCGCCACCTGCCGGCCAGAAGACAAACTAAACATCTAATTTCATAATACTTGGGTTTTCATAACTATTACTATTTTCATACAACTTTTATATAACACACCTCGGACGGCTTCTACATACAAAATATCTCCATTCAATTTTCGCAATTCATCTTTTTCGACAAGTTCTTATATCCTACCGGCCAGAAGACAAACTAAACACGATTTTATAGACACTAGCGCCCCCTGCCGGCCAGACGCAAAACTTAACACGGTTTTATAAACACTAGCGCCCTCTGCCGACCAGATGCCAAACTTGACACGAATTTACAGACACTAGCGCCCTCTGCCGGCCAGACGCCGAATTTGACACGGTTTTATAGACACTAGCGCCCCCTGCCGGCCAAACTTAACACGGTGTTTTTTTTTCATCATTATTACTATCTTCATAAAACTTTTATATAACACACCTCGAACGGCTTCTACATACAAAACATCTCCATTCAATTTTCGCAATTCATCTTTTTCGACAAGTTCTTATATCCTACCGGCCAGAAGACAAACTAAACACGGTTTTATAAACACTAGCGCCCTCTGCCGGCCAAACGCCAAACTTAACACGGTTTTACAGACACTATCGCCACCTGCCGGCCAGAAGACAAACTAAACATCTAATTTCATAATACTTGGGTTTTCATAATTATTACTATTTTCATACAACTTTTATATAACACACCTCGGACGGCTTCTACATACAAAATATCTCCATTCAATTTTCGCAATTCATCTTTTTCGACAAGTTCTTATATCCTACCGGCCAGAAGACAAACTTGACACGGTTTTATAGACACTAGCGCCCTCTGCCGGCCAGACGCAAAACTTAACACGGTTCTATAGACACTAGCGCCCTCTGCCGCCCAAATGCCAAACTTGACACGAATTTACAGACACTAGCGCCCTCTGCCGGCCAGACGCCAAACTTGACACGGTTTGACAGACACTAGCGCCCTCTGCCGGCCAAACTTAACACGGTTTTATAAACACTAGCGCCCTCTGCCGGCCAGAAGCCACACTTAACACGGTTTTAGAGACACTAGCGCCACCTGCCGGCCAGACGCCAGACTTGACACGGTTTTATAGACACGATTTTTTTTTTTTCGTTATTATTACTATTTCATGCAACTTTTATATGTTACACCTCGAACAGTTTCTATTCTCATAAAACTTTAAACTAACCTAACCTAACCTAACCTAATCTAACCTAACGTAACCTAACCTAACCTAACCTAACCTAACCTAATCTAACCTAACCTAACCTAACCTAACCTAACCTAACCTAACCTAACCTTACCTATCCTAACCTAACCTTTTTTTTAGTGTGGATGGGCAAATCTTCATAATACCAATCAGAAAGTGTCCCAGATGTGCATCGCTTCACACAACCTAACCTAACATACATCTATTTCTTTATTTTTGGACATGTACCTATATCGAGCGGCAATCTAATTTCATAATACTTTTTTCCCTTTGTATTACTATTTTCATACTTTTTTTATATGTTACACCTCGGACGGCTTCTACATACAAAACATCTCCATTCAATTTTGGCAATTCATCTTTTTCGACAAGTTCTTATATCCTACCGGCCAGAAGACAAACTAAACACGGTTTCATAGACACTAGCGCCCTCTGCCGGCCAAACGCCAAACTTAACACGGTTTTACAGACACTAGCGCCACCTGCCGGCCAGAAGACAAACTAAACATCTAATTTCATAATACTTGGGTTTTCATAATTATTACTATTTTCATACAACTTTTATATAACACACATCGGACGGCTTCTACATACAAAATATCTCCATTCAGTTTTCGCAATTCATCTTTTTCGACAAGTTCTTATATCCTACGGGCCAGAAGACAAACTAAAACATCTCCATAAAAAATATAATTTCATAATACTTCATTTTCCATTATTATCACTAATTTCATACAACTTTTATATAATACACCTCGTACGTTCGTACATCGAGCGGCGATCTAATGTCATAATACTTTTTTCCGTTATTGTTAATATTTTCCATAACACTTTTATATAATATACCTCGAACGACTTATACATACAAAACATCTCCATTCAATTTTCACAATTCATTTTTTTCCGAAAAGTTCCTATATCAAGAGGAATATAGTTTCATAATACTTCATTTTTCATTATTATCACTAATTTCATACAACTTTTATATAATACACCTCGTATGTTCGTACATCGAGCGGCGATCTAATTTCATAATACTTTTTTTCCGTTATTGAGTTTTTCTGGCAAATTTTTGGGTTTTATGGCTAATTTTTTTATTTTCTCTAGCTAATTTTTTTTTTCTGGCTAATTTTTGGGTTTTTTTAGCTACTTTCTGAGTTTTCCTGTGCGATTTTTGGGTTTTATGGCTTATTTTTGGGTTTTTCTGGCTATAAAACCCAAAAATTATTTAGAAAAACTCAAAGATTAGCCATAAAAACCCAAAACTTAGCCAGAAAACCCAAAATTCAGCTAGAAAAACTTTTTTGAGTTTTAAGGCTGATTTTTGAGTTTTTCTAGCTATCTTTCGCGTTTTATAGCTAATTTTTGGGTTTTTATGGCTAATTTTTGGGATTTATGGCTAATTTTTGGGTTTTTATGGCTATTCTTTGAGTTTTTCTAACTAATTTTTGGGTTTTATTGCTAATTTTTGGGTTTGTCTGGCAAATGTTTGGGTTTTTCTGCTAATTTTTGGGTTTTACGGCTAATTTTTGAGTTTTTCTAGCCAAATTTTGGGTTTTTCTAGCTTATTTCTGGGTTTAATGTGTAGTTTTTGAGTTTTTCCAGCTAATTTTTGAGTTTTTTTGGCGAATTTCCGGGTTTTATGGCTAATTTTTGAATTTTTCTAGCTAATTTTTGAGTTTTTTTGTCTAATTTTCAGTTTTATGGCTAATTTTTGGGTTTTTCTGACAATTTATGGGTTTTTGTGGCTAATTTCTGAGTTTTTCTAGCTGAATTTTGGGTTTTATTGCTAATTTTCGGGTTTGTCTGGCAAATTTTTGGGTTTTTCTGGCTAATTTTTGAGTTTTTCTAGGCAATTTTTGAAATTTTCTATCTAATTTTTGGGTTTTCTAGCTAATTTTTGAGTTTCATGGCTAATTTATTTTTTCTAGCTAATTTTTTTTTCTGGCTAATTTTTGGGTTTCATGGCGAATTTTTAAGTTTTTTTGGCTAAGTTTTGGGTTTGTCTGGCAAATTTTTGGGTTTTTCTGGCTAATTTTTGGGTTTTATTGCTAATTTTTGAGTTTTCCTAGCTGAATTTTGGGTTTTTCTAGCTTATTTTCGGGTTTTGTGGCTAGTTTTTGAGTTTTTCTATCTAATTTTTGAGTTATTCTGGCTAATTTTTGGGTTTTATGGCTAATTTTCGAGTTTATCCAGCTAATTTTTGAGTTTTTTGTGCTAATTTTTGGTTTTATGGCTAATTTTTGGGGTTTTCTGACAATTTTTGGGTTTTTCTGGCTAAATTTTGGGTTTTATGGCTAGTTTTTGGGTTTTTATGGCTAATTTTTGAGTTTTTCCAAATAATTTCTGGGTTTTATAGCTAATTTTCCATTTTTGTGGCTAATTTTTGAGTTTTTCTGGCTAATTTTTGAGTTTTATTGCTAATTTTGGGTTTTTCTGACAATTTTTGGGTTTTTGTGGCTAATTTCTGAGTTTTTCTGGCTAATTTTCGAGTTTTTCTGGCTAATTTTTGAGTTTTTTTAGCTAATTTTTCAGTTTTTATAGCTAGTTTCAGAGTTTTTTGGCTAATTTTTGGGTTTTATGGCTAATTTTCGGGTTTTTTTGACAATTTTTGGGTTTTTGTGGCTAATTTCTGAGTTTTCCTAGCTAGTTTTTTAGTTTTTCTAGCTAAATTTTGGGTTTTTCTGGCAAATTTTTGGGTTTTATGGCTAATTTTTGAGTTTTTCTGGCTGAATTTTGGGTTTTTCTGGCTAATATTTGAGTTTTTCTTGCTAAATTTTGGGTTTTTCTGGCTAAGTTTTGGGTTTTATGGCTAATTTTTAAGATTTATTGGCTAATTTTTGAGTTTTTCTAGCTAAATTTTGGGTTTTTCTGGCAAATTTTTGGGTTTTATGGCTAATTTTTGTGTTTTTCTGGCTGAATTTTGGGTTTTTCTGGCTAATTTTTGAGTTTTTCTTGCTAAATTCTGGGTTTTTCTGGCTAAGTTTTGGGTTTTATGGCTAATTCTTAAGATTTATTGGCTAATTTTTGAGTTTTTCTGGCTAAATTTTGGGTTTTTCTGGCTAATTTTTGGGTTTTATGACTAATTTTTGGGTTTTTCTAGCAAATTTTTGAGTATTTCTATCTAATTTTTGGGTTTTCTAGCTAATTTTTGAGTTTTTCTATCTGATTGTTGGGTTTTTGTGGCTAATTTCTGAGTTTTCCTAGCTAATTTTTGAGTTTTTCTAGCTATATTTTGGGTTTTTCTGGCAAATTTTTGGGTTTTATGGCTAATTTTTTTATTTTTTCTAGCTAATTTTTTTTTCTGGCTAATTTTTGGGTTTCATGGCTCATTTTTGAGTTTTTTTGGCTATTTTTTGGGTTTTTCTAGCTAATTTTCGAGTTTTTCTGGCTAATTTTTGAGTTTTATGACTAATTTTCGAGTTTTTTTAGCTACTTCCTGAGTTTTTCTGTGTGACTGTTGGGTTTTATGGCTAATTTTTGGGTTTTTCTGGCTATAAAACCCAATAATTATTTAGAAAAACTCAGAGATTAGCCATAAAACCCAAAAATTAGCCATAAAACTCAAAAATTAGCCAGAAAACCCAAAATTTAGCTAGAAAAACTTTTTTGAGTTTTTATGGCTGATTTTTGAGTTATTCTAGCTATCTTTCGCGTTTTATAGCTAATTTTTGGGTTTTTTTTGGCTAATTTTTGGGTTTTGTGGCTAATTTTTGAGTTTTTCTGGCTAAATTTTGGGTTTTATTGCTAATTTTTGGGTATGTCTGGCAAATTTTTGGGTTTTTCTGGCTAATTTTTGGGTTTTATGGCTAATTTTTGAGATTTTTTGGCTAATTTTTGAGTTTTTCTTGCTAAATTTTGGGTTTTTCTGGCTAATTCTTGGGTTTTATGGCTAATTTTTGAGATTCATTGGCTAATTTTTGGGTTTTTCTGGCTAATTTTTGGGTTTTATGGCTAATTTTTGGGTTTTCTGGCTAATTTTCGAGTTTTTCTAGCTAATTTTTGAGTTTTCCTGTCTAAGTTCTGGGTTTTATGGCTAATTTTTGGTTTTTCCCGACAATTTTTAGGTTTTTGTGGCTAATTTCTGAGTTTTCCTAGCTTATTTTTGAGTTTTTCTAGCTGAATTTCGAGTTTTTCTGGCAAATTTCTGGGTTTTATGGCTAATTTTTTTATTTTTTCTAGCTAATTTTTTTTTCTGGTTAATTTTTGGGTTTCATGGCTAATTTTCGAGTTTTTTTGGCTAAATTTTGGGTTTTTCTAGCTAACTCTTGAGTTTTTCTGGCTAATTTTTGGGTTTTATCTTACCTAACCTAACCTAACCTAACCTAACAGACGTCTATCTCTTTATTTTTGGACAAGTACCTATATCGAGCGGAAATCTAATTTCATAATACTTTTTTCCATTTGTATTACTATTTTCATACTTTTTTTATATGTTACACCTCGGACGGCTTCTACATACAAAACATCTCCATTCAATTCGCAATTCATCTTTTTCGACAAGTTCTTATATCCTACCGGCCAGAAGACAAACTAAACACGATTTTATAGACACTAGCGCCCTCTGCCGGCCAGACGCAATACTTAACACGGTTTTATAGACACTAGCGCCCTCTGCCGGCCAAATGCCAAACTTGACACGAATTTACAGACACTAGCGCCCTCTGCCGGCCAGACGCCAAAATTGACACGGTTTGACAGACACTAGCGCTCTCTGCCGGCCAAACTTAACACGGTTTTATAAACACTAGCGCCCTCTGCCGGCCAGAAGCCACACTTAACACGGTTTTATAGACACTAGCGCCACCTACCGGTCAGACGCCAGACTTGACACGGTTTTATAGACACGATTTTTTTTTTTCGTTATTATTACTATTTCATGCAACTTTTATATGTTACACCTCGAACAGTTCCTATTCTCATAAAACTTTAAACTAACCTAACCTAACCTAACCTAACCTAACGTAACCTAACCTAACCTAACCTAACCTAACCTAACCTAACCTAACCTAACCTGATCTAACCTAACCTAACCTAACCTAACGTAACCTAACCTTACCTATCCTAACCTAACCTTTTTTCTAGTGTGGATGGGCAAATCTTCATAATACCAATCAGAAAGTGTCCCAGATGTGCATCGCTTCACACAACCTAACCTAACATACATCTATTTCTTTATTTTTGGACAAGTACCTATATCGAGCGGCAATCTAATTTCATAATACTTTTTTCCCTTTGTATTACTATTTTCATACTTTTTTTATATGTTACACCTCGGACGGCTTCTACATACAAAACATCTCCATTCAATTTTCGCAATTCATCTTTTTCGACAAGTTCTTATATCCTACCGTCCAGAAGACAAACTAAACACGGTTTCATAGACACTAGCGCCCTCTGCCGGCCAAACGCCAAACTTAACACGGTTTTACAGACACTAGCGCCACCTGCCGGCCAGAAGACAAACTAAACATCTAATTTCATAATACTTGGGTTTTCATAATTATTACTATTTTCATACAACTTTTATATAACACACATCGGACGGCTTCTACATACAAAATATCTCCATTCAATTTTCGCAATTCATCTTTTTCGACAAGTTCTTATATCCTACCGGCCAGAAGACAAACTAAAACATCTCCATAAAAAATATAATTTCATAATACTTCATTTTCCATTATTATCACTAATTTCATACAACTTTTATATAATACACCTCGTACGTTCGTACATCGAGCGGCGATCTAATGTCATAATACTTTTTTCCGTTATTGTTAATATTTTCCATAACACTTTTATATAATATACCTCGAACGACTTATACATACAAAACATCTCCATTCAATTTTCACAATTCATTTTTTTCCGAAAAGTTCCTATATCAAGAGGAATATAGTTTCATAATACTTCATTTTTCATTATTATCACTAATTTCATACAACTTTTATATAATACACCTCGTATGTTCGTACATCGAGCGGCGATCTAATTTCATAATACTTTTTTTCCGTTATTGAGTTTTTCTGGCAAATTTTTGGGTTTTATGGCTAATTTTTTTATTTTCTCTAGCTAATTTTTTTTTTCTGGCTAATTTTTGGGTTTTTTTAGCTACTTTCTGAGTTTTCCTGTGCGATTTTTGGGTTTTATGGCTTATTTTTGGGTTTTTCTGGCTATAAAACCCAAAAATTAGTTAGAAAAACTCAAAGATTAGCCATAAAAACCCAAAACTTAGCCAGAAAACTCAAAATTCAGCTAGAAAAACTTTTTTGAGTTTTAAGGCTGATTTTTGAGTTTTTCTAGCTATCTTTCGCGTTTTATAGCTAATTTTTGGGTTTTTATGGCTAATTTTTGGGATTTATGGCTAATTTTTGGGTTTTTATGGCTATTCTTTGAGTTTTTCTAACTAATTTTTGGGTGTTATTGCTAATTTTTTGTTTGTCTGGCAAATTTTTGGGTTTTTCTGCTAATTTTTGGGTTTTACGGCTAATTTTTGAGTTTTTCTAGCTAAATTTTGGGTTTTTCTAACACTTAACACGGTTTTATAAACACTAGCGCCCTCTGCCGGCCAGAAGCCACACTTAACACGGTTTTATAGACACTAGCGCCACCTACCGGTCAGACGCCAGACTTGACACGGTTTTATAGACACGATTTTTTTTTTTCGTTATTATTACTATTTCATGCAACTTTTATATGTTACACCTCGAACAGTTCCTATTCTCATAAAACTTTAAACTAACCTAACCTAACCTAACCTAACCTAACGTAACCTAACCTAACCTAACCTAACCTAACCTAACCTAACCTAACCTAACCTGATCTAACCTAACCTAACCTAACCTAACGTAACCTAACCTTACCTATCCTAACCTAACCTTTTTTTTAGTGTGGATGGGCAAATCTTCATAATACCAATCAGAAAGTGTCCCAGATGTGCATCGCTTCACACAACCTAACCTAACATACATCTATTTCTTTATTTTTGGACAAGTACCTATATCGAGCGGCAATCTAATTTCATAATACTTTTTTCCCTTTGTATTACTATTTTCATACTTTTTTTATATGTTACACCTCGGACGGCTTCTACATACAAAACATCTCCATTCAATTTTCGCAATTCATCTTTTTCGACAAGTTCTTATATCCTACCGTCCAGAAGACAAACTAAACACGGTTTCATAGACACTAGCGCCCTCTGCCGGCCAAACGCCAAACTTAACACGGTTTTACAGACACTAGCGCCACCTGCCGGCCAGAAGACAAACTAAACATCTAATTTCATAATACTTGGGTTTTCATAATTATTACTATTTTCATACAACTTTTATATAACACACATCGGACGGCTTCTACATACAAAATATCTCCATTCAATTTTCGCAATTCATCTTTTTCGACAAGTTCTTATATCCTACCGGCCAGAAGACAAACTAAAACATCTCCATAAAAAATATAATTTCATAATACTTCATTTTCCATTATTATCACTAATTTCATACAACTTTTATATAATACACCTCGTACGTTCGTACATCGAGCGGCGATCTAATGTCATAATACTTTTTTCCGTTATTGTTAATATTTTCCATAACACTTTTATATAATATACCTCGAACGACTTATACATACAAAACATCTCCATTCAATTTTCACAATTCATTTTTTTCCGAAAAGTTCCTATATCAAGAGGAATATAGTTTCATAATACTTCATTTTTCATTATTATCACTAATTTCATACAACTTTTATATAATACACCTCGTATGTTCGTACATCGAGCGGCGATCTAATTTCATAATACTTTTTTTCCGTTATTGAGTTTTTCTGGCAAATTTTTGGGTTTTATGGCTAATTTTTTTATTTTCTCTAGCTAATTTTTTTTTTCTGGCTAATTTTTGGGTTTTTTTAGCTACTTTCTGAGTTTTCCTGTGCGATTTTTGGGTTTTATGGCTTATTTTTGGGTTTTTCTGGCTATAAAACCCAAAAATTAGTTAGAAAAACTCAAAGATTAGCCATAAAAACCCAAAACTTAGCCAGAAAACTCAAAATTCAGCTAGAAAAACTTTTTTGAGTTTTAAGGCTGATTTTTGAGTTTTTCTAGCTATCTTTCGCGTTTTATAGCTAATTTTTGGGTTTTTATGGCTAATTTTTGGGATTTATGGCTAATTTTTGGGTTTTTATGGCTATTCTTTGAGTTTTTCTAACTAATTTTTGGGTGTTATTGCTAATTTTTTGTTTGTCTGGCAAATTTTTGGGTTTTTCTGCTAATTTTTGGGTTTTACGGCTAATTTTTGAGTTTTTCTAGCTAAATTTTGGGTTTTTCTAACACTTAACACGGTTTTATAAACACTAGCGCCCTCTGCCGGCCAGAAGCCACACTTAACACGGTTTTATAGACACTAGCGCCACCTACCGGTCAGACGCCAGACTTGACACGGTTTTATAGACACGATTTTTTTTTTTCGTTATTATTACTATTTCATGCAACTTTTATATGTTACACCTCGAACAGTTCCTATTCTCATAAAACTTTAAACTAACCTAACCTAACCTAACCTAACCTAACGTAACCTAACCTAACCTAACCTAACCTAACCTAACCTAACCTAACCTAACCTGATCTAACCTAACCTAACCTAACCTAACGTAACCTAACCTTACCTATCCTAACCTAACCTTTTTTTTAGTGTGGATGGGCAAATCTTCATAATACCAATCAGAAAGTGTCCCAGATGTGCATCGCTTCACACAACCTAACCTAACATACATCTATTTCTTTATTTTTGGACAAGTACCTATATCGAGCGGCAATCTAATTTCATAATACTTTTTTCCCTTTGTATTACTATTTTCATACTTTTTTTATATGTTACACCTCGGACGGCTTCTACATACAAAACATCTCCATTCAATTTTCGCAATTCATCTTTTTCGACAAGTTCTTATATCCTACCGTCCAGAAGACAAACTAAACACGGTTTCATAGACACTAGCGCCCTCTGCCGGCCAAACGCCAAACTTAACACGGTTTTACAGACACTAGCGCCACCTGCCGGCCAGAAGACAAACTAAACATCTAATTTCATAATACTTGGGTTTTCATAATTATTACTATTTTCATACAACTTTTATATAACACACATCGGACGGCTTCTACATACAAAATATCTCCATTCAATTTTCGCAATTCATCTTTTTCGACAAGTTCTTATATCCTACCGGCCAGAAGACAAACTAAAACATCTCCATAAAAAATATAATTTCATAATACTTCATTTTCCATTATTATCACTAATTTCATACAACTTTTATATAATACACCTCGTACGTTCGTACATCGAGCGGCGATCTAATGTCATAATACTTTTTTCCGTTATTGTTAATATTTTCCATAACACTTTTATATAATATACCTCGAACGACTTATACATACAAAACATCTCCATTCAATTTTCACAATTCATTTTTTTCCGAAAAGTTCCTATATCAAGAGGAATATAGTTTCATAATACTTCATTTTTCATTATTATCACTAATTTCATACAACTTTTATATAATACACCTCGTATGTTCGTACATCGAGCGGCGATCTAATTTCATAATACTTTTTTTCCGTTATTGAGTTTTTCTGGCAAATTTTTGGGTTTTATGGCTAATTTTTTTATTTTCTCTAGCTAATTTTTTTTTTCTGGCTAATTTTTGGGTTTTTTTAGCTACTTTCTGAGTTTTCCTGTGCGATTTTTGGGTTTTATGGCTTATTTTTGGGTTTTTCTGGCTATAAAACCCAAAAATTAGTTAGAAAAACTCAAAGATTAGCCATAAAAACCCAAAACTTAGCCAGAAAACTCAAAATTCAGCTAGAAAAACTTTTTTGAGTTTTAAGGCTGATTTTTGAGTTTTTCTAGCTATCTTTCGCGTTTTATAGCTAATTTTTGGGTTTTTATGGCTAATTTTTGGGATTTATGGCTAATTTTTGGGTTTTTATGGCTATTCTTTGAGTTTTTCTAACTAATTTTTGGGTGTTATTGCTAATTTTTTGTTTGTCTGGCAAATTTTTGGGTTTTTCTGCTAATTTTTGGGTTTTACGGCTAATTTTTGAGTTTTTCTAGCTAAATTTTGGGTTTTTCTAGCTTATTTCTGGGTTTTATGTGTAGTTTTTGAGTTTTTCCAGCTAATTTTTGAGTTTTTTTGGCGAATTTTCGGGTTTTATGGCTAATTTTTGAATTTTTCTAGCTAATTTTTGAGTTTTTTTGTCTAATTTTTAGTTTTATGGCTAATTTTTGGGTTTTTCTGACAATTTTTGGGTTTTTGTGGCTAATTTCTGAGTTTTTCTAGCTAAATTTTGGGTTTTTCTGGCTAATGTTTGAGTTTTATTGCTAATTTTCGGGTTTGTTTGGCAAATTTTTGGGTTTTTCTGGCTAATTTTTGAGTTTTTCTAGGCAATTTTTGAATTTTTCTTTCTAATTTTTGGGTTTTCTAGCTAATTTTTGAGTTTTATGGCTAATTTATTTATTTTTTCTAGCTAATTTTTTTTTTCTGGCTAATTTTTGGGTTTCATGGCGAATTTTTAAGTTTTTTTGGCTAAGTTTTGGGTTTGTCTGGCAAATTTTTGGGTTTTTCTGGCTAATTTTTGGGTTTTATTGCTAATTTTTGAGTTTTCCTAGCTAAATTTTGGGTTTTTCTAGCTTATTTTTGGGTTTTGTGGCTAGTTTTTGAGTTTTTCTAGCTAATTTTTGAGTTATTCTGGCTAATTTTTGGGTTTTATGGCTAATTTTCGAGTTTATCCAGCTAATTTTTGAGTTTTTTGTGCTAATTTTTGGTTTTATGGCTAATTTTTGGGGTTTTCTGACAATTTTTGGGTTTTTCTGGCTAAATTTTGGGTTTTATGGCTAGTTTTTGGGTTTTTATGGCTAATTTTTGAGTTTTTCCAACTAATTTTTGGGTTTTATAGCTAATTTTCCATTTATGTGACTAATTTTTTAGTTTTTCTGGCTAATTTTTGAGTTTTATTGCTAATTTTGGGTTTTTCTGACAATTTTTGGGTTTTTGTGGCTAATTTCTGAGTTTTTCTGGCTAATTTTCGAGTTTTTCTGGCTAATTTTTGAGTTTTTTTAGCTAATTTTTCAGTTTTTATAGCTAGTTTCAGAGTTTTTTTGGCTAATTTTTGGGTTTTATGGCTAATTTTCGGGTTTTTTTGACAATTTTTGGGTTTTTGTGGCTAATTTCTGAGTTTTCCTAGCTAATTTTTTAGTTTTTCTAGCTAAATTTTGGGTTTTTCTGGCAAATTTTTGGGTTTTATGGCTAATTTTTGAGTTTTTGTGGCTGAATTTTGGGTTTTTCTGGCTAATTTTTGAGTTTTTCTTGCTAAATTTTGGGTTTTTCTGGCTAAGTTTTGGGTTTTATGGCTAATTTTTAAGATTTATTGGCTAATTTTTGAGTTTTTCTGGCTAAATTTTGGGTTTTCTGGCTAAGTTTTGGGTTTTATGACCAATTTTTGGGTTTTTCTGGCTAATTTTTGAGTTTTTCTGGCTAAATTTTGGGTTTTTCTGGCTAATTTTTGGGTTTTATGGCTAATTTTTGAGTTTTTTTGGCTAAATTGCGGGTTTTTCTAGCTACTTCTTGAGTTTCTCTGGCTAATTTTTGGGTTTTATGGCTAATTTTTAAGATTTATTGGCTAATTTTCGAGTTTTTCTGGCTAAATTTTGGGTTTTTCTGGCTAATTTTTGGGTTTTATGACTAATTTTTGGGTTTTTCTAGCAAATTTTTGAGTATTTCTATCTAATTTTTGGGTTTTCTAGCTAATTTTTGAGTTTTTCTATCTGATTGTTGGGTTTTTGTGGCTAATTTCTGAGTTTTCCTAGCTAATTTTTGAGTTTTTCTAGCTATATTTTGGGTTTTTCTGGCAAATTTTTGGGTTTTATGGCTAATTTTTTTTTTCTGGCTAATTTTTGGGTTTCATGGCTCATTTTTGAGTTTTTTTGGCTATTTTTTGGGTTTTTCTAGCTAATTTTCGAGTTTTTCTGGCTAATTTTTGGGTTTTATGACTAATTTTCGAGTTTTTTTAGCTACTTTCTGAGTTTTTCTGTGTGACTTTTGGGTTTTATGGCTAACTCAGAGATTAGCCATAAAAACCCAAAAATTAGCCATAAAACTCAAAAATTAGCCAGGAAACCCAAAATTTAGCTAGAAAAACTTTTTTGAGTTTTTATGGCTGATTTTTGAGTTTTTCTAGCTATCTTTCGCGTTTTATAGCTAATTTTTGGGTTTTTATGGCTAATTTTTGGGTTTTGTGGCTAATTTTTGAGTTTTTCTGGCTAAATTTTGGGTTTTATTGCTAATTTTTGGGTTTGTCTGGCAAATTGTTGGGTTTTTCTGGCTAATTTTTGGGTTTTATGGCTAATTTTTGAGATTTTTTGGCTAATTTTTGAGTTTTTTTTGCTAAATTTTGGGTTTTTCTGGCTAATTCTTGGGTTTTATGGCTAATTTTTGAGATTTATTGGCTAATTTTTGGGTTTTTCTGGCTAATTTTTGGGTTTTATGGCTAATTTTTGGGTTTTCTGGCGAATTTTCGAGTTTTTCCAGCTAATTTTTGAGTTTTCCTGTCTAAGTTCTGGGTTTTATGGCTAATTTTTGGGTTTTATGGCTAATTTTTAAGATTTATTGGCTAATTTTTGAGTTTTTCTGGCTAAATTTTGGGTTTTTCTGGCTAATTTTTGGGTTTTATGACTAATTTTTGGGTTTTTCTGGCTAATTTTTGAGTTTTTCTGGCTAAATTTTGGGTTTTCTGGCTAATTTTTGGGTTTCATGGCTAATTTTTAGGTTTTTGTGGCTAATTTCTGAGTTTTCCTAGCTTATTTTTGAGTTTTTCTAGCTGAATTTCGAGTTTTTCTGGCAAATTTCTGGGTTTTATGGCTAATTTTTCTATTTTTTCTAGCTAATTTTTTTTTCTGGTTAATTTTTGGGTTTCATGGCTAATTTTCGAGTTTTTTTGGCTAAATTTTGGGTTTTTCTAGCTAACTCTTGAGTTTTTCTGGCTAATTTTTGGGTTTTATCTTACCTAACCCTACCTAACCTAACCTAACAGACGTCTATCTCTTTATTTTTGGACAAGTACCTATATCGAGCGGCAATCTAATTTCATAATACTTTTTTCCATTTGTATTACTATTTTCATACTTTTTTTATACGTTACACCTCGGACGGCTTCTACATACAAAACATCTCCATTCAATTTTCGCAATTCATCTTTTTCGACAAGTTCTTATATCCTACCGGCCAGAAGACAAACTAAACACGATTTTATAGACACTAGCGCCCTCTGCCGGCCAGACGCAAAACTTAACACGGTTTTATAGACACTAGCGCCCTCTGCCGGCCAAATGCCAAACTTGACACGAATTTACAGACACTAGCGCCCTCTGCCGGCCAGACGCCAAAATTGACACGGTTTGACAGACACTAGCGCTCTCTGCCGGCCAAACTTAACACGGTTTTATAAACACTAGCGCCCTCTGCCGGCCAGAAGCCACACTTAACACGGTTTTATAGACACTAGCGCCACCTGCCGGCCAGACGCCAGACTTGACACGGTTTTATAGACACGATTTTTTTTTTTCGTTATTATTACTATTTCATGCAACTTTTATATGTTACACCTCGAACAGTTCCTATTCTCATAAAACTTTAAACTAACCTAACCTAACCTAACCTAACCTAACGTAACCTAACCTAACCTAACCTAACCTAACCTAACCTGATCTAACCTAACCTAACCTAACCTAACCTAACCTAACCTTACCTATCCTAACCTAACCTTTTTTTTAGTGTGGATGGGCAAATCTTCATAATACCAATCAGAAAGTGTCCCAGATGTGCATCGCTTCACACAACCTAACCTAACATACATCTATTTCTTTATTTTTGGACAAGTACCTATATCGAGCGGCAATCTAATTTCATAATACTTTTTTCCCTTTGTATTACTATTTTCATACTTTTTTTATATGTTACACCTCGGACGGCTTCTACATACAAAACATCTCCATTCAATTTTCGCAATTCATCTTTTTCGACAAGTTCTTATATCCTACCGTCCAGAAGACAAACTAAACACGATTTTATAGACACTAGCGCCCTCTGCCGGCCAAACGCCAAACTTAACACGGTTTTACAGACACTAGCGCCACCTGCCGGCCAGAAGACAAACTAAACATCTAATTTCATAATACTTGGGTTTTCATAATTATTACTATTTTCATACAACTTTTATATAACACACATCGGACGGCTTCTACATACAAAATATCTCCATTCAATTTTCGCAATTCATCTTTTTCGACAAGTTCTTATATCCTACCGGCCAGAAGACAAACTAAAACATCTCCATAAAAAATATAATTTCATAATACTTCATTTTCCATTATTATCACTAATTTCATACAACTTTTATATAATACACCTCGTACGTTCGTACATCGAGCGGCGATCTAATGTCATAATACTTTTTTCCGTTATTGTTAATATTTTCCATAACACTTTTATATAATATACCTCGAACGACTTATACATACAAAACATCTCCATTCAATTTTCACAATTCATTTTTTTCCGAAAAGTTCCTATATCAAGAGGAATATAGTTTCATAATACTTCATTTTTCATTATTATCACTAATTTCATACAACTTTTATATAATACACCTCGTATGTTCGTACATCGAGCGGCGATCTAATTTCATAATACTTTTTTTCCGTTATTGAGTTTTTCTGGCAAATTTTTGGGTTTTATGGCTAATTTTTTTATTTTTTCTAGCTAATTTTTTTTTCTGGCTAATTTTTGGGTTTTTTTAGCTACTTTCTGAGTTTTTCTGTGCGATTTTTGGGTTTTATGGCTTATTTTTGGGTTTTTCTGGCTATAAAACCCAAAAATTAGTTAGAAAAACTCAAAGATTAGCCATAAAAACCCAAAAATTAGCCATAAATCCCAAAACTTAGCCAGAAAACCCAAAATTCAGCTAGAAAAACTTTTTTGAGTTTTAAGGCTGATTTTTGAGTTTTTCTAGCTATCTTTCACGTTTTATAGCTAATTTTTGGGTTTTTATGGCTAATTTTTGGGATTTATGGCTAATTTTTGGGTTTTTATGGCTATTCTTTGAGTTTTTCTAACTAATTTTTGGGTTTTATTGCTAATTTTTGGGTTTGTCTGGCAAATTTTTGAGTTTTTCTGCTAATTTTTGGGTTTTACGGCTAATTTTTGAGTTTTTCTAGCTAAATTTTGGGTTTTTCTAGCTTATTTTTGGGTTTTATGTCTAGTTTTTGAGTTTTTCCAGCTAATTTTTGAGTTTTTTTGGCGGATGTTCGGGTTTTATGGCTAATTTTTGAATTTTTCTTGCTAATTTTTGAGTTTTTTTGTATAATTTTTGGTTTTATGGCTAATTTTTGGGTTTTTATGACAATTTTTGGGTTTTTGTGGCTAATTTCTGAGTTTTTCTAGCTAAATTTTGGGTTTTTCTGGCAAATTTTTGGGTTTTATGGCTAATTTTTTTATTTTTTCTAGCTAATTTCTTTTTCTGGCTAATGTTTGGGATTTATGGCTAATTTTTGAGTTTTTCTGGCTAAATTTTGGATTTTTCTGGCTAATTTTTGGGTTTAATTGCTAATTTTCGGGTTTGTCTGGCAAAATTTTGGGTTTTTCTGGCTAATTTTTGAGTTTTTCTAGGCAATTTTTGAGTTTTTCTATCTAATTTTTGGGTTTTCTAGCTAATTTTTGAGTTTTTCTAGCTGAATTTCGAGTTTTTCTGGCAAATTTTTGGGTTTTATGGCTAATTTATTTATTTTTTCTAGCTAATTTTTTTTTCTGGCTAATTTTTGGGTTTTATGGCAAATTTTTAAGTTTTTTTGGCTAATTTTTGGGTTTGTCTGGCAAATTTTTGGGTTTTTCTGGCTAATTTTTGGGTTTTATTGCTAATTTTTGAGTTTTCCTAGCTAATTTTTGAGTTATTCTGGCTAATTTTTGGGTTTTATGGCTAATTTTCGAGTTTATCCAGCTAATTTTTGAGTTTTTTGTGCTAATTTTTGGTTTTATGGCTAATTTTTGGGTTTTTCTGACAATTTTTGGGTTTTTCTGGCTAAATTTTGGGTTTTTATGGCTAATTTTTGAGTTTTTCTAACTAATTTTTGGGTTTTATAGCTAATTTTCCATTTTTGTGGCTAATTTTTCAGTTTTTCTGGCTAATTTTTGAGTTTTTCTAGCTAAATTTTGGGTTTTTCTGGCAAATTTTTGGGTTTTATGGCTAATTTTCGGGTTTTTTTGACAATTTTTGAGTTTTATGGCTAATTTTTGAGTTTTTCTGGCTGAATTTTGGGTTTTTCTGGCTAATTTTTGAGTTTTTCTTGCTAAATTTTGGGTTTTTCTGGCTAAGTTTTGGGTTTTATGGCTAATTTTTAAGATTTATTGGCTAATTTTTGAGTTTTTACCTGGCTAAATTTTGGGTTTTCTGGCTAATTTTTGGGTTTTATGACTAATTTTTGGGTTTTTCTGGCTAATTTTTGAGTTTTTCTGGCTAAATTTTGGGTTTTTCTGGCTGAATTTTGGGTTTTTCTGGCTAATTTTTGAGTTTTTCTGGCTAAATTTCGGGTTTTTCTGGCTAATTTTTGGGTTTCATGGCTAATTTTTGAGTTTTTTTGGCTAAATTTCGGGTTTTTCTAGCTAATTCTTGAGTTTCTCTGGCTAATTTTTGGATTTTATGGCTAATTTTTAAGATTTATTGGCTAATTTTTGAGTTTTTCTGGCTAAATTTTGGGTTTTTCTGGCTAATTTTTGGGTTTTATGACTAATTTTTGGGTTTTTTCTGGCTAATTTTTGAGTTTTTCTGGCTGAATTTTGGGTTTTTCTGGCTAATTTTTGGGTTTCATGGCTAATTTTTGAGTTTTTTTGGCTAATTTTTGGGTTTTTCTAGCCAATTTTTGAATTTTTCTATCTAATTTTTGGGTTTTCTAGCTAATTTTTGAGTTTTTCTATCTGATTGTTGGGTTTTTGTGGCTAATTTCTGAGTTTTCCTAGCTAATTTTTGAGTTTTTCTAGCTATATTTTGGGTTTCTCTGGCAAATTCTTGGGTTTTATGGCTAATTTTTTTATTTTTTCTAGCTAATTTTTTTTTTCTGGCTAATTTTTGGGTTTCATGGCTCATTTTTGAGTTTTTTTGGCTATTTTTTGGGTTTTTCTAGCTAATTTCTGAGTTTTCCTAGCTAATTTTTGAGTTTTTCTAGCTAATTTCTTTTTCTGGCTAATGTTTGGGTTTTATGGCTAATTTTTGAGTTTTTCTGGCTAAATTTTGGATTTTTCTGGCTAATTTTTGGGTTTTATTGCTAATTTTTGGGTTTGTCTGGCAAATTTTTGGGTTTTTCTGGCTAATTTTTGAGTTTTTCTAGGCAATTTTTGAGTTTATCTATCTAATTTTTGGGTTTTCTAGCTGATTTTTGAGTTTTTCTAGCTGAATTTCGAGTTTTTCTGGCAAATTTTTGGGTTTTATGGCTAATTTATTTATTTTTTCTAGCTAATTTTTTTTTCTGGCTAATTTTTGGGTTTCATGGCAAATTTTTAAGTTTTTTTGGCTAAATTTTGGGTTTGTCTGGCAAATTTTTGGGTTTTTCTGGCTAATTTTTGGGTTTTATTGCTAATTTTTGAGTTTTCCTAGCTAAATTTTGGGTTTTTCTAGCTTATTTTTGGGTTTTATGGCTAGTTTTTGAGTTTTTCTAGCGAATTTTTGAGTTATTCTGGCTAATTTTTGGGTTTTATGGCTAATTTTCGAGTTTATCCAGCTAATTTTTGAGTTTTTTGTGCTAATTTTTGGTTTTATGGCTAATTTTTGGGTTATTCTGACAATTTTTGGGTTTTTCTGGCTAAATTTTGGGTTTTATGGCTAGTTTTTGGGTTTTTATGGCTAATTTTTGAGTTTTTCTAACTAATTTTTGGGTTTTATAGCCAATTTTCCATTTTTGTGGCTAATTTTTGAGTTTTTCTGGCTAATTTTTGAGTTTTATTGCTAATTTTGGGTTTTGCTGACAATTTTTGGGTTTTTGTGGCTAATTTCTGAGTTTTTCTGGCTAATTTTCGAGTTTTTCTGGCTAATTTTTGAGTTTTTTTAGCTAATTTTTCAGTTTTTATAGCTAGTTTCAGAGTTTTTTTTGCTAATTTTTGGGTTTTATGGCTAATTTTCGGGTTTTTTTGACAATTTTTGGGTTTTTGTGGCTAATTTCTGAGTTTTCCTAGCTAATTTTTTAGTTTTTCTAGCTAAATTTTGGGTTTTTCTGGCAAATTTTTGGGTTTTATGGCTAATTTTTGAGTTTTTCTGGCTGAATTTTGGGTTTTTCTGGCTAATTTTTGAGTTTTTCTTGCTAAATTTTGGGTTTTTCTGGCTAATTTTTGAGTTTTTCTTGCTAAATTTTGGGTTTTTCTGGCTAAGTTTTGGGTTTTATGGCTAATTTTTAAGATTTATTGTCTAATTTTTGAGTTTTTCTGGCTAAATTTTGGGTTTTCTGGCTAATTTTTGGGTTTTATGACTAATTTTTGGGTTTTTCTGGCTAATTTTTGAGATTTCTTGGCTAATTTTTGAGTTTTTCTTGCTAAATTTTGGGTTTTTCTGGCTAAGCTTTGGGTTTTATGGCTAATTTTTGAGATTTATTGGCTAATTTTTGAGTATTTCTGGCTAAATTTTGGGTTTTTCTGGCTAATTTTTGGGTTTTATGGCTAATTTTTGGGTTTTCTGTCTAATTTTTGAGTTTTTCTAGCTAATTTTTGAGTTTTCCTATCTAATTTTTGGGTTTTATGGCTAATTTTTTAGTTTTCCTGACAATTTTTAGGTTTTTGTGGCTAATTTCTGAGTTTTCCTAGCTAATTTTTGAGTTTTTCTAGCTGAATTTCGAGTTTTTCTGGCAAATTTTTGGGTTTTATGGCTAATTTTTTTATTTTTTCTAGCTAATTGTTTTTTCTGGTTAATATTTGGGTTTCATGGCTAATTTTCGAGTTTTTTTGGCTAAATTCAGGGTTTTTCTAGCTAATTCTTGAGTTTTTCTGGCTAATTTTTGGGTTTTATGACTAATTTTCGAGTTTTTTTAGCTACTTTCTGAGTTTTTCTGTGTGATTTTTGGGATTTATGGCTAATTTTTGGGTTTTTCTGGCTATAAAACCCAAAAATTAGCCAGAAAAACTTAAAAATTAGCTAGAAAAACTCAGAAATTAGCCACAAGAACCCAAAAATTGTCAGAAAAACCCAAAAATTAGCCAAAAAAACTCGGAAATTATCTAGAAAAACTAAAAAATTAGCTAAAAAAACTCAAAAACTAGCCATAAAACCCAAAAATTAGCCAGAAAAAATTAGCTAGAAAAACTCAGAAATTAGCCACAAAAACCCAAAAATTGTCAGAAAAACCCAAAAATTAGCCAGAAAATCTCATAACTTAGCTAAGAAAACTCAAAAATTAGCCACAAAAACCCAAAAATTAGCTAGAAAAACTCGAAAATTAGCTAGAAAAACTCAAGAATTAGCCAAAAAAAACTCAAAAACTAGCCATAAAACCCAAAAATTAGCCAGAAAAACCCAAAAATTGTCAGAAAAACCCAAAAATTTGCCATAAAACCAAAAATTAGCAAAAAAACTCGGAAATTAGCTAGAAAAACTCAAAAATTAGCCATAAAACCCAAAAATTAGCCATAAAACCCATAAATTATCCAGAAAACCCAAAATTTAGCTAGAAAAACTTTTGTGAATTTTTATGGCTCATTTTTGAGTTTTTCTAGCTATCTTTTGCGTTTTATAGCTAATTTCTGGGTTTTTATGGCTAATTTTTGGGTTTTTCTGTCTATTTTTTGGTTTTATGGCTAATTTTTGAGTTTTTCTGACAATTTTTGGGTTTTTGTGGCAAATTTCTGAGTTTTTCTGTCTAATTTTTGGGTTTTCCTAGCTAATTTTTGGGTCTTTCTTGCAAATTTTTGGGTTTTATGGCTAATTTTTTCATTTTTTCTAGCTAATTTTTTTTTCTGGCTAATTTTTGGGTTTCATGGCTAATTTTCGAGTTTTTTTAGCTACTTTCTGAGTTTTTCTGTGTGACTTTTGGGTTTTATGGCTAATTTTTGGGTTTTTCTGGCTATAAAACCCAATAATTAGTTAGAAAAACTCAGAGATTAGCCATAAAAACCCAAAAATTAGCCATAAAACTCAAAAATTAGCCAGAAAAACCAAAATTTAGCTAGAAAAAACTCTTTTTGAGTTTTTATGGCTGATTTTTGAGTGTTTCTAGCTATCTTTCGCGTTTCATAGCTAATTTTTGGGTTTTTATGGCTAATTTTTGAGTTTTATGGCTAATTTTTGAGTTTTTCTGGCTAAATTTTGGGTTTTATTTCTAATTTTTGGGTTTGTCTGGCAAATTTTTGGGTCCTTCTGGCTAATTTTTGGGTTTTATGGCTAGTTTTTGAGATTTCTTGGCTAATTTTTGAGTTTTTCTTGCTAAATTTTGGGTTTTTCTGGCTAAGCTTTGGGTTTTATGGCTAATTTTTGAGATTTATTGGCTAATTTTTGAGTTTTTCTGGCTAAATTTTGGGTTTTTCTGGCTAATTTTTGGGTTTCATGGCTAATTTTTGAGTTTTTTTGGCTAATTTTTGGGTTTTTCTGGCAAATTTTTGGGTTTTATGGCTAATTTTCCTATTTTTTCTAGCTAATTCTGGGGTTTTCCGACAATTTTTGGGTTTTTCTGACAATTTTAGGGTTTTTGTGGCTAATTTCTGAGTTTTCCTAGATAATTTTTGAGTTTTTCTAGCTAATTTTTGGGTTTTTCCGACAATTTTTGGGTTTTATGGCTAATTTTTGAGTTTTTCCAGTTACATTTTGGGTTTTTCTAGCTTATTTTTGGGTTTGATGGCTAGTTTTTGAGTTTTTCCAGCCAATTTTTGAGTTTTTCTGGCTGATTTTTGGGTTTTTCGGCTAATTTTTGAATTTTTCTAGCTAATTTTTGAGTTTTTCTGGCTAATTTTTGGGTTTATTGATAATTTTTGGATCTGTCTGGCAAATTTTTGGGTTTTTCTGACTAATTTTTGGGTTTTATGGCTAATTTTTGAGTTTTTCTAGTTAAATTCTGGGTTTTTCAAGCTTATTTGTGGGTTTTATGGCTAGTTTTTGAGTTTTTCCAGTGGATTTTTGAGTTTTTCTGGCTGATTTTTGGGTTTTATGGCTAATTTTTGAGTTTTTCTGGCTGAATTTTGGGTTTTTCTGGCTAATTTTTGGGTTTCATGGCTAACTTTTTAGTTTTTATGGTTAATTTTTAGGTTTTTCTAGCTAATTTTTGAGTTTTTCTGGCTAATTTTTGGGTTTTATGACTAATTTTCGAGTTTTTCCAGATAATTTTTGAGTTTTTATGTCCAATTTCTGGGTTTTATGGCTAATTTTTGGGTTTTTCTGACAATTTTTGGGTTTTTGAGACTAATTTCTGAGTTTTCCCAGCTAACTTTTGAGTTTTTCTAGCTGAATTTTGGGTTTTTCTGGCAAATTTTTGGGCTTTATGGCTAATTTTTGAGTTTTTTTGGCTAATTTTCGGGTTTTTCCAGCTGATTTTTGAGTTTTTCTGGCTAATTTTTGGGTTTTATGACTAATTTTTGAGATTTTTTGGCTAATTTTTGAGTTTTTCTTGCTAAATTTTGGGTTTTTCTGGCTAATTTCTGGGTTTTATGGCTAATTTTTGAGATTTATTGGCTAATTTCTGAGTTTTTCTGGCTAATTTTTGGGTTTTTCCGACAATTTTTGGGTTTTATGGCTAATTTTTGAGTTTTTCCAGTTACATTTTGGGTTTTTCTAGCTTATTTTTAGGTTTTATGGCTAGTTTTTGAGTTTTTCCAGCTAATTTTTGAGTTTTTCTGGCTGATTTTTGGGTTTTTCGGCTAATTTTTGAATTTTTCTAGCTAATTTTTGAGTTTTTCTGGCTAATTTTTGGGTTTATTGATAATTTTTGGGTCTGTCTGGCAAATTTTTGGGTTTTTCTGACTAATTTTTGGGTTTTATGGCTAATTTTTGAGTTTTTCTAGTTAAATTCTGGGTTTTTCAAGCTTATTTGTGGGTTTTATGGCTAGTTTTTGAGTTTTTTCAGTTGATTTTTGAGTTTTTCTGGCTGATTTTTGGGTTTTATGGCTAATTTTTGAGTTTTTCTGGCTGAATTTTGGGTTTTTCTGGCTAATTTTTGGGTTTCATGGCTAACTTTTTAGTTTTTATGGTTAATTTTTGGGTTTTTCTAGCTAATTTTTGAGTTTTTCTGGCTAATTTTTGGGTTTTATGGCTAATTTTTGAGATTTATTGGCTAATTTTTGAGTTTTTCTGCCTGAATTTTGGGTTTTTCTGGCTAATTTTTGAGTTTTATGGCTAATTTTTGGGTTTTCTGGCTAATTTTTGAGAGTTGTGGGCTAATTTTTGAGTTTTTCTACCTAAATTTTGGGTTTTTCTGGCAAATTTTTGGGTTTTATGGCTAATTTTTTTATTTTTTCTACCTAATTTTTTTTTCTGGCTAATTTTTGGGTTTCATGGCTAATTTTTGAGTTTTTTTGGCTAATTTTTGAGTTTTTCTAGCTAATTTTTGAGTTTTTCTGCCTAATTTTCGAGTTTTTCCAGCTAATTTTTGAGTTTTTCTGTCTAATTTCTGGGTTTTATGGCTAATTTTTGGGTTTTTCTGACAATTTTTGGGTTTTTGTGGCTAATTTCTGAGTTTCCTAGCTAATTTTTGAGTTTTTCTAGCTAAATTTTGGGTTTTTCTGGCAAATTTCTGGGTTTTATGGCTAATTTTTTTATTTTTTTCTAGCTAATTTCTTTTTTCTGGCTAATTTTAGGGTTTCATGGCTAATTTTTGAGTTTTTTTGGCTAAATTTTGGGTTTTTCTGGCTAATTTTTGGGTTTTATGGCTAATGTTTGGGTTTTCTGGCTAATTTTTGAGTTTTTCCAGCTAATTTTTGAGTTTTTCTGTCTAATTTTTGGGTTTTCCTAGCTAATTTTTGAGTTTTTCTAGCTGAATTTCGAGTTTTTCTGGCAAATTTTTGGGTTTTATGGCTAATTTATTTATTTTTTCTAGCTAATTTTTTTTTCTGGCTAATTTTTGGGTTTCATGGCTAATTTTTGAGTTTTTTTGGCTAAATTTTGGGTTTGTCTGGCAAATTTTTGGGTTTTTCTGGCTAATTTTTGGGTTTTATTGCTAATTTTTGAGTTTTCCTAGCTGAATTTTGGGTTTTTCTAGCTTATTTTTGGGTTTTATGGCTAGTTTTTGAGTTTTTCTAGCTAATTTTTGAGTTATTCTGGCTAATTTTTGAGTTTTTTGTGCTAATTTTTGGTTTTATGGCTAATTTTTGGGTTTTTCTGACAATTTTTGGGTTTTTCTGGCTAAATTTTGGGTTTTATGGCTAGTTTTTGGGTTTTTATGGCTAATTTTTGAGTTTTTCTAACTAATTTTTGGGTTTTATAGCTAATTTCTCATTTTTGTGGCTAATTTCTGAGTTTTTCTGGCTAATTTTTGAGTTTTATTGCTAATTTTGGGTTTTTCTGACAATTTTTGGGTTTTTGTGGCTAATTTCCGAGTTTTTCTGGCTAATTTTCGAGATTTTCTGGCTAATTTTTGGGTTTTATGGCTAGTTTTTAGTTTTTTTAGCTAATTTTTCAGTTTTTCCAGCTAATTTCAGAGTTTTTTTGGCTAATTTTTGGGTTTTATGGCTAATTTTCGGGTTTTTTTGACAATTTTTGGGTTTTTGTGGCTAATTTCTGAGTTTTCCTAGTTAATTTTTGAGTTTTTCTAGCTAAATTTTGGGTTTTTCTGGCAAATTTTTGGGTTTTATGGCTAATTTTTGAGTTTTTCTGGCTGAATTTTGGGTTTTTCTGGCTAATTTTTGAGTTTTTCCTGCTAAATTTTGGGTTTTTCTGGCTAATTTTTGGGTTTTATGGCTAATTTTTAAGATTTATTGGCTAATTTTTGAGTTTTTTTGGCTAAATTTTGGGTTTTTCTGGCTAATTTTTGGGTTTTATGACTAATTTTTGGGTTTTTCTGGCTAATTTTTGAGTTTTTCTGGCTAAATTTTGGGTTTTTCTGGCTAATTTTTGGGTTTCATGGCTAATTTTTGAGTTTTTTGGCTAAATTTTGAGTTTTTCCAGCTAATTTTTGAGTTTTTCTGGCTGATTTTTGGGTTTTTCGGCTAATTTTTGAATTTTTCTAGCTAATTTTTGAGTTTTTCTGGCTAATTTTTGGGTTTATTGATAATTTTTGGGTCTGTCTGGCAAATTTTTGGGTTTTTCTGACTAATTTTTGGGTTTTATGGCTAATTTTTGAGTTTTTCTAGTTAAATTCTGGGTTTTTCAAGCTTATTTGTGGGTTTTATGGCTAGTTTTTGAGTTTTTTCAGTTGATTTTTGAGTTTTTCTGGCTGATTTTTGGGTTTTATGGCTAATTTTTGAGTTTTTCTGGCTGAATTTTGGGTTTTTCTGGCTAATTTTTGGGTTTCATGGCTAACTTTTTAGTTTTTATGGTTAATTTTTGGGTTTTTCTAGCTAATTTTTGAGTTTTTCTGGCTAATTTTTGGGTTTTATGGCTAATTTTTGAGATTTATTGGCTAATTTTTGAGTTTTTCTGCCTGAATTTTGGGTTTTTCTGGCTAATTTTTGAGTTTTATGGCTAATTTTTGGGTTTTCTGGCTAATTTTTGAGAGTTGTGGGCTAATTTTTGAGTTTTTCTACCTAAATTTTGGGTTTTTCTGGCAAATTTTTGGGTTTTATGGCTAATTTTTTTATTTTTTCTACCTAATTTTTTTTTCTGGCTAATTTTTGGGTTTCATGGCTAATTTTTGAGTTTTTTTGGCTAATTTTTGAGTTTTTCTAGCTAATTTTTGAGTTTTTCTGCCTAATTTTCGAGTTTTTCCAGCTAATTTTTGAGTTTTTCTGTCTAATTTCTGGGTTTTATGGCTAATTTTTGGGTTTTTCTGACAATTTTTGGGTTTTTGTGGCTAATTTCTGAGTTTCCTAGCTAATTTTTGAGTTTTTCTAGCTAAATTTTGGGTTTTTCTGGCAAATTTCTGGGTTTTATGGCTAATTTTTTTATTTTTTTCTAGCTAATTTCTTTTTTCTGGCTAATTTTAGGGTTTCATGGCTAATTTTTGAGTTTTTTTGGCTAAATTTTGGGTTTTTCTGGCTAATTTTTGGGTTTTATGGCTAATGTTTGGGTTTTCTGGCTAATTTTTGAGTTTTTCCAGCTAATTTTTGAGTTTTTCTGTCTAATTTTTGGGTTTTCCTAGCTAATTTTTGAGTTTTTCTAGCTGAATTTCGAGTTTTTCTGGCAAATTTTTGGGTTTTATGGCTAATTTATTTATTTTTTCTAGCTAATTTTTTTTTCTGGCTAATTTTTGGGTTTCATGGCTAATTTTTGAGTTTTTTTGGCTAAATTTTGGGTTTGTCTGGCAAATTTTTGGGTTTTTCTGGCTAATTTTTGGGTTTTATTGCTAATTTTTGAGTTTTCCTAGCTGAATTTTGGGTTTTTCTAGCTTATTTTTGGGTTTTATGGCTAGTTTTTGAGTTTTTCTAGCTAATTTTTGAGTTATTCTGGCTAATTTTTGAGTTTTTTGTGCTAATTTTTGGTTTTATGGCTAATTTTTGGGTTTTTCTGACAATTTTTGGGTTTTTCTGGCTAAATTTTGGGTTTTATGGCTAGTTTTTGGGTTTTTATGGCTAATTTTTGAGTTTTTCTAACTAATTTTTGGGTTTTATAGCTAATTTCTCATTTTTGTGGCTAATTTCTGAGTTTTTCTGGCTAATTTTTGAGTTTTATTGCTAATTTTGGGTTTTTCTGACAATTTTTGGGTTTTTGTGGCTAATTTCCGAGTTTTTCTGGCTAATTTTCGAGATTTTCTGGCTAATTTTTGGGTTTTATGGCTAGTTTTTAGTTTTTTTAGCTAATTTTTCAGTTTTTCCAGCTAATTTCAGAGTTTTTTTGGCTAATTTTTGGGTTTTATGGCTAATTTTCGGGTTTTTTTGACAATTTTTGGGTTTTTGTGGCTAATTTCTGAGTTTTCCTAGTTAATTTTTGAGTTTTTCTAGCTAAATTTTGGGTTTTTCTGGCAAATTTTTGGGTTTTATGGCTAATTTTTGAGTTTTTCTGGCTGAATTTTGGGTTTTTCTGGCTAATTTTTGAGTTTTTTCTGCTAAATTTTGGGTTTTTCTGGCTAATTTTTGGGTTTTATGGCTAATTTTTAAGATTTATTGGCTAATTTTTGAGTTTTTTTGGCTAAATTTTGGGTTTTTCTGGCTAATTTTTGGGTTTTATGACTAATTTTTGGGTTTTTCTGGCTAATTTTTGAGTTTTTCTGGCTAAATTTTGGGTTTTTCTGGCTAATTTTTGGGTTTCATGGCTAATTTTTGAGTTTTTTGGCTAAATTTTGGGTTTTTCTAGCTAATTCTTGAGTTTCTCTGGCTAATTTTTGGGTTTTATGGCTAATTTTTAAGATTTATTGGCTAATTTTTGAGTTTTTCTGGCCAATTTTTGGGTTTTATGACTAATTTTTGGGTTTTTCTGGCTAATTTTTGAGTTTTTCTGGCTAAATTTTGGGTTTTTCTGGCTAATTTTGGGGTTTCATGGCTAATTTTTGAGTTTTTTTGGCTAAATTTTGGGTTTTCCCGACAATTTTTAGGTTTTTGTGGCTAATTTCTGAGTTTTCCTAGCTTATTTTTGAGTTTTTCTAGCTGAATTTCGAGTTTTTCTGGCAAATTTCTGGGTTTTATGGCTAATTTTTTTATTTTTTCTAGCTAATTTTTTTTTCTGGTTAATTTTTGGGTTTCATGGCTAATTTTCGAGTTTTTTTGGCTAAATTTTGGGTTTTTCTAGCTAACTCTTGATTTTTTCTGGCTAATTTTTGGGTTTTATCTTACCTAACCTAACCTAACCTAACCTAACAGACGTCTATCTCTTTATTTTTGGACAAGTACCTATATCGAGCGGCAATCTAATTTCATAATACTTTTTTCCATTTGTATTACTATTTTCATACTTTTTTTATATGTTACACCTCGGACGGCTTCTACATACAAAACATCTCCATTCAATTTTCGCAATTCATCTTTTTCGACAAGTTCTTATATCCTACCGGCCAGAAGACAAACTAAACACTATTTTATAGACACTAGCGCCCTCTGCCGGCCAGACGCAAAACTTAACACGGTTTTATAGACACTAGCGCCCTCTGCCGGCCAAATGCCAAACTTGACACGAATTTACAGACACTAGCGCCCTCTGCCGGCCAGACGCCAAAATTGACACGGTTTGACAGACACTAGCGCTCTCTGCCGGCCAAACTTAACACGGTTTTATAAACACTAGCGCCCTCTGCCGGCCAGAAGCCACACTTAACACGGTTTTATAGACACTAGCGCCACCTGCCGGCCAGACGCCAGACTTGACACGGTTTTATAGACACGATTTTTTTTTTTCGTTATTATTACTATTTCATGCAACTTTTATATGTTACACCTCGAACAGTTCCTATTCTCATAAAACTTTAAACTAACCTAACCTAACCTAACCTAACCTAACGTAACCTAACCTAACCTAACCTAACCTAACCTAACCTGATCTAACCTAACCTAACCTAACCTAACCTAACCTAACCTTACCTATCCTAACCTAACCTTTTTTTTAGTGTGGATGGGCAAATCTTCATAATACCAATCAGAAAGTGTCCCAGATGTGCATCGCTTCACACAACCTAACCTAACATACATCTATTTCTTTATTTTTGGACAAGTACCTATATCGAGCGGCAATCTAATTTCATAATACTTTTTTCCCTTTGTATTACTATTTTCATACTTTTTTTATATGTTACACCTCGGACGGCTTCTACATACAAAACATCTCCATTCAATTCGCAATTCATCTTTTTCGACAAGTTCTTATATCCTACCGTCCAGAAGACAAACTAAACACGATTTTATAGACACTAGCGCCCTCTGCCGGCCAAACGCCAAACTTAACACGGTTTTACAGACACTAGCGCCACCTGCCGGCCAGAAGACAAACTAAACATCTAATTTCATAATACTTGGGTTTTCATAATTATTACTATTTTCATACAACTTTTATATAACACACATCGGACGGCTTCTACATACAAAATATCTCCATTCAATTTTCGCAATTCATCTTTTTCGACAAGTTCTTATATCCTACCGGCCAGAAGACAAACTAAAACATCTCCATAAAAAATATAATTTCATAATACTTCATTTTCCATTATTATCACTAATTTCATACAACTTTTATATAATACACCTCGTACGTTCGTACATCGAGCGGCGATCTAATGTCATAATACTTTTTTCCGTTATTGTTAATATTTTCCATAACACTTTTATATAATATACCTCGAACGACTTATACATACAAAACATCTCCATTCAATTTTCACAATTCATTTTTTTCCGAAAAGTTCCTATATCAAGAGGAATATAGTTTCATAATACTTCATTTTTCATTATTATCACTAATTTCATACAACTTTTATATAATACACCTCGTATGTTCGTACATCGAGCGGCGATCTAATTTCATAATACTTTTTTTCCGTTATTGAGTTTTTCTGGCAAATTTTTGGGTTTTATGGCTAATTTTTTTATTTTTTCTAGCTAATTTTTTTTTCTGGCTAATTTTTGGGTTTTTTTAGCTACTTTCTGAGTTTTTCTGTGCGATTTTTGGGTTTTATGGCTTATTTTTGGGTTTTTCTGGCTATAAAACCCAAAAATTAGTTAGAAAAACTCAAAGATTAGCCATAAAAACCCAAAAATTAGCCATAAATCCCAAAACTTAGCCAGAAAACCCAAAATTCAGCTAGAAAAACTTTTTTGAGTTTTAAGGCTGATTTTTGAGTTTTTCTAGCTATCTTTCACGTTTTATAGCTAATTTTTGGGTTTTTATGGCTAATTTTTGGGATTTATGGCTAATTTTTGGGTTTTTATGGCTATTCTTTGAGTTTTTCTAACTAATTTTTGGGTTTTATTGCTAATTTTTGGGTTTGTCTGGCAAATTTTTGAGTTTTTCTGCTAATTTTTGGGTTTTACGGCTAATTTTTGAGTTTTTCTAGCTAAATTTTGGGTTTTTCTAGCTTATTTTTGGGTTTTATGTCTAGTTTTTGAGTTTTTCCAGCTAATTTTTGAGTTTTTTTGGCGGATGTTCGGGTTTTATGGCTAATTTTTGAATTTTTCTTGCTAATTTTTGAGTTCTTTTGTATAATTTTTGGTTTTATGGCTAATTTTTGGGTTTTTATGACAATTTTTGGGTTTTTGTGGCTAATTTCTGAGTTTTTCTAGCTAAATTTTGGGTTTTTCTGGCAAATTGTTGGGTTTTATGGCTAATTTTTTTATTTTTTCTAGCTAATTTCTTTTTCTGGCTAATGTTTGGGATTTATGGCTAATTTTTGAGTTTTTCTGGCTAAATTTTGGATTTTTCTGGCTAATTTTTGGGTTTAATTGCTAATTTTCGGGTTTGTCTGGCAAAATTTTGGGTTTTTCTGGCTAATTTTTGAGTTTTTCTAGGCAATTTTTGAGTTTTTCTATCTAATTTTTGGGTTTTCTAGCTAATTTTTGAGTTTTTCTAGGCAATTTTTGAGTTTTTCTATCTAATTTTTGGGTTTTCTAGCTAATTTTTGAGTTTTTCTAGCTGAATTTCGAGTTTTTCTGGCAAATTTTTGGGTTTTATGGCTAATTTATTTATTTTTTCTAGCTAATTTTTTTTTCTGGCTAATTTTTGGGTTTCATGGCAAATTTTTAAGTTTTTTTGGCTAATTTTTGGGTTTGTCTGGCAAATTTTTGGGTTTTTCTGGCTAATTTTTGGGTTTTATTGCTAATTTTTGAGTTTTCCTAGCTAAATTTTGGGTTTTTCTAGCTTATTTTTGGGTTTTATGGCTAGTTTTTGAGTTTTTCTAGCTAATTTTTGAGTTATTCTGGCTAATTTTTGGGTTTTATGGCTAATTTTCGAGTTTATCCAGCTAATTTTTGAGTTTTTTGTGCTAATTTTTGGTTTTATGGCTAATTTTTGGGTTTTTCTGACAATTTTTGGGTTTTTCTGGCTAAATTTTGGGTTTTTATGGCTAATTTTTGAGTTTTTCTAACTAATTTTTGGGTTTTATAGCTAATTTTCCATTTTTGTGGCTAATTTTTCAGTTTTTCTGGCTAATTTTTGAGTTTTTCTAGCTAAATTTTGGGTTTTTCTGGCAAATTTTTGGGTTTTATGGCTAATTTTCGGGTTTTTTTGACAATTTTTGAGTTTTATGGCTAATTTTTTAGTTTTTCTGGCTGAATTTTGGGTTTTTCTGGCTAATTTTTGAGTTTTTCTTGCTAAATTTTGGGTTTTTCTGGCTAAGTTTTGGGTTTTATGGCTAATTTTTAAGATTTATTGGCTAATTTTTGAGTTTTTCTGGCTAAATTTTGGGTTTTCTGGCTAATTTTTGGGTTTTATGACTAATTTTTGGGTTTTTCTGGCTAATTTTTGAGTTTTTATGGCTAAATTTTGGGTTTTTCTGGCTGAATTTTGGGTTTTTCTGGCTAATTTTTGAGTTTTTCTGGCTAAATTTCGGGTTTTTCTGGCTAATTTTTGGGTTTCATGGCTAATTTTTGAGTTTTTTTGGCTAAATTTCGGGTTTTTCTAGCTAATTCTTGAGTTTCTCTGGCTAATTTTTGGATTTTATGGCTAATTTTTAAGATTTATTGGCTAATTTTTGAGTTTTTCTGGCTAAATTTTGGGTTTTTCTGGCTAATTTTTGGGTTTTATGACTAATTTTTGGGTTTTTTCTGGCTAATTTTTGAGTTTTTCTGGCTGAATTTTGGGTTTTTCTGGCTAATTTTTGAGTTTCATGGCTAATTTTTGAGTTTTTTTGGCTAATTTTTGGGTTTTTCTAGCCAATTTTTGAATTTTTCTATCTAATTTTTGGGTTTTCTAGCTAATTTTTGAGTTTTTCTATCTGATTGTTGGGTTTTTGTGGCTAATTTCTGAGTTTTCCTAGCTAATTTTTGAGTTTTTCTAGCTATATTTTGGGTTTCTCTGGCAAATTTTTGGGTTTTATGGCTAATTTTTTTATTTTTTCTAGCTAATTTTTTTTTTCTGGCTAATTTTTGGGTTTCATGGCTCATTTTTGAGTTTTTTTGGCTATTTTTTGGGTTTTTCTAGCTAATTTCTGAGTTTTCCTAGCTAATTTTTGAGTTTTTCTAGCTAATTTCTTTTTCTGGCTAATGTTTGGGTTTTATGGCTAATTTTTGAGTTTTTCTGGCTAAATTTTGGATTTTTCTGGCTAATTTTTGGGTTTTATTGCTAATTTTTGGGTTTGTCTGGCAAATTTTTGGGTTTTTCTGGCTAATTTTTGAGTTTTTCTAGGCAATTTTTGAGTTTTTCTATCTAATTTTTGGGTTTTCTAGCTGATTTTTGAGTTTTTCTAGCTGAATTTCGAGTTTTTCTGGCAAATTTTTGGGTTTTATGGCTAATTTATTTATTTTTTCTAGCTAATTTTTTTTTCTGGCTAATTTTTGGGTTTCATGGCAAATTTTTAAGTTTTTTTGGCTAAATTTTGGGTTTGTCTGGCAAATTTTTGGGTTTTTCTGGCTAATTTTTGGGTTTTATTGCTAATTTTTGAGTTTTCCTAGCTAAATTTTGGGTTTTTCTAGCTTATTTTTGGGTTTTATGGCTAGTTTTTGAGTTTTTCTAGCGAATTTTTGAGTTATTCTGGCTAATTTTTGGGTTTTATGGCTAATTTTCGAGTTTATCCAGCTAATTTTTGAGTTTTTTGTGCTAATTTTTGGTTTTATGGCTAATTTTTGGGTTATTCTGACAATTTTTGGGTTTTTCTGGCTAAATTTTGGGTTTTATGGCTAGTTTTTGGGTTTTTATGGCTAATTTTTGAGTTTTTCTAACTAATTTTTGGGTTTTATAGCCAATTTTCCATTTTTGTGGCTAATTTTTGAGTTTTTCTGGCTAATTTTTGAGTTTTATTGCTAATTTTGGGTTTTGCTGACAATTTTTGTGTTTTTGTGGCTAATTTCTGAGTTTTTCTGGCTAATTTTCGAGTTTTTCTGGCTAATTTTTGAGTTTTTTTAGCTAATTTTTCAGTTTTTATAGCTAGTTTCAGAGTTTTTTTTGCTAATTTTTGGGTTTTATGGCTAATTTTCGGGTTTTTTTGACAATTTTTGGGTTTTTGTGGCTAATTTCTGAGTATTCCTAGCTAATTTTTTAGTTTTTCTAGCTAAATTTTGGGTTTTTCTGGCAAATTTTTGGGTTTTATGGCTAATTTTTGAGTTTTTCTGGCTGAATTTTGGGTTTTTCTGGCTAATTTTTGAGTTTTTCTTGCTAAATTTTGGGTTTTTCTGGCTAATTTTTGAGTTTTTCTTGCTAAATTTTGGGTTTTTCTGGCTAAGTTTTGGGTTTTATGGCTAATTTTTAAGATTTATTGTCTAATTTTTGAGTTTTTCTGGCTAAATTTTGGGTTTTCTGGCTAATTTTTGGGTTTTATGACTAATTTTTGGGTTTTTCTGGCTAATTTTTGAGATTTCTTGGCTAATTTTTGAGTTTTTCTTGCTAAATTTTGGGTTTTTCTGGCTAAGCTTTGGGTTTTATGGCTAATTTTTGAGATTTATTGGCTAATTTTTGAGTATTTCTGGCTAAATTTTGGGTTTTTCTGGCTAATTTTTGGGTTTTATGGCTAATTTTTGGGTTTTCTGGCTAATTTTTGAGTTTTTCTAGCTAATTTTTGAGTTTTCCTATCTAATTTTTGGGTTTTATGGCTAATTTTTTAGTTTTCCTGACAATTTTTAGGTTTTTGTGGCTAATTTCTGAGTTTTCCTAGCTAATTTTTGAGTTTTTCTAGCTGAATTTCGAGTTTTTCTGGCAAATTTTTGGGTTTTATGGCTAATTTTTTTATTTTTTCTAGCTAATTGTTTTTTCTGGTTAATATTTGGGTTTCATGGCTAATTTTCGAGTTTTTTTGGCTAAATTCAGGGTTTTTCTAGCTAATTCTTGAGTTTTTCTGGCTAATTTTTGGGTTTTATGACTAATTTTTGGGTTTTATAGCCAGAAAAACCCAAAAATTAGCCAAAAAAACTCGGAAATTATCTAGAAAAACTAAAAAATTAGCTAAAAAAACTCAAAAACTAGCCATAAAACCCAAAAATTAGCCAGAAAAAATAAGCTAGAAAAACTCAGAAATTAGCCACAAAAACCCAAAAATTGTCAGAAAAACCCAAAAATTAGCCAGAAAATCTCATAACTTAGCTAAGAAAACTCAAAAATTAGCCACAAAAACCCAAAAATTAGCTAGAAAAACTCGAAAATTAGCTAGAAAAACTCAAGAATTAGCCAAAAAAAACTCAAAAACTAGCCATAAAACCCAAAAATTAGCCAGAAAAACCCAAAAATTGTCAGAAAAACCCAAAAATTTGCCATAAAACCAAAAATTAGCAAAAAAACTCGGAAATTAGCTAGAAAAACTCAAAAATTAGCCATAAAACCCAAAAATTAGCCAGAAAATCTCATAACTTAGCTAAGAAAACTCAAAAATTAGCCACAAAAACCCAAAAATTAGCTAGAAAAACTCGAAAATTAGCTAGAAAAACTCAAGAATTAGCCAAAAAAAACTCAAAAACTAGCCATAAAACCCAAAAATTAGCCAGAAAAACCCAAAAATTGTCAGAAAAACCCAAAAATTTGCCATAAAACCAAAAATTAGCAAAAAAACTCGGAAATTAGCTAGAAAAACTCAAAAATTAGCCATAAAACCCAAAAATTAGCCATAAAACCCATAAATTATCCAGAAAACCCAAAATTTAGCTAGAAAAACTTTTGTGAATTTTTATGGCTCATTTTTGAGTTTTTCTAGCTATCTTTTGCGTTTTATAGCTAATTTCTGGGTTTTTATGGCTAATTTTTGGGTTTTTCCGTCTATTTTTTGGTTTTATGGCTAATTTTTGAGTTTTTCTGACAATTTTTGGGTTTTTGTGGCAAATTTCTGAGTTTTTCTGTCTAATTTTTGGGTTTTCCTAGCTAATTTTTGGGTCTTTCTGGCAAATTTTTGGGTTTTATGGCTAATTTTTCCATTTTTTCTAGCTAATTTTTTTTTCTGGCTAATTTTTGGGTTTCATGGCTAATTTTCGAGTTTTTTTAGCTACTTTCTGAGTTTTTCTGTGTGACTTTTGGGTTTTATGGCTAATTTTTGGGTTTTTCTGGCTATAAAACCCAATAATTAGTTAGAAAAACTCAGAGATTAGCCATAAAAACCCAAAAATTAGCCATAAAACTCAAAAATTAGCCAGAAAACCCAAAATTTAGCTAGAAAAAACTCTTTTTGAGTTTTTATGGCTGATTTTTGAGTGTTTCTAGCTATCTTTCGCGTTTCATAGCTAATTTTTGGGTTTTTATGGCTAATTTTTGAGTTTTATGGCTAATTTTTGAGTTTTTCTGGCTAAATTTTGGGTTTTATTTCTAATTTTTGGGTTTGTCTGGCAAATTTTTGGGTCCTTCTGGCTAATTTTTGGGTTTTATGGCTAGTTTTTGAGATTTCTTGGCTAATTTTTGAGTTTTTCTTGCTAAATTTTGGGTTTTTCTGGCTAAGCTTTGGGTTTTATGGCTAATTTTTGAGATTTATTGGCTAATTTTTGAGTTTTTCTGGCTAAATTTTGGGTTTTTCTGGCTAATTTTTGGGTTTTATGGCTAATTTTTGGGTTTTCTGGCTAATTTTTGAGTTTTTCTAGCTAATTTTTGAGTTTTCCTGTCTAGTTTTTGGGTTTTATGGCTAATTTCTTAGTTTTCCTGACAATTTTTAGGTTTTTGTGGCTAATTTCTGAGTTTTCCTAGCTAATTTTTGAGTTTTTCTAGCTAATATTTGAGTTTTTCTAGCTAAATTTTGGGTTTTTCTGGCTAATTTTTGGGTTCTATGGCTAATTTTCGAGTTTTTTTAGCTACTTTCTGAGTTTTTCTGTGTGATTTTTGGGTTTTATGGCTAATTTTTGAGTTTTTCTGGGTAAATTTTGGGTTTTTCTGGCTAATTTTAGGGTTTTATTGCTAATTTTTGGGTTTGTCTGGCAAATTTTTGGGTTTTTCGGGCTAATTTTTGGGTTTTATGGCTAATTTTTGAGATTTATTGACTAATTCTTGAGTTTTTCCAGTTAAATTTTGGGTTTTTCTAGCTTATTTTTGGGTTTTATGGCTAGTTTTTGAGTTTTTCCAGCTAATTTTCGAGTTTTTCTGGCTGATTTTTGGGTTTTTCGGCTAATTTTTGAATTTTTCTGGGTAATTTTTGGGTTTTTCTGTCTAATTTCTGGGTTTTATGGCTAATTTTTGGGTTTTTCTGACAATTTTTGGATTTTTGTGGCTAATTTCTGAGTTTTCCCAGCTAATTTTTGAGTTTTTCTAGCTAAATTTTGGGTTTTTCTGGCAAATTTTTGGGTTTTTCTGGCTAATTTTTGGGTTTTATGGCTAATTTTTGAGTTTCTCTAACTAATTCTTGGGTTTTCTAGCTAATTCTCGTATTTTTGTGGATGATTCTTGTATTTTTGTGGCTAATTTTTGAGTTTCTCTAGCCAATTTTTCGGTTTTTATAGCTAATTTCTAAGTTTTTCTAGCTAATATTTGAGTTTTTCTAGCTAAATCTTGAGTTTTTCTGGCTAATTTTTGGGTTCTATAGCTAATTTTTTAGATTTTCTGGCTAATTTTTGGGTTTTTCTAGCTAATTTTTGAGTTTTTCTAGCTAAATTTTGGGTTTTTCTAGCTAATTTTTGCGTTCTATCGCTAATTTTTGAGATTTATTGGCTGATTTTTGAGTTTTCCTGGCTAAATTTTGGGTTTTTCTGGCTAATTTTTGGGTTTCATGGCTAATTTTTGAGTTTTTTTGGCTAATTTTTGGGTTTTTCTGGCAAATTTTTGGGTTTTATGGCTAATTTTCCTATTTTTTCTAGCTAATTCTGGGTTTTTCCGACAATTTTTGGGTTTTTCTGACAATTTTAGGGTTTTTGTGGCTAATTTCTGAGTTTTCCTAGATAATTTTTGAGTTTTTCTAGCTAATTTTTGGGTTTTTCCGACAATTTTTGGGTTTTATGGCTAATTTTTGAGTTTTTCCAGTTACATTTTGGGTTTTTCTAGCTTATTTTTGGGTTTGATGGCTAGTTTTTGAGTTTTTCCAGCTAATTTTTGAGTTTTTCTGGCTGATTTTTGGGTTTTTCGGCTAATTTTTGAATTTTTCTAGCTAATTTTTGAGTTTTTCTGGCTAATTTTTGGGTTTATTGATAATTTTTGGATCTGTCTGGCAAATTTTTGGGTTTTTCTGACTAATTTTTGGGTTTTATGGCTAATTTTTGAGTTTTTCTAGTTAAATTCTGGGTTTTTCAAGCTTATTTGTGGGTTTTATGGCTAGTTTTTGAGTTTTTCCAGTGGATTTTTGAGTTTTTCTGGCTGATTTTTGGGTTTTATGGCTAATTTTTGAGTTTTTTTGGCTGAATTTTGGGTTTTTCTGGCTAATTTTTGGGTTTCATGGCTAACTTTTTAGTTTTTATGGTTAATTTTTGGGTTTTTCTAGCTAAGTTTTGAGTTTTTCTGGCTAATTTTTGGGTTTTATGACTAATTTTCGAGTTTTTCCAGATAATTTTTGAGTTTTTATGTCCAATTTCTGGGTTTTATGGCTAATTTTTGGGTTTTTCTGACAATTTTTGGGTTTTTGAGACTAATTTCTGAGTTTTCCCAGCTAACTTTTGAGTTTTTCTAGCTGAATTTTGGGTTTTTCTGGCAAATTTTTGGGCTTTATGGCTAATTTTTTTATTTTTTCCATCTATTTTTTTTTCTGGCTAATTTCTGGGTTTCATGGCTAATTTTTGAGTTTTTTTGGCTAATTTTCGGGTTTTTCCAGCTGATTTTTGAGTTTTTCTGGCTAATTTTTGGGTTTTATGACTAATTTTTGAGATTTTTTGGCTAATTTTTGAGTTTTTCTTGCTAAATTTTGGGTTTTTCTGGCTAATTTCTGGGTTTTATGGCTAATTTTTGAGATTTATTGGCTAATTTCTGAGTTTTTCTGGCTAATTTTTGGGTTTTTCCGACAATTTTTGGGTTTTATGGCTAATTTTTGAGTTTTTCCAGTTACATTTTGGGTTTTTCTAGCTTATTTTTGGGTTTTATGGCTAGTTTTTGAGTTTTTCCAGCTAATTTTTGAGTTTTTCTGGCTGATTTTTGGGTTTTTCGGCTAATTTTTGAATTTTTCTAGCTAATTTTTGAGTTTTTCTGGCTAAATTTTGGGTTTTATTTCTAATTTTTGGGTTTGTCTGGCAAATTTTTGGGTCCTTCTGGCTAATTTTTGGGTTTTATGGCTAGTTTTTGAGATTTCTTGGCTAATTTTTGAGTTTTTCTTGCTAAATTTTGGGTTTTTCTGGCTAAGCTTTGGGTTTTATGGCTAATTTTTGAGATTTATTGGCTAATTTTTGAGTTTTTCTGGCTAAATTTTGGGTTTTTCTGGCTAATTTTTGGGTTTTATGGCTAATTTTTGGGTTTTCTGGCTAATTTTTGAGTTTTTCTAGCTAATTTTTGAATTTTCCTGTCTAGTTTTTGGGTTTTATGGCTAATTTCTTAGTTTTCCTGACAATTTTTAGGTTTTTGTGGCTAATTTCTGAGTTTTCCTAGCTAATTTTTGAGTTTTTCTAGCTAATATTTGAGTTTTTCTAGCTAAATTTTGGGTTTTTCTGGCTAATTTTTGGGTTCTATGGCTAATTTTCGAGTTTTTTTAGCTACTTTCTGAGTTTTTCTGTGTGATTTTTGGGTTTTATGGCTAATTTTTGAGTTTTTCTGGGTAAATTTTGGGTTTTTCTGGCTAATTTTAGGGTTTTATTGCTAATTTTTGGGTTTGTCTGGCAAATTTTTGGGTTTTTCGGGCTAATTTTTGGGTTTTATGGCTAATTTTTGAGATTTATTGACTAATTCTTGAGTTTTTCCAGTTAAATTTTGGGTTTTTCTAGCTTATTTTTGGGTTTTATGGCTAGTTTTTGAGTTTTTCCAGCTAATTTTCGAGTTTTTCTGGCTGATTTTTGGGTTTTTCGGCTAATTTTTGAATTTTTCTGGGTAATTTTTGGGTTTTTCTGTCTAATTTCTGGGTTTTATGGCTAATTTTTGGGTTTTTCTGACAATTTTTGGATTTTTGTGGCTAATTTCTGAGTTTTCCCAGCTAATTTTTGAGTTTTTCTAGCTAAATTTTGGGTTTTTCTGGCAAATTTTTGGGTTTTTCTGGCTAATTTTTGGGTTTTATGGCTAATTTTTGAGTTTCTCTAACTAATTCTTGGGTTTTCTAGCTAATTCTCGTATTTTTGTGGATGATTCTTGTATTTTTGTGGCTAATTTTTGAGTTTCTCTAGCCAATTTTTCGGTTTTTATAGCTAATTTCTAAGTTTTTCTAGCTAAATCTTGGGTTTTTCTGGCTAATTTTTGGGTTCTATAGCTAATTTTTTAGATTTTCTGGCTAATTTTTGGGTTTTTCTAGCTAATTTTTGAGTTTTTCTAGCTAAATTTTGGGTTTTTCTAGCTAATTTTTGCGTTCTATCGCTAATTTTTGAGATTTATTGGCTGATTTTTGAGTTTTCCTGGCTAAATTTTGGGTTTTTCTGGCTAATTTTTGGGTTTCATGGCTAATTTTTGAGTTTTTTTGGCTAATTTTTGGGTTTTTCTGGCAAATTTTTGGGTTTTATGGCTAATTTTCCTATTTTTTCTAGCTAATTCTGGGTTTTTCCGACAATTTTTGGGTTTTTCTGACAATTTTAGGGTTTTTGTGGCTAATTTCTGAGTTTTCCTAGATAATTTTTGAGTTTTTCTAGCTAATTTTTGGGTTTTTCCGACAATTTTTGGGTTTTATGGCTAATTTTTGAGTTTTTCCAGTTACATTTTGGGTTTTTCTAGCTTATTTTTGGGTTTGATGGCTAGTTTTTGAGTTTTTCCAGCTAATTTTTGAGTTTTTCTGGCTGATTTTTGGGTTTTTCGGCTAATTTTTGAATTTTTCTAGCTAATTTTTGAGTTTTTCTGGCTAATTTTTGGGTTTATTGATAATTTTTGGATCTGTCTGGCAAATTTTTGGGTTTTTCTGACTAATTTTTGGGTTTTATGGCTAATTTTTGAGTTTTTCTAGTTAAATTCTGGGTTTTTCAAGCTTATTTGTGGGTTTTATGGCTAGTTTTTGAGTTTTTCCAGTGGATTTTTGAGTTTTTCTGGCTGATTTTTGGGTTTTATGGCTAATTTTTGAGTTTTTCTGGCTGAATTTTGGGTTTTTCTGGCTAATTTTTGGGTTTCATGGCTAACTTTTTAGTTTTTATGGTTAATTTTTGGGTTTTTCTAGCTAAGTTTTGAGTTTATCTGGCTAATTTTTGGGTTTTATGACTAATTTTCGAGTTTTTCCAGATAATTTTTGAGTTTTTATGTCCAATTTCTGGGTTTTATGGCTAATTTTTGGGTTTTTCTGACAATTTTTGGGTTTTTGAGACTAATTTCTGAGTTTTCCCAGCTAACTTTTGAGTTTTTCTAGCTGAATTTTGGGTTTTTCTGGCAAATTTTTGGGCTTTATGGCTAATTTTTTTATTTTTTCCATCTATTTTTTTTTCTGGCTAATTTCTGGGTTTCATGGCTAATTTTTGAGTTTTTTTGGCTAATTTTCGGGTTTTTCCAGCTGATTTTTGAGTTTTTCTGGCTAATTTTTGGGTTTTATGACTAATTTTTGAGATTTTTTGGCTAATTTTTGAGTTTTTCTTGCTAAATTTTGGGTTTTTCTGGCTAATTTCTGGGTTTTATGGCTAATTTTTGAGATTTATTGGCTAATTTCTGAGTTTTTCTGGCTAATTGTTGGGTTTTTCCGACAATTTTTGGGTTTTATGGCTAATTTTTGAGTTTTTCCAGTTACATTTTGGGTTTTTCTAGCTTATTTTTGGGTTTTATGGCTAGTTTTTGAGTTTTTCCAGCTAATTTTTGAGTTTTTCTGGCTGATTTTTGGGTTTTTCGGCTAATTTTTGAATTTTTCTAGCTAATTTTTGAGTTTTTCTGGCTGATTTTTGGGTTTATTGATAATTTTTGGGTCTGTCTGGCAAATTTTTGGGTTTTTCTGACTAATTTTTGGGTTTTATGGCTAATTTTTGAGTTTTTCTGGCTGAATTTTGGGTTTTTCTGGCTAATTTTTGGGTTTCATGGCTAACTTTTTAGTTTTTATGGTTAATTTTTGGGTTTTTCTAGCTAATTTTTGAGTTTTTCTGGCTAATTTTTGGGTTTTATGGCTAATTTTTGAGATTTATTGGCTAATTTTTGAGTTTTTCTGCCTGAATTTTGGGTTTTTCTGGCTAATTTTTGAGTTTTATGGCTAATTTTTGGGTTTTCTGGCTAATTTTTGAGAGTTGTGGGCTAATGTTTGAGTTTTTCTACCTAAATTTTGGGTTTTTCTGGCAAATTTTTGGGTTTTATGGCTAATTTTTTTATTTTTTCTACCTAATTTTTTTTTCTGGCTAATTTTTGGGTTTCATGGCTAATTTTTGAGTTTTTTTGGCTAATTTTTGAGTTTTTCTAGCTAATTTTTGAGTTTTTCTGGCTAATTTTCGAGTTTTTCCAGCTAATTTTTGAGTTTTTCTGTCTAATTTCTGGGTTTTATGGCTAATTTTTGGGTTTTTCTGACAATTTTTGGGTTTTTGTGGCTAATTTCTGAGTTTTCCCAGCTAATTTTTGAGTTTTTCTAGCTAAATTTTGGGTTTTTCTGGCAAATTTTTGGGTTTTTCTGGCTAATTTTTGGGTTTTATGGCTAATTTTTGAGTTTCTCTAACTAATTCTTGGGTTTTCTAGCTAATTCTCGTATTTTTGTGGATGATTCTTGTATTTTTGTGGCTAATTTTTGAGTTTCTCTAGCCAATTTTTCGGTTTTTATAGCTAATTTCTAAGTTTTTCTAGCTAATATTTGAGTTTTTCTAGCTAAATCTTGGGTTTTTCTGGCTAATTTTTGGGTTCTATAGCTAATTTTTTAGATTTTCTGGCTAATTTTTGGGTTTTTCTAGCTAATTTTTGAGTTTTTCTAGCTAAATTTTGGGTTTTTCTAGCTAATTTTTGCGTTCTATCGCTAATTTTTGAGATTTATTGGCTGATTTTTGAGTTTTCCTGGCTAAATTTTGGGTTTTTCTGGCTAATTTTTGGGTTTCATGGCTAATTTTTGAGTTTTTTTGGCTAATTTTTGGGTTTTTCTGGCAAATTTTTGGGTTTTATGGCTAATTTTCCTATTTTTTCTAGCTAATTCTGGGTTTTTCCGACAATTTTTGGGTTTTTCTGACAATTTTAGGGTTTTTGTGGCTAATTTCTGAGTTTTCCTAGATAATTTTTGAGTTTTTCTAGCTAATTTTTGGGTTTTTCCGACAATTTTTGGGTTTTATGGCTAATTTTTGAGTTTTTCCAGTTACATTTTGGGTTTTTCTAGCTTATTTTTGGGTTTGATGGCTAGTTTTTGAGTTTTTCCAGCTAATTTTTGAGTTTTTCTGGCTGATTTTTGGGTTTTTCGGCTAATTTTTGAATTTTTCTAGCTAATTTTTGAGTTTTTCTGGCTAATTTTTGGGTTTATTGATAATTTTTGGATCTGTCTGGCAAATTTTTGGGTTTTTCTGACTAATTTTTGGGTTTTATGGCTAATTTTTGAGTTTTTCTAGTTAAATTCTGGGTTTTTCAAGCTTATTTGTGGGTTTTATGGCTAGTTTTTGAGTTTTTCCAGTGGATTTTTGAGTTTTTCTGGCTGATTTTTGGGTTTTATGGCTAATTTTTGAGTTTTTCTGGCTGAATTTTGGGTTTTTCTGGCTAATTTTTGGGTTTCATGGCTAACTTTTTAGTTTTTATGGTTAATTTTTGGGTTTTTCTAGCTAAGTTTTGAGTTTTTCTGGCTAATTTTTGGGTTTTATGACTAATTTTCGAGTTTTTCCAGATAATTTTTGAGTTTTTATGTCCAATTTCTGGGTTTTATGGCTAATTTTTGGGTTTTTCTGACAATTTTTGGGTTTTTGAGACTAATTTCTGAGTTTTCCCAGCTAACTTTTGAGTTTTTCTAGCTGAATTTTGGGTTTTTCTGGCAAATTTTTGGGCTTTATGGCTAATTTTTTTATTTTTTCCATCTATTTTTTTTTCTGGCTAATTTCTGGGTTTCATGGCTAATTTTTGAGTTTTTTTGGCTAATTTTCGGGTTTTTCCAGCTGATTTTTGAGTTTTTCTGGCTAATTTTTGGGTTTTATGACTAATTTTTGAGATTTTTTGGCTAATTTTTGAGTTTTTCTTGCTAAATTTTGGGTTTTTCTGGCTAATTTCTGGGTTTTATGGCTAATTTTGAGATTTATTGGCTAATTTCTGAGTTTTTCTGGCTAATTTTTGGGTTTTTCCGACAATTTTTGGGTTTTATGGCTAATTTTTGAGTTTTTCCAGTTACATTTTGGGTTTTTCTAGCTTATTTTTGGGTTTTATGGCTAGTTTTTGAGTTTTTCCAGCTAATTTTTGAGTTTTTCTGGCTGATTTTTGGGTTTTTCGGCTAATTTTTGAATTTTTCTAGCTAATTTTTGAGTTTTTCTGGCTGATTTTTGGGTTTATTGATAATTTTTGGGTCTGTCTGGCAAATTTTTGGGTTTTTCTGACTAATTTTTGGGTTTTATGGCTAATTTTTGAGTTTTTCTGGCTGAATTTTGGGTTTTTCTGGCTAATTTTTGGGTTTCATGGCTAACTTTTTAGTTTTTATGGTTAATTTTTGGGTTTTTCTAGCTAATTTTTGAGTTTTTCTGGCTAATTTTTGGGTTTTATGGCTAATTTTTGAGATTTATTGGCTAATTTTTGAGTTTTTCTGCCTGAATTTTGGGTTTTTCTGGCTAATTTTTGAGTTTTATGGCTAATTTTTGGGTTTTCTGGCTAATTTTTGAGAGTTGTGGGCTAATTTTTGAGTTTTTCTACCTAAATTTTGGGTTTTTCTGGCAAATTTTTGGGTTTTATGGCTAATTTTTTTATTTTTTCTACCTAATTTTTTTTTCTGGCTAATTTTTGGGTTTCATGGCTAATTTTTGAGTTTTTTTGGCTAATTTTTGAGTTTTTCTAGCTAATTTTTGAGTTTTTCTGCCTAATTTTCGAGTTTTTCCAGCTAATTTTTGAGTTTTTCTGTCTAATTTCTGGGTTTTATGGCTAATTTTTGGGTTTTTCTGACAATTTTTGGGTTTTTGTGGCTAATTTCTGAGTTTTCCTAGCTAATTTTTGAGTTTTTCTAGCTAAATTTTGGGTTTTTCTGGCAAATTTTTGGGTTTTATGGCTAATTTTTTTATTTTTTTCTAGCTAATTTCTTTTTTCTGGCTAATTTTAGGGTTTCATGGCTAATTTTTGAGTTTTTTTGGCTAAATTTTGGGTTTTTCTGGCTAATTTTTGGGTTTTATGGCTAATTTTTGGGTTTTCTGGCTAATTTTTGAGTTTTTCCAGCTAATTTTTGAGTTTTTCTGTCTAATTTTTGGGTTTTCCTAGCTAATTTTTGAGTTTTTCTAGCTGAATTTCGAGTTTTTCTGGCAAATTTTTGGGTTTTATGGCTAATTTATTTATTTTTTCTAGCTAATTTTTTTTTCTGGCTAATTTTTGGGTTTCATGGCTAATTTTTGAGTTTTTTTGGCTAAATTTTGGGTTTGTCTGGCAAATTTTTGGGTTTTTCTGGCTAATTTTTGGGTTTTATTGGTAATTTTTGAGTTTTCCTAGCTGAATTTTGGGTTTTTCTAGCTTATTTTTGGGTTTTATGGCTAGTTTTTGAGTTTTTCTAGCTAATTTTTGAGTTATTCTGGCTAATTTTTGAGTTTTTTGTGCTAATTTTTGGTTTTATGGCTAATTTTTGGGTTTTTCTGACAATTTTTGGGTTTTTCTGGCTAAATTTTGGGTTTTATGGCTAGTTTTTGGGTTTTTATGGCTAATTTTTGAGTTTTTCTAACTAATTTTTGGGTTTTATAGCTAATTTCTCATTTTTGTGGCTAATTTCTGAGTTTTTCTGGCTAATTTTTGAGTTTTATTGCTAATTTTGGGTTTTTCTGACAATTTTTGGGTTTTTGTGGCTAATTTCCGAGTTTTTCTGGCTAATTTTCGAGATTTTCTGGCTAATTTTTGGGTTTTATGGCTAGTTTTTAGTTTTTTTAGCTAATTTTTCAGTTTTTCCAGCTAATTTCAGAGTTTTTTTGGCTAATTTTTGGGTTTTATGGCTAATTTTCGGGTTTTTTTGACAATTTTTGGGTTTTTGTGGCTAATTTCTGAGTTTTCCTAGTTAATTTTTGAGTTTTTCTAGCTAAATTTTGGGTTTTTCTGGCAAATTTTTGGGTTTTATGGCTAATTTTTGAGTTTTTCTGGCTGAATTTTGGGTTTTTCTGGCTAATTTTTGAGTTTTTCCTGCTAAATTTTGGGTTTTTCTGGCTAATTTTTGGGTTTTATGGCTAATTTTTAAGATTTATTGGCTAATTTTTGAGTTTTTTTGGCTAAATTTTGGGTTTTTCTGGCTAATTTTTGGGTTTTATGACTAATTTTTGGGTTTTTCTGGCTAATTTTTGAGTTTTTCTGGCTAAATTTTGGGTTTTTCTGGCTAATTTTTGGGTTTCATGGCTAATTTTTGAGTTTTTTGGCTAAATTTTGAGTTTTTCCAGCTAATTTTTGAGTTTTTCTGGCTGATTTTTGGGTTTTTCGGCTAATTTTTGAATTTTTCTAGCTAATTTTTGAGTTTTTCTGGCTAATTTTTGGGTTTATTGATAATTTTTGGGTCTGTCTGGCAAATTTTTGGGTTTTTCTGACTAATTTTTGGGTTTTATGGCTAATTTTTGAGTTTTTCTAGTTAAATTCTGGGTTTTTCAAGCTTATTTGTGGGTTTTATGGCTAGTTTTTGAGTTTTTTCAGTTGATTTTTGAGTTTTTCTGGCTGATTTTTGGGTTTTATGGCTAATTTTTGAGTTTTTCTGGCTGAATTTTGGGTTTTTCTGGCTAATTTTTGGGTTTCATGGCTAACTTTTTAGTTTTTATGGTTAATTTTTGGGTTTTTCTAGCTAATTTTTGAGTTTTTCTGGCTAATTTTTGGGTTTTATGGCTAATTTTTGAGATTTATTGGCTAATTTTTGAGTTTTTCTGCCTGAATTTTGGGTTTTTCTGGCTAATTTTTGAGTTTTATGGCTAATTTTTGGGTTTTCTGGCTAATTTTTGAGAGTTGTGGGCTAATTTTTGAGTTTTTCTACCTAAATTTTGGGTTTTTCTGGCAAATTTTTGGGTTTTATGGCTAATTTTTTTATTTTTTCTACCTAATTTTTTTTTCTGGCTAATTTTTGGGTTTCATGGCTAATTTTTGAGTTTTTTTGGCTAATTTTTGAGTTTTTCTAGCTAATTTTTGAGTTTTTCTGCCTAATTTTCGAGTTTTTCCAGCTAATTTTTGAGTTTTTCTGTCTAATTTCTGGGTTTTATGGCTAATTTTTGGGTTTTTCTGACAATTTTTGGGTTTTTGTGGCTAATTTCTGAGTTTCCTAGCTAATTTTTGAGTTTTTCTAGCTAAATTTTGGGTTTTTCTGGCAAATTTCTGGGTTTTATGGCTAATTTTTTTATTTTTTTCTAGCTAATTTCTTTTTTCTGGCTAATTTTAGGGTTTCATGGCTAATTTTTGAGTTTTTTTGGCTAAATTTTGGGTTTTTCTGGCTAATTTTTGGGTTTTATGGCTAATGTTTGGGTTTTCTGGCTAATTTTTGAGTTTTTCCAGCTAATTTTTGAGTTTTTCTGTCTAATTTTTGGGTTTTCCTAGCTAATTTTTGAGTTTTTCTAGCTGAATTTCGAGTTTTTCTGGCAAATTTTTGGGTTTTATGGCTAATTTATTTATTTTTTCTAGCTAATTTTTTTTTCTGGCTAATTTTTGGGTTTCATGGCTAATTTTTGAGTTTTTTTGGCTAAATTTTGGGTTTGTCTGGCAAATTTTTGGGTTTTTCTGGCTAATTTTTGGGTTTTATTGCTAATTTTTGAGTTTTCCTAGCTGAATTTTGGGTTTTTCTAGCTTATTTTTGGGTTTTATGGCTAGTTTTTGAGTTTTTCTAGCTAATTTTTGAGTTATTCTGGCTAATTTTTGAGTTTTTTGTGCTAATTTTTGGTTTTATGGCTAATTTTTGGGTTTTTCTGACAATTTTTGGGTTTTTCTGGCTAAATTTTGGGTTTTATGGCTAGTTTTTGGGTTTTTATGGCTAATTTTTGAGTTTTTCTAACTAATTTTTGGGTTTTATAGCTAATTTCTCATTTTTGTGGCTAATTTCTGAGTTTTTCTGGCTAATTTTTGAGTTTTATTGCTAATTTTGGGTTTTTCTGACAATTTTTGGGTTTTTGTGGCTAATTTCCGAGTTTTTCTGGCTAATTTTCGAGATTTTCTGGCTAATTTTTGGGTTTTATGGCTAGTTTTTAGTTTTTTTAGCTAATTTTTCAGTTTTTCCAGCTAATTTCAGAGTTTTTTTGGCTAATTTTTGGGTTTTATGGCTAATTTTCGGGTTTTTTTGACAATTTTTGGGTTTTTGTGGCTAATTTCTGAGTTTTCCTAGTTAATTTTTGAGTTTTTCTAGCTAAATTTTGGGTTTTTCTGGCAAATTTTTGGGTTTTATGGCTAATTTTTGAGTTTTTCTGGCTGAATTTTGGGTTTTTCTGGCTAATTTTTGAGTTTTTCCTGCTAAATTTTGGGTTTTTCTGGCTAATTTTTGGGTTTTATGGCTAATTTTTAAGATTTATTGGCTAATTTTTGAGTTTTTTTGGCTAAATTTTGGGTTTTTCTGGCTAATTTTTGGGTTTTATGACTAATTTTTGGGTTTTTCTGGCTAATTTTTGAGTTTTTCTGGCTAAATTTTGGGTTTTTCTGGCTAATTTTTGGGTTTCATGGCTAATTTTTGAGTTTTTTGGCTAAATTTTGGGTTTTTCTAGCTAATTCTTGAGTTTCTCTGGCTAATTTTTGGGTTTTATGGCTAATTTTTAAGATTTATTGGCTAATTTTTGAGTTTTTCTGGCCAATTTTTGGGTTTTATGACTAATTTTTGGGTTTTTCTGGCTAATTTTTGAGTTTTTCTGGCTAAATTTTGGGTTTTTCTGGCTAATTTTGGGGTTTCATGGCTAATTTTTGAGTTTTTTTGGCTAAATTTTGGGTTTTCCCGACAATTTTTAGGTTTTTGTGGCTAATTTCTGAGTTTTCCTAGCTTATTTTTGAGTTTTTCTAGCTGAATTTCGAGTTTTTCTGGCAAATTTCTGGGTTTTATGGCTAATTTTTTTATTTTTTCTAGCTAATTTTTTTTTCTGGTTAATTTTTGGGTTTCATGGCTAATTTTCGAGTTTTTTTGGCTAAATTTTGGGTTTTTCTAGCTAACTCTTGATTTTTTCTGGCTAATTTTTGGGTTTTATCTTACCTAACCTAACCTAACCTAACCTAACAGACGTCTATCTCTTTATTTTTGGACAAGTACCTATATCGAGCGGCAATCTAATTTCATAATACTTTTTTCCATTTGTATTACTATTTTCATACTTTTTTTATATGTTACACCTCGGACGGCTTCTACATACAAAACATCTCCATTCAATTTTCGCAATTCATCTTTTTCGACAAGTTCTTATATCCTACCGGCCAGAAGACAAACTAAACACTATTTTATAGACACTAGCGCCCTCTGCCGGCCAGACGCAAAACTTAACACGGTTTTATAGACACTAGCGCCCTCTGCCGGCCAAATGCCAAACTTGACACGAATTTACAGACACTAGCGCCCTCTGCCGGCCAGACGCCAAAATTGACACGGTTTGACAGACACTAGCGCTCTCTGCCGGCCAAACTTAACACGGTTTTATAAACACTAGCGCCCTCTGCCGGCCAGAAGCCACACTTAACACGGTTTTATAGACACTAGCGCCACCTGCCGGCCAGACGCCAGACTTGACACGGTTTTATAGACACGATTTTTTTTTTTCGTTATTATTACTATTTCATGCAACTTTTATATGTTACACCTCGAACAGTTCCTATTCTCATAAAACTTTAAACTAACCTAACCTAACCTAACCTAACCTAACGTAACCTAACCTAACCTAACCTAACCTAACCTAACCTGATCTAACCTAACCTAACCTAACCTAACCTAACCTAACCTTACCTATCCTAACCTAACCTTTTTTTTAGTGTGGATGGGCAAATCTTCATAATACCAATCAGAAAGTGTCCCAGATGTGCATCGCTTCACACAACCTAACCTAACATACATCTATTTCTTTATTTTTGGACAAGTACCTATATCGAGCGGCAATCTAATTTCATAATACTTTTTTCCCTTTGTATTACTATTTTCATACTTTTTTTATATGTTACACCTCGGACGGCTTCTACATACAAAACATCTCCATTCAATTTTCGCAATTCATCTTTTTCGACAAGTTCTTATATCCTACCGTCCAGAAGACAAACTAAACACGATTTTATAGACACTAGCGCCCTCTGCCGGCCAAACGCCAAACTTAACACGGTTTTACAGACACTAGCGCCACCTGCCGGCCAGAAGACAAACTAAACATCTAATTTCATAATACTTGGGTTTTCATAATTATTACTATTTTCATACAACTTTTATATAACACACATCGGACGGCTTCTACATACAAAATATCTCCATTCAATTTTCGCAATTCATCTTTTTCGACAAGTTCTTATATCCTACCGGCCAGAAGACAAACTAAAACATCTCCATAAAAAATATAATTTCATAATACTTCATTTTCCATTATTATCACTAATTTCATACAACTTTTATATAATACACCTCGTACGTTCGTACATCGAGCGGCGATGTAATGTCATAATACTTTTTTCCGTTATTGTTAATATTTTCCATAACACTTTTATATAATATACCTCGAACGACTTATACATACAAAACATCTCCATTCAATTTTCACAATTCATTTTTTTCCGAAAAGTTCCTATATCAAGAGGAATATAGTTTCATAATACTTCATTTTTCATTATTATCACTAATTTCATACAACTTTTATATAATACACCTCGTATGTTCGTACATCGAGCGGCGATCTAATTTCATAATACTTTTTTTCCGTTATTGAGTTTTTCTGGCAAATTTTTGGGTTTTATGGCTAATTTTTTTATTTTTTCTAGCTAATTTTTTTTTCTGGCTAATTTTTGGGTTTTTTTAGCTACTTTCTGAGTTTTTCTGTGCGATTTTTGGGTTTTATGGCTTATTTTTGGGTTTTTCTGGCTATAAAACCCAAAAATTAGTTAGAAAAACTCAAAGATTAGCCATAAAAACCCAAAAATTAGCCATAAATCCCAAAACTTAGCCAGAAAACCCAAAATTCAGCTAGAAAAACTTTTTTGAGTTTTAAGGCTGATTTTTGAGTTTTTCTAGCTATCTTTCACGTTTTATAGCTAATTTTTGGGTTTTTATGGCTAATTTTTGGGATTTATGGCTAATTTTTGGGTTTTTATGGCTATTCTTTGAGTTTTTCTAACTAATTTTTGGGTTTTATTGCTAATTTTTGGGTTTGTCTGGCAAATTTTTGAGTTTTTCTGCTAATTTTTGGGTTTTACGGCAAATTTTTGAGTTTTTCTAGCTAAATTTTGGGTTTTTCTAGCTTATTTTTGGGTTTTATGTCTAGTTTTTGAGTTTTTCCAGCTAATTTTTGAGTTTTTTTGGCGGATGTTCGGGTTTTATGGCTAATTTTTGAATTTTTCTTGCTAATTTTTGAGTTCTTTTGTATAATTTTTGGTTTTATGGCTAATTTTTGGGTTTTTATGACAATTTTTGGGTTTTTGTGGCTAATTTCTGAGTTTTTCTAGCTAAATTTTGGGTTTTTCTGGCAAATTTTTGGGTTTTATGGCTAATTTTTTTATTTTTTCTAGCTAATTTCTTTTTCTGGCTAATGTTTGGGATTTATGGCTAATTTTTGAGTTTTTCTGGCTAAATTTTGGATTTTTCTGGCTAATTTTTGGGTTTAATTGCTAATTTTCGGGTTTGTCTGGCAAAATTTTGGGTTTTTCTGGCTAATTTTTGAGTTTTTCTAGGCAATTTTTGAGTTTTTCTATCTAATTTTTGGGTTTTCTAGCTAATTTTTGAGTTTTTCTAGGCAATTTTTGAGTTTTTCTATCTAATTTTTGGGTTTTCTAGCTAATTTTTGAGTTTTTCTAGCTGAATTTCGAGTTTTTCTGGCAAATTTTTGGGTTTTATGGCTAATTTATTTATTTTTTCTAGCTAATTTTTTTTTCTGGCTAATTTTTGGGTTTCATGGCAAATTTTTAAGTTTTTTTGGCTAATTTTTGGGTTTGTCTGGCAAATTTTTGGGTTTTTCTGGCTAATTTTTGGGTTTTATTGCTAATTTTTGAGTTTTCCTAGCTAAATTTTGGGTTTTTCTAGCTTATTTTTGGGTTTTATGGCTAGTTTTTGAGTTTTTCTAGCTAATTTTTGAGTTATTCTGGCTAATTTTTGGGTTTTATGGCTAATTTTCGAGTTTATCCAGCTAATTTTTGAGTTTTTTGTGCTAATTTTTGGTTTTATGGCTAATTTTTGGGTTTTTCTGACAATTTTTGGGTTTTTCTGGCTAAATTTTGGGTTTTTATGGCTAATTTTTGAGTTTTTCTAACTAATTTTTGGGTTTTATAGCTAATTTTCCATTTTTGTGGCTAATTTTTCAGTTTTTCTGGCTAATTTTTGAGTTTTTCTAGCTAAATTTTGGGTTTTTCTGGCAAATTTTTGGGTTTTATGGCTAATTTTCGGGTTTTTTTGACAATTTTTGAGTTTTATGGCTAATTTTTTAGTTTTTCTGGCTGAATTTTGGGTTTTTCTGGCTAATTTTTGAGTTTTTCTTGCTAAATTTTGGGTTTTTCTGGCTAAGTTTTGGGTTTTATGGCTAATTTTTAAGATTTATTGGCTAATTTTTGAGTTTTTCTGGCTAAATTTTGGGTTTTCTGGCTAATTTTTGGGTTTTATGACTAATTTTTGGGTTTTTCTGGCTAATTTTTGAGTTTTTATGGCTAAATTTTGGGTTTTTCTGGCTGAATTTTGGGTTTTTCTGGCTAATTTTTGAGTTTTTCTGGCTAAATTTCGGGTTTTTCTGGCTAATTTTTGGGTTTCATGGCTAATTTTTGAGTTTTTTTGGCTAAATTTCGGGTTTTTCTAGCTAATTCTTGAGTTTCTCTGGCTAATTTTTGGATTTTATGGCTAATTTTTAAGATTTATTGGCTAATTTTTGAGTTTTTCTGGCTAAATTTTGGGTTTTTCTGGCTAATTTTTGGGTTTTATGACTAATTTTTGGGTTTTTTCTGGCTAATTTTTGAGTTTTTCTGGCTGAATTTTGGGTTTTTCTGGCTAATTTTTGAGTTTCATGGCTAATTTTTGAGTTTTTTTGGCTAATTTTTGGGTTTTTCTAGCCAATTTTTGAATTTTTCTATCTAATTTTTGGGTTTTCTAGCTAATTTTTGAGTTTTTCTATCTGATTGTTGGGTTTTTGTGGCTAATTTCTGAGTTTTCCTAGCTAATTTTTGAGTTTTTCTAGCTATATTTTGGGTTTCTCTGGCAAATTTTTGGGTTTTATGGCTAATTTTTTTATTTTTTCTAGCTAATTTTTTTTTTCTGGCTAATTTTTGGGTTTCATGGCTCATTTTTGAGTTTTTTTGGCTATTTTTTGGGTTTTTCTAGCTAATTTCTGAGTTTTCCTAGCTAATTTTTGAGTTTTTCTAGCTAATTTCTTTTTCTGGCTAATGTTTGGGTTTTATGGCTAATTTTTGAGTTTTTCTGGCTAAATTTTGGATTTTTCTGGCTAATTTTTGGGTTTTATTGCTAATTTTTGGGTTTGTCTGGCAAATTTTTGGGTTTTTCTGGCTAATTTTTGAGTTTTTCTAGGCAATTTTTGAGTTTTTCTATCTAATTTTTGGGTTTTCTAGCTGATTTTTGAGTTTTTCTAGCTGAATTTCGAGTTTTTCTGGCAAATTTTTGGGTTTTATGGCTAATTTATTTATTTTTTCTAGCTAATTTTTTTTTCTGGCTAATTTTTGGGTTTCATGGCAAATTTTTAAGTTTTTTTGGCTAAATTTTGGGTTTGTCTGGCAAATTTTTGGGTTTTTCTGGCTAATTTTTGGGTTTTATTGCTAATTTTTGAGTTTTCCTAGCTAAATTTTGGGTTTTTCTAGCTTATTTTTGGGTTTTATGGCTAGTTTTTGAGTTTTTCTAGCGAATTTTTGAGTTATTCTGGCTAATTTTTGGGTTTTATGGCTAATTTTCGAGTTTATCCAGCTAATTTTTGAGTTTTTTGTGCTAATTTTTGGTTTTATGGCTAATTTTTGGGTTATTCTGACAATTTTTGGGTTTTTCTGGCTAAATATTGGGTTTTATGGCTAGTTTTTGGGTTTTTATGGCTAATTTTTGAGTTTTTCTAACTAATTTTTGGGTTTTATAGCCAATTTTCCATTTTTGTGGCTAATTTTTGAGTTTTTCTGGCTAATTTTTGAGTTTTATTGCTAATTTTGGGTTTTGCTGACAATTTTTGTGTTTTTGTGGCTAATTTCTGAGTTTTTCTGGCTAATTTTCGAGTTTTTCTGGCTAATTTTTGAGTTTTTTTAGCTAATTTTTCAGTTTTTATAGCTAGTTTCAGAGTTTTTTTTGCTAATTTTTGGGTTTTATGGCTAATTTTCGGGTTTTTTTGACAATTTTTGGGTTTTTGTGGCTAATTTCTGAGTATTCCTAGCTAATTTTTTAGTTTTTCTAGCTAAATTTTGGGTTTTTCTGGCAAATTTTTGGGTTTTATGGCTAATTTTTGAGTTTTTCTGGCTGAATTTTGGGTTTTTCTGGCTAATTTTTGAGTTTTTCTTGCTAAATTTTGGGTTTTTCTGGCTAATTTTTGAGTTTTTCTTGCTAAATTTTGGGTTTTTCTGGCTAAGTTTTGGGTTTTATGGCTAATTTTTAAGATTTATTGTCTAATTTTTGAGTTTTTCTGGCTAAATTTTGGGTTTTCTGGCTAATTTTTGGGTTTTATGACTAATTTTTGGGTTTTTCTGGCTAATTTTTGAGATTTCTTGGCTAATTTTTGAGTTTTTCTTGCTAAATTTTGGGTTTTTCTGGCTAAGCTTTGGGTTTTATGGCTAATGTTTGAGATTTATTGGCTAATTTTTGAGTATTTCTGGCTAAATTTTGGGTTTTTCTGGCAAATTTTTGGGTTTTATGGCTAATTTTTGGGTTTTCTGGCTAATTTTTGAGTTTTTCTAGCTAATTTTTGAGTTTTCCTATCTAATTTTTGGGTTTTATGGCTAATTTTTTAGTTTTCCTGACAATTTTTAGGTTTTTGTGGCTAATTTCTGAGTTTTCCTAGCTAATTTTTGAGTTTTTCTAGCTGAATTTCGAGTTTTTCTGGCAAATTTTTGGGTTTTATGGCTAATTTTTTTATTTTTTCTAGCTAATTGTTTTTTCTGGTTAATATTTGGGTTTCATGGCTAATTTTCGAGTTTTTTTGGCTAAATTCAGGGTTTTTCTAGCTAATTCTTGAGTTTTTCTGGCTAATTTTTGGGTTTTATGACTAATTTTCGAGTTTTTTTAGCTACTTTCTGAGTTTTTCTGTGTGATTTTTGGGTTTTATGGCTAATTTTTGGGTTTTTCTGGCTATAAAACCCAAAAATTAGCCAGAAAAACTTAAAAATTAGCTAGAAAAACTCAGAAATTAGCCACAAGAACCCAAAAATTGTCAGAAAAACCCAAAAATTAGCCAAAAAAACTCGGAAATTATCTAGAAAAACTAAAAAATTAGCTAAAAAAACTCAAAAACTAGCCATAAAACCCAAAAATTAGCCAGAAAAAATAAGCTAGAAAAACTCAGAAATTAGCCACAAAAACCCAAAAATTGTCAGAAAAACCCAAAAATTAGCCAGAAAATCTCATAACTTAGCTAAGAAAACTCAAAAATTAGCCACAAAAACCCAAAAATTAGCTAGAAAAACTCGAAAATTAGCTAGAAAAACTCAAGAATTAGCCAAAAAAAACTCAAAAACTAGCCATAAAACCCAAAAATTAGCCAGAAAAACCCAAAAATTGTCAGAAAAACCCAAAAATTTGCCATAAAACCAAAAATTAGCAAAAAAACTCGGAAATTAGCTAGAAAAACTCAAAAATTAGCCATAAAACCCAAAAATTAGCCAGAAAATCTCATAACTTAGCTAAGAAAACTCAAAAATTAGCCACAAAAACCCAAAAATTAGCTAGAAAAACTCGAAAATTAGCTAGAAAAACTCAAGAATTAGCCAAAAAAAACTCAAAAACTAGCCATAAAACCCAAAAATTAGCCAGAAAAACCCAAAAATTGTCAGAAAAACCCAAAAATTTGCCATAAAACCAAAAATTAGCAAAAAAACTCGGAAATTAGCTAGAAAAACTCAAAAATTAGCCACAAAACCCAAAAATTAGCCATAAAACCCATAAATTATCCAGAAAACCCAAAATTTAGCTAGAAAAACTAGTGTGAATTTTTATGGCTCATTTTTGAGTTTTTCTAGCTATCTTTTGCGTTTTATAGCTAATTTCTGGGTTTTTATGGCTAATTTTTGGGTTTTTCCGTCTATTTTTTGGTTTTATGGCTAATTTTTGAGTTTTTCTGACAATTTTTGGGTTTTTGTGGCAAATTTCTGAGTTTTTCTGTCTAATTTTTGGGTTTTCCTAGCTAATTTTTGGGTCTTTCTGGCAAATTTTTGGGTTTTATGGCTAATTTTTCCATTTTTTCTAGCTAATTTTTTTTTCTGGCTAATTTTTGGGTTTCATGGCTAATTTTCGAGTTTTTTTAGCTACTTTCTGAGTTTTTCTGTGTGACTTTTGGGTTTTATGGCTAATTTTTGGGTTTTTCTGGCTATAAAACCCAATAATTAGTTAGAAAAACTCAGAGATTAGCCATAAAAACCCAAAAATTAGCCATAAAACTCAAAAATTAGCCAGAAAACCCAAAATTTAGCTAGAAAAAACTCTTTTTGAGTTTTTATGGCTGATTTTTGAGTGTTTCTAGCTATCTTTCGCGTTTCATAGCTAATTTTTGGGTTTTTATGGCTAATTTTTGAGTTTTATGGCTAATTTTTGAGTTTTTCTGGCTAAATTTTGGGTTTTATTTCGAATTTTTGGGTTTGTCTGGCAAATTTTTGGGTCCTTCTGGCTAATTTTTGGGTTTTATGGCTAGTTTTTGAGATTTCTTGGCTAATTTTTGAGTTTTTCTTGCTAAATTTTGGGTTTTTCTGGCTAAGCTTTGGGTTTTATGGCTAATTTTTGAGATTTATTGGCTAATTTTTGAGTTTTTCTGGCTAAATTTTGGGTTTTTCTGGCTAATTTTTGGGTTTTATGGCTAATTTTTGGGTTTTCTGGCTAATTTTTGAGTTTTTCTAGCTAATTTTTGAGTTTTCCTGTCTAGTTTTTGGGTTTTATGGCTAATTTCTTAGTTTTCCTGACAATTTTTAGGTTTTTGTGGCTAATTTCTGAGTTTTCCTAGCTAATTTTTGAGTTTTTCTAGCTAATATTTGAGTTTTTCTAGCTAAATTTTGGGTTTTTCTGGCTAATTTTTGGGTTCTATGGCTAATTTTCGAGTTTTTTTAGCTACTTTCTGAGTTTTTCTGTGTGATTTTTGGGTTTTATGGCTAATTTTTGAGTTTTTCTGGGTAAATTTTGGGTTTTTCTGGCTAATTTTAGGGTTTTATTGCTAATTTTTGGGTTTGTCTGGCAAATTTTTGGGTTTTTCGGGCTAATTTTTGGGTTTTATGGCTAATTTTTGAGATTTATTGACTAATTCTTGAGTTTTTCCAGTTAAATTTTGGGTTTTTCTAGCTTATTTTTGGGTTTTATGGCTAGTTTTTGAGTTTTTCCAGCTAATTTTCGAGTTTTTCTGGCTGATTTTTGGGTTTTTCGGCTAATTTTTGAATTTTTCTGGGTAATTTTTGGGTTTTTCTGTCTAATTTCTGGGTTTTATGGCTAATTTTTGGGTTTTTCTGACAATTTTTGGATTTTTGTGGCTAATTTCTGAGTTTTCCCAGCTAATTTTTGAGTTTTTCTAGCTAAATTTTGGGTTTTTCTGGCAAATTTTTGGGTTTTTCTGGCTAATTTTTGGGTTTTATGGCTAATTTTTGAGTTTCTCTAACTAATTCTTGGGTTTTCTAGCTAATTCTCGTATTTTTGTGGATGATTCTTGTATTTTTGTGGCTAATTTTTGAGTTTCTCTAGCCAATTTTTCGGTTTTTATAGCTAATTTCTAAGTTTTTCTAGCTAATATTTGAGTTTTTCTAGCTAAATCTTGGGTTTTTCTGGCTAATTTTTGGGTTCTATAGCTAATTTTTTAGATTTTCTGGCTAATTTTTGGGTTTTTCTAGCTAATTTTTGAGTTTTTCTAGCTAAATTTTGGGTTTTTCTAGCTAATTTTTGCGTTCTATCGCTAATTTTTGAGATTTATTGGCTGATTTTTGAGTTTTCCTGGCTAAATTTTGGGTTTTTCTGGCTAATTTTTGGGTTTCATGGCTAATTTTTGAGTTTTTTTGGCTAATTTTTGGGTTTTTCTGGCAAATTTTTGGGTTTTATGGCTAATTTTCCTATTTTTTCTAGCTAATTCTGGGTTTTTCCGACAATTTTTGGGTTTTTCTGACAATTTTAGGGTTTTTGTGGCTAATTTCTGAGTTTTCCTAGATAATTTTTGAGTTTTTCTAGCTAATTTTTGGGTTTTTCCGACAATTTTTGGGTTTTATGGCTAATTTTTGAGTTTTTCCAGTTACATTTTGGGTTTTTCTAGCTTATTTTTGGGTTTGATGGCTAGTTTTTGAGTTTTTCCAGCTAATTTTTGAGTTTTTCTGGCTGATTTTTGGGTTTTTCGGCTAATTTTTGAATTTTTCTAGCTAATTTTTGAGTTTTTCTGGCTAATTTTTGGGTTTATTGATAATTTTTGGATCTGTCTGGCAAATTTTTGGGTTTTTCTGACTAATTTTTGGGTTTTATGGCTAATTTTTGAGTTTTTCTAGTTAAATTCTGGGTTTTTCAAGCTTATTTGTGGGTTTTATGGCTAGTTTTTGAGTTTTTCCAGTGGATTTTTGAGTTTTTCTGGCTGATTTTTGGGTTTTATGGCTAATTTTTGAGTTTTTCTGGCTGAATTTTGGGTTTTTCTGGCTAATTTTTGGGTTTCATGGCTAACTTTTTAGTTTTTATGGTTAATTTTTGGGTTTTTCTAGCTAAGTTTTGAGTTTTTCTGGCTAATTTTTGGGTTTTATGACTAATTTTCGAGTTTTTCCAGATAATTTTTGAGTTTTTATGTCCAATTTCTGGGTTTTATGGCTAATTTTTGGGTTTTTCTGACAATTTTTGGGTTTTTGAGACTAATTTCTGAGTTTTCCCAGCTAACTTTTGAGTTTTTCTAGCTGAATTTTGGGTTTTTCTGGCAAATTTTTGGGCTTTATGGCTAATTTTTTTATTTTTTCCATCTATTTTTTTTTCTGGCTAATTTCTGGGTTTCATGGCTAATTTTTGAGTTTTTTTGGCTAATTTTCGGGTTTTTCCAGCTGATTTTTGAGTTTTTCTGGCTAATTTTTGGGTTTTATGACTAATTTTTGAGATTTTTTGGCTAATTTTTGAGTTTTTCTTGCTAAATTTTGGGTTTTTCTGGCTAATTTCTGGGTTTTATGGCTAATTTTTGAGATTTATTGGCTAATTTCTGAGTTTTTCTGGCTAATTTTTGGGTTTTTCCGACAATTTTTGGGTTTTATGGCTAATTTTTGAGTTTTTCCAGTTACATTTTGGGTTTTTCTAGCTTATTTTTGGGTTTTATGGCTAGTTTTTGAGTTTTTCCAGCTAATTTTTGAGTTTTTCTGGCTGATTTTTGGGTTTTTCGGCTAATTTTTGAATTTTTCTAGCTAATTTTTGAGTTTTTCTGGCTAAATTTTGGGTTTTATTTCTAATTTTTGGGTTTGTCTGGCAAATTTTTGGGTCCTTCTGGCTAATTTTTGGGTTTTATGGCTAGTTCTTGAGATTTCTTGGCTAATTTTTGAGTTTTTCTTGCTAAATTTTGGGTTTTTCTGGCTAAGCTTTGGGTTTTATGGCTAATTTTTGAGATTTATTGGCTAATTTTTGAGTTTTTCTGGCTAAATTTTGGGTTTTTCTGGCTAATTTTTGGGTTTTATGGCTAATTTTTGGGTTTTCTGGCTAATTTTTGAGTTTTTCTAGCTAATTTTTGAGTTTTCCTGTCTAGTTTTTGGGTTTTATGGCTAATTTCTTAGTTTTCCTGACAATTTTTAGGGTTTTTGTGGCTAATTTCTGAGTTTTCCTAGCTAATTTTTGAGTTTTTCTAGCTAATATTTGAGTTTTTCTAGCTAAATTTTGGGTTTTTCTGGCTAATTTTTGGGTTCTATGGCTAATTTTCGAGTTTTTTTAGCTACTTTCTGAGTTTTTCTGTGTGATTTTTGGGTTTTATGGCTAATTTTTGAGTTTTTCTGGGTAAATTTTGGGTTTTTCTGGCTAATTTTAGGGTTTTATTGCTAATTTTTGGGTTTGTCTGGCAAATTTTTGGGTTTTTCGGGCTAATTTTTGGGTTTTATGGCTAATTTTTGAGATTTATTGACTAATTCTTGAGTTTTTCCAGTTAAATTTTGGGTTTTTCTAGCTTATTTTTGGGTTTTATGGCTAGTTTTTGAGTTTTTCCAGCTAATTTTCGAGTTTTTCTGGCTGATTTTTGGGTTTTTCGGCTAATTTTTGAATTTTTCTGGGTAATTTTTGGGTTTTTCTGTCTAATTTCTGGGTTTTATGGCTAATTTTTGGGTTTTTCTGACAATTTTTGGATTTTTGTGGCTAATTTCTGAGTTTTCCCAGCTAATTTTTGAGTTTTTCTAGCTAAATTTTGGGTTTTTCTGGCAAATTTTTGGGTTTTTCTGGCTAATTTTTGGGTTTTATGGCTAATTTTTGAGTTTCTCTAACTAATTCTTGGGTTTTCTAGCTAATTCTCGTATTTTTGTGGATGATTCTTGTATTTTTGTGGCTAATTTTTGAGTTTCTCTAGCCAATTTTTCGGTTTTTATAGCTAATTTCTAAGTTTTTCTAGCTAATATTTGAGTTTTTCTAGCTAAATCTTGGGTTTTTCTGGCTAATTTTTGGGTTCTATAGCTAATTTTTTAGATTTTCTGGCTAATTTTTGGGTTTTTCTAGCTAATTTTTGAGTTTTTCTAGCTAAATTTTGGGTTTTTCTAGCTAATTTTTGCGTTCTATCGCTAATTTTTGAGATTTATTGGCTGATTTTTGAGTTTTCCTGGCTAAATTTTGGGTTTTTCTGGCTAATTTTTGGGTTTCATGGCTAATTTTTGAGTTTTTTTGGCTAATTTTTGGGTTTTTCTGGCAAATTTTTGGGTTTTATGGCTAATTTTCCTATTTTTTCTAGCTAATTCTGGGTTTTTCCGACAATTTTTGGGTTTTTCTGACAATTTTAGGGTTTTTGTGGCTAATTTCTGAGTTTTCCTAGATAATTTTTGAGTTTTTCTAGCTAATTTTTGGGTTTTTCCGACAATTTTTGGGTTTTATGGCTAATTTTTGAGTTTTTCCAGTTACATTTTGGGTTTTTCTAGCTTATTTTTGGGTTTGATGGCTAGTTTTTGAGTTTTTCCAGCTAATTTTTGAGTTTTTCTGGCTGATTTTTGGGTTTTTCGGCTAATTTTTGAATTTTTCTAGCTAATTTTTGAGTTTTTCTGGCTAATTTTTGGGTTTATTGATAATTTTTGGATCTGTCTGGCAAATTTTTGGGTTTTTCTGACTAATTTTTGGGTTTTATGGCTAATTTTTGAGTTTTTCTAGTTAAATTCTGGGTTTTTCAAGCTTATTTGTGGGTTTTATGGCTAGTTTTTGAGTTTTTCCAGTGGATTTTTGAGTTTTTCTGGCTGATTTTTGGGTTTTATGGCTAATTTTTGAGTTTTTCTGGCTGAATTTTGGGTTTTTCTGGCTAATTTTTGGGTTTCATGGCTAACTTTTTAGTTTTTATGGTTAATTTTTGGGTTTTTCTAGCTAAGTTTTGAGTTTTTCTGGCTAATTTTTGGGTTTTATGACTAATTTTCGAGTTTTTCCAGATAATTTTTGAGTTTTTATGTCCAATTTCTGGGTTTTATGGCTAATTTTTGGGTTTTTCTGACAATTTTTGGGTTTTTGAGACTAATTTCTGAGTTTTCCCAGCTAACTTTTGAGTTTTTCTAGCTGAATTTTGGGTTTTTCTGGCAAATTTTTGGGCTTTATGGCTAATTTTTTTATTTTTTCCATCTATTTTTTTTTCTGGCTAATTTCTGGGTTTCATGGCTAATTTTTGAGTTTTTTTGGCTAATTTTCGGGTTTTTCCAGCTGATTTTTGAGTTTTTCTGGCTAATTTTTGGGTTTTATGACTAATTTTTGAGATTTTTTGGCTAATTTTTGAGTTTTTCTTGCTAAATTTTGGGTTTTTCTGGCTAATTTCTGGGTTTTATGGCTAATTTTTGAGATTTATTGGCTAATTTCTGAGTTTTTCTGGCTAATTTTTGGGTTTTTCCGACAATTTTTGGGTTTTATGGCTAATTTTTGAGTTTTTCCAGTTACATTTTGGGTTTTTCTAGCTTATTTTTGGGTTTTATGGCTAGTTTTTGAGTTTTTCCAGCTAATTTTTGAGTTTTTCTGGCTGATTTTTGGGTTTTTCGGCTAATTTTTGAATTTTTCTAGCTAATTTTTGAGTTTTTCTGGCTGATTTTTGGGTTTATTGATAATTTTTGGGTCTGTCTGGCAAATTTTTGGGTTTTTCTGACTAATTTTTGGGTTTTATGGCTAATTTTTGAGTTTTTCTGGCTGAATTTTGGGTTTTTCTGGCTAATTTTTGGGTTTCATGGCTAACTTTTTAGTTTTTATGGTAAATTTTTGGGTTTTTCTAGCTAATTTTTGAGTTTTTCTGGCTAATTTTTGGGTTTTATGGCTAATTTTTGAGATTTATTGGCTAATTTTTGAGTTTTTCTGCCTGAATTTTGGGTTTTTCTGGCTAATTTTTGAGTTTTATGGCTAATTTTTGGGTTTTCTGGCTAATTTTTGAGAGTTGTGGGCTAATTTTTGAGTTTTTCTACCTAAATTTTGGGTTTTTCTGGCAAATTTTTGGGTTTTATGGCTAATTTTTTTATTTTTTCTACCTAATTTTTTTTTCTGGCTAATTTTTGGGTTTCATGGCTAATTTTTGAGTTTTTTTGGCTAATTTTTGAGTTTTTCTAGCTAATTTTTGAGTTTTTCTGGCTAATTTTCGAGTTTTTCCAGCTAATTTTTGAGTTTTTCTGTCTAATTTCTGGGTTTTATGGCTAATTTTTGGGTTTTTCTGACAATTTTTGGGTTTTTGTGGCTAATTTCTGAGTTTTCCTAGCTAATTTTTGAGTTTTTCTAGCTAAATTTTGGGTTTTTCTGGCAAATTTTTGGGTTTTATGGCTAATTTTTTAGATTTTCTGGCTAATTTTTGGGTTTTTCTAGCTAATTTTTGAGTTTTTCTAGCTAAATTTTGGGTTTTTCTAGCTAATTTTTGCGTTCTATCGCTAATTTTTGAGATTTATTGGCTGATTTTTGAGTTTTCCTGGCTAAATTTTGGGTTTTTCTGGCTAATTTTTGGGTTTCATGGCTAATTTTTGAGTTTTTTTGGCTAATTTTTGGGTTTTTCTGGCAAATTTTTGGGTTTTATGGCTAATTTTCCTATTTTTTCTAGCTAATTCTGGGTTTTTCCGACAATTTTTGGGTTTTTCTGACAATTTTAGGGTTTTTGTGGCTAATTTCTGAGTTTTCCTAGATAATTTTTGAGTTTTTCTAGCTAATTTTTGGGTTTTTCCGACAATTTTTGGGTTTTATGGCTAATTTTTGAGTTTTTCCAGTTACATTTTGGGTTTTTCTAGCTTATTTTTGGGTTTGATGGCTAGTTTTTGAGTTTTTCCAGCTAATTTTTGAGTTTTTCTGGCTGATTTTTGGGTTTTTCGGCTAATTTTTGAATTTTTCTAGCTAATTTTTGAGTTTTTCTGGCTAATTTTTGGGTTTATTGATAATTTTTGGATCTGTCTGGCAAATTTTTGGGTTTTTCTGACTAATTTTTGGGTTTTATGGCTAATTTTTGAGTTTTTCTAGTTAAATTCTGGGTTTTTCAAGCTTATTTGTGGGTTTTATGGCTAGTTTTTGAGTTTTTCCAGTGGATTTTTGAGTTTTTCTGGCTGATTTTTGGGTTTTATGGCTAATTTTTGAGTTTTTCTGGCTGAATTTTGGGTTTTTCTGGCTAATTTTTGGGTTTCATGGCTAACTTTTTAGTTTTTATGGTTAATTTTTGGGTTTTTCTAGCTAAGTTTTGAGTTTTTCTGGCTAATTTTTGGGTTTTATGACTAATTTTCGAGTTTTTCCAGATAATTTTTGAGTTTTTATGTCCAATTTCTGGGTTTTATGGCTAATTTTTGGGTTTTTCTGACAATTTTTGGGTTTTTGAGACTAATTTCTGAGTTTTCCCAGCTAACTTTTGAGTTTTTCTAGCTGAATTTTGGGTTTTTCTGGCAAATTTTTGGGCTTTATGGCTAATTTTTTTATTTTTTCCATCTATTTTTTTTTCTGGCTAATTTCTGGGTTTCATGGCTAATTTTTGAGTTTTTTTGGCTAATTTTCGGGTTTTTCCAGCTGATTTTTGAGTTTTTCTGGCTAATTTTTGGGTTTTATGACTAATTTTTGAGATTTTTTGGCTAATTTTTGAGTTTTTCTTGCTAAATTTTGGGTTTTTCTGGCTAATTTCTGGGTTTTATGGCTAATTTTTGAGATTTATTGGCTAATTTCTGAGTTTTTCTGGCTAATTTTTGGGTTTTTCCGACAATTTTTGGGTTTTATGGCTAATTTTTGAGTTTTTCCAGTTACATTTTGGGTTTTTCTAGCTTATTTTTGGGTTTTATGGCTAGTTTTTGAGTTTTTCCAGCTAATTTTTGAGTTTTTCTGGCTGATTTTTGGGTTTTTCGGCTAATTTTTGAATTTTTCTAGCTAATTTTTGAGTTTTTCTGGCTAAATTTTGGGTTTTATTTCTAATTTTTGGGTTTGTCTGGCAAATTTTTGGGTCCTTCTGGCTAATTTTTGGGTTTTATGGCTAGTTCTTGAGATTTCTTGGCTAATTTTTGAGTTTTTCTTGCTAAATTTTGGGTTTTTCTGGCTAAGCTTTGGGTTTTATGGCTAATTTTTGAGATTTATTGGCTAATTTTTGAGTTTTTCTGGCTAAATTTTGGGTTTTTCTGGCTAATTTTTGGGTTTTATGGCTAATTTTTGGGTTTTCTGGCTAATTTTTGAGTTTTTCTAGCTAATTTTTGAGTTTTCCTGTCTAGTTTTTGGGTTTTATGGCTAATTTCTTAGTTTTCCTGACAATTTTTAGGGTTTTTGTGGCTAATTTCTGAGTTTTCCTAGCTAATTTTTGAGTTTTTCTAGCTAATATTTGAGTTTTTCTAGCTAAATTTTGGGTTTTTCTGGCTAATTTTTGGGTTCTATGGCTAATTTTCGAGTTTTTTTAGCTACTTTCTGAGTTTTTCTGTGTGATTTTTGGGTTTTATGGCTAATTTTTGAGTTTTTCTGGGTAAATTTTGGGTTTTTCTGGCTAATTTTAGGGTTTTATTGCTAATTTTTGGGTTTGTCTGGCAAATTTTTGGGTTTTTCGGGCTAATTTTTGGGTTTTATGGCTAATTTTTGAGATTTATTGACTAATTCTTGAGTTTTTCCAGTTAAATTTTGGGTTTTTCTAGCTTATTTTTGGGTTTTATGGCTAGTTTTTGAGTTTTTCCAGCTAATTTTCGAGTTTTTCTGGCTGATTTTTGGGTTTTTCGGCTAATTTTTGAATTTTTCTGGGTAATTTTTGGGTTTTTCTGTCTAATTTCTGGGTTTTATGGCTAATTTTTGGGTTTTTCTGACAATTTTTGGATTTTTGTGGCTAATTTCTGAGTTTTCCCAGCTAATTTTTGAGTTTTTCTAGCTAAATTTTGGGTTTTTCTGGCAAATTTTTGGGTTTTTCTGGCTAATTTTTGGGTTTTATGGCTAATTTTTGAGTTTCTCTAACTAATTCTTGGGTTTTCTAGCTAATTCTCGTATTTTTGTGGATGATTCTTGTATTTTTGTGGCTAATTTTTGAGTTTCTCTAGCCAATTTTTCGGTTTTTATAGCTAATTTCTAAGTTTTTCTAGCTAATATTTGAGTTTTTCTAGCTAAATCTTGGGTTTTTCTGGCTAATTTTTGGGTTCTATAGCTAATTTTTTAGATTTTCTGGCTAATTTTTGGGTTTTTCTAGCTAATTTTTGAGTTTTTCTAGCTAAATTTTGGGTTTTTCTAGCTAATTTTTGCGTTCTATCGCTAATTTTTGAGATTTATTGGCTGATTTTTGAGTTTTCCTGGCTAAATTTTGGGTTTTTCTGGCTAATTTTTGGGTTTCATGGCTAATTTTTGAGTTTTTTTGGCTAATTTTTGGGTTTTTCTGGCAAATTTTTGGGTTTTATGGCTAATTTTCCTATTTTTTCTAGCTAATTCTGGGTTTTTCCGACAATTTTTGGGTTTTTCTGACAATTTTAGGGTTTTTGTGGCTAATTTCTGAGTTTTCCTAGATAATTTTTGAGTTTTTCTAGCTAATTTTTGGGTTTTTCCGACAATTTTTGGGTTTTATGGCTAATTTTTGAGTTTTTCCAGTTACATTTTGGGTTTTTCTAGCTTATTTTTGGGTTTGATGGCTAGTTTTTGAGTTTTTCCAGCTAATTTTTGAGTTTTTCTGGCTGATTTTTGGGTTTTTCGGCTAATTTTTGAATTTTTCTAGCTAATTTTTGAGTTTTTCTGGCTAATTTTTGGGTTTATTGATAATTTTTGGATCTGTCTGGCAAATTTTTGGGTTTTTCTGACTAATTTTTGGGTTTTATGGCTAATTTTTGAGTTTTTCTAGTTAAATTCTGGGTTTTTCAAGCTTATTTGTGGGTTTTATGGCTAGTTTTTGAGTTTTTCCAGTGGATTTTTGAGTTTTTCTGGCTGATTTTTGGGTTTTATGGCTAATTTTTGAGTTTTTCTGGCTGAATTTTGGGTTTTTCTGGCTAATTTTTGGGTTTCATGGCTAACTTTTTAGTTTTTATGGTTAATTTTTGGGTTTTTCTAGCTAAGTTTTGAGTTTTTCTGGCTAATTTTTGGGTTTTATGACTAATTTTCGAGTTTTTCCAGATAATTTTTGAGTTTTTATGTCCAATTTCTGGGTTTTATGGCTAATTTTTGGGTTTTTCTGACAATTTTTGGGTTTTTGAGACTAATTTCTGAGTTTTCCCAGCTAACTTTTGAGTTTTTCTAGCTGAATTTTGGGTTTTTCTGGCAAATTTTTGGGCTTTATGGCTAATTTTTTTATTTTTTCCATCTATTTTTTTTTCTGGCTAATTTCTGGGTTTCATGGCTAATTTTTGAGTTTTTTTGGCTAATTTTCGGGTTTTTCCAGCTGATTTTTGAGTTTTTCTGGCTAATTTTTGGGTTTTATGACTAATTTTTGAGATTTTTTGGCTAATTTTTGAGTTTTTCTTGCTAAATTTTGGGTTTTTCTGGCTAATTTCTGGGTTTTATGGCTAATTTTTGAGATTTATTGGCTAATTTCTGAGTTTTTCTGGCTAATTTTTGGGTTTTTCCGACAATTTTTGGGTTTTATGGCTAATTTTTGAGTTTTTCCAGTTACATTTTGGGTTTTTCTAGCTTATTTTTGGGTTTTATGGCTAGTTTTTGAGTTTTTCCAGCTAATTTTTGAGTTTTTCTGGCTGATTTTTGGGTTTTTCGGCTAATTTTTGAATTTTTCTAGCTAATTTTTGAGTTTTTCTGGCTGATTTTTGGGTTTATTGATAATTTTTGGGTCTGTCTGGCAAATTTTTGGGTTTTTCTGACTAATTTTTGGGTTTTATGGCTAATTTTTGAGTTTTTCTGGCTGAATTTTGGGTTTTTCTGGCTAATTTTTGGGTTTCATGGCTAACTTTTTAGTTTTTATGGTAAATTTTTGGGTTTTTCTAGCTAATTTTTGAGTTTTTCTGGCTAATTTTTGGGTTTTATGGCTAATTTTTGAGATTTATTGGCTAATTTTTGAGTTTTTCTGCCTGAATTTTGGGTTTTTCTGGCTAATTTTTGAGTTTTATGGCTAATTTTTGGGTTTTCTGGCTAATTTTTGAGAGTTGTGGGCTAATTTTTGAGTTTTTCTACCTAAATTTTGGGTTTTTCTGGCAAATTTTTGGGTTTTATGGCTAATTTTTTTATTTTTTCTACCTAATTTTTTTTTCTGGCTAATTTTTGGGTTTCATGGCTAATTTTTGAGTTTTTTTGGCTAATTTTTGAGTTTTTCTAGCTAATTTTTGAGTTTTTCTGGCTAATTTTCGAGTTTTTCCAGCTAATTTTTGAGTTTTTCTGTCTAATTTCTGGGTTTTATGGCTAATTTTTGGGTTTTTCTGACAATTTTTGGGTTTTTGTGGCTAATTTCTGAGTTTTCCTAGCTAATTTTTGAGTTTTTCTAGCTAAATTTTGGGTTTTTCTGGCAAATTTTTGGGTTTTATGGCTAATTTTTTTATTTTTTTCTAGCTAATTTCTTTTTTCTGGCTAATTTTAGGGTTTCATGGCTAATTTTTGAGTTTTTTTGGCTAAATTTTGGGTTTTTCTGGCTAATTTTTGGGTTTTATGGCTAATTTTTGGGTTTTCTGGCTAATTTTTGAGTTTTTCCAGCTAATTTTTGAGTTTTTCTGTCTAATTTTTGGGTTTTCCTAGCTAATTTTTGAGTTTTTCTAGCTGAATTTCGAGTTTTTCTGGCAAATTTTTGGGTTTTATGGCTAATTTATTTATTTTTTCTAGCTAATTTTTTTTTCTGGCTAATTTTTGGGTTTCATGGCTAATTTTTGAGTTTTTTTGGCTAAATTTTGGGTTTGTCTGGCAAATTTTTGGGTTTTTCTGGCTAATTTTTGGGTTTTATTGCTAATTTTTGAGTTTTCCTAGCTGAATTTTGGGTTTTTCTAGCTTATTTTTGGGTTTTATGGCTAGTTTTTGAGTTTTTCTAGCTAATTTTTGAGTTATTCTGGCTAATTTTTGAGTTTTTTGTGCTAATTTTTGGTTTTATGGCTAATTTTTGGGTTTTTCTGACAATTTTTGGGTTTTTCTGGCTAAATTTTGGGTTTTATGGCTAGTTTTTGGGTTTTTATGGCTAATTTTTGAGTTTTTCTAACTAATTTTTGGGTTTTATAGCTAATTTCTCATTTTTGTGGCTAATTTCTGAGTTTTTCTGGCTAATTTTTGAGTTTTATTGCTAATTTTGGGTTTTTCTGACAATTTTTGGGTTTTTGTGGCTAATTTCCGAGTTTTTCTGGCTAATTTTCGAGATTTTCTGGCTAATTTTTGGGTTTTATGGCTAGTTTTTAGTTTTTTTAGCTAATTTTTCAGTTTTTCCAGCTAATTTCAGAGTTTTTTTGGCTAATTTTTGGGTTTTATGGCTAATTTTCGGGTTTTTTTGACAATTTTTGGGTTTTTGTGGCTAATTTCTGAGTTTTCCTAGTTAATTTTAAGTTTTTCTAGCTAAATTTTGGGTTTTTCTGACAAATTTTTGGGTTTTATGGCTAATTTTTGAGTTTTTCTGGCTGAATTTTGGGTTTTTCTGGCTAATTTTTGAGTTTTTCCTGCTAAATTTTGGGTTTTTCTGGCTAATTTTTGGGTTTTATGGCTAATTTTTAAGATTTATTGGCTAATTTTTGAGTTTTTTTGGCTAAATTTTGGGTTTTTCTGGCTAATTTTTGGGTTTTATGACTAATTTTTGGGTTTTTCTGGCTAATTTTTGAGTTTTTTTGGCTAATTTTTGGGTTTTATTGATAATTTTTGGGTCTGTCTGGCAAATTTTTGGGTTTTTCTGGCTAATTTTTGGGTTTTATGGCTAATTTTTGAGTTTTTCTAGTTAAATTTTGGGGTTTTCTAGCTTATTTGTGGGTTTTATGGCTAGTTTTTGAGTTTTTCCAGCTAATTTTTGAGTTTTTCTGGCTGAATTTTGGGTTTTTCTGGCTAATTTTTGGGTTTCATGGCTAATTTTTCAGTTTTTTTGGTTAATTTTTGGGTTTTCCAGCTAATTTTTGAGTTTTTATGTCCAATTTCTGGGTTTTATGGCTAATTTTTGGGTTTTTCTGACAATTTTTGGGTTTTTCTGGCAAATTTTTTGGTTCTATGGCTAATTTTTTTATTTTTTCTAGCTAATTTTTTTTTCTGGCTAATTTTTGGGTTTCATGTCTAATTTTTGAGTTTTTTCGGCTAATTTTCGAGTTTTTCTAGCTAGATTTTGAGTTTTTCTGGCTAATTCTTGGGTTTAATAGCTAATTCTTGTATTTTTGTGGCTAATTCTTGTATTTTTGTGGCTAATTTTTGAGTTTCTCTAGCTAATTTTTGGGTTTTTATAGCTAATTTCTGAGTTTTTCTAGCTAATATTTGAGTTTTTCTAGCTAAATTTTGGGTTTTTCGGGCTATTTTTTGGGTTCTATGGCTAATTTTCGAGTTTTTTTAGCTACTCTCTGAGTTTTTCTAAGTGATTTTTGGGTTTTATGGCTAATTTTTGAGTTTTTCTGGGTAAATTTTGGGTTTTTCTTGCTAAATTTTGGGTTTTTCTGGCTAATTTTTGGGTTTTATGGCTAATTTTTGGGTTTTCTGGCTGATTTTTGAGTTTTTCTAGCTAATTTTTGAGTTTTCCTGTCTAATTTTTGGGTTTTATGGCTAATTTTTGAGTTTTCCTGACAATTTTTAGGTTTTTGTGGCTAATTTCTGAGTTTTCCTAGCTAATTTTTGAGTTTTTCTAGCTGAATTTCGAGTTTTTCTGGCAAATTTTTGGGTTTTATGGCTAGTTTTTGGGTTTTTATGGCTAATTTTTGAGTTTTTATAACTAATTTTTGGGTTTTATAGCTAATTTTTCATTTTTGAATTTTTCATTTTTGTGGCTAATTTCTGAGTTTTTCTGGCTGATTTTTGAGTTTTATGGCTAATTTTCGAGATTTTTTGGCTAATTTTTGGGTTTTTCTAGCTAATTTTTGAGTTTTTTTTTGCTAAATTTTGGGTTTTTCTAGCTAATTTTTTAGTTTTTCTAGCTAATTTCAGAGTTTTTTTGGCTAATTTTTGAGTTTTTCTTGCTAAATTTTGGGTTTTTCTGGCTACATTTGGGTTTTATGGTTAATTTTTGAGATTTATTGGCTAATTTCTGAGTTTTTCTGACAATTTTTGGGTTTTTGAGACTAATTTCTGAGTTTTCCCAGCTAACTTTTGAGTTTTTCTAGCTGAATTTTGGGTTTTTCTGGCAAATTTTTGGGCTTTATGGCTAATTTTTTTATTTTTTCCATCTATTTTTTTTTCTGGCTAATTTCTGGGTTTCATGGCTAATTTTTGAGTTTTTTTGGCTAATTTTCGGGTTTTTCCAGCTGATTTTTGAGTTTTTCTGGCTAATTTTTGGGTTTTATGACTAATTTTTGAGATTTTTTGGCTAATTTTTGAGTTTTTCTTGCTAAATTTTGGGTTTTTCTGGCTAATTTCTGGGTTTTATGGCTAATTTTTGAGATTTATTGGCTAATTTCTGAGTTTTTCTGGCTAATTTTTGGGTTTTTCCGACAATTTTTGGGTTTTATGGCTAATTTTTGAGTTTTTCCAGTTACATTTTGGGTTTTTCTAGCTTATTTTTGGGTTTTATGGCTAGTTTTTGAGTTTTTCCAGCTAATTTTTGAGTTTTTCTGGCTGATTTTTGGGTTTTTCGGCTAATTTTTGAATTTTTCTAGCTAATTTTTGAGTTTTTCTGGCTGATTTTTGGGTTTATTGATAATTTTTGGGTCTGTCTGGCAAATTTTTGGGTTTTTCTGACTAATTTTTGGGTTTTATGGCTAATTTTTGAGTTTTTCTGGCTGAATTTTGGGTTTTTCTGGCTAATTTTTGGGTTTCATGGCTAACTTTTTAGTTTTTATGGTAAATTTTTGGGTTTTTCTAGCTAATTTTTGAGTTTTTCTGGCTAATTTTTGGGTTTTATGGCTAATTTTTGAGATTTATTGGCTAATTTTTGAGTTTTTCTGCCTGAATTTTGGGTTTTTCTGGCTAATTTTTGAGTTTTATGGCTAATTTTTGGGTTTTCTGGCTAATTTTTGAGAGTTGTGGGCTAATTTTTGAGTTTTTCTACCTAAATTTTGGGTTTTTCTGGCAAATTTTTGGGTTTTATGGCTAATTTTTTTATTTTTTCTACCTAATTTTTTTTTCTGGCTAATTTTTGGGTTTCATGGCTAATTTTTGAGTTTTTTTGGCTAATTTTTGAGTTTTTCTAGCTAATTTTTGAGTTTTTCTGGCTAATTTTCGAGTTTTTCCAGCTAATTTTTGAGTTTTTCTGTCTAATTTCTGGGTTTTATGGCTAATTTTTGGGTTTTTCTGACAATTTTTGGGTTTTTGTGGCTAATTTCTGAGTTTTCCTAGCTAATTTTTGAGTTTTTCTAGCTAAATTTTGGGTTTTTCTGGCAAATTTTTGGGTTTTATGGCTAATTTTTTTATTTTTTTCTAGCTAATTTCTTTTTTCTGGCTAATTTTAGGGTTTCATGGCTAATTTTTGAGTTTTTTTGGCTAAATTTTGGGTTTTTCTGGCTAATTTTTGGGTTTTATGGCTAATTTTTGGGTTTTCTGGCTAATTTTTGAGTTTTTCCAGCTAATTTTTGAGTTTTTCTGTCTAATTTTTGGGTTTTCCTAGCTAATTTTTGAGTTTTTCTAGCTGAATTTCGAGTTTTTCTGGCAAATTTTTGGGTTTTATGGCTAATTTATTTATTTTTTCTAGCTAATTTTTTTTTCTGGCTAATTTTTGGGTTTCATGGCTAATTTTTGAGTTTTTTTGGCTAAATTTTGGGTTTGTCTGGCAAATTTTTGGGTTTTTCTGGCTAATTTTTGGGTTTTATTGCTAATTTTTGAGTTTTCCTAGCTGAATTTTGGGTTTTTCTAGCTTATTTTTGGGTTTTATGGCTAGTTTTTGAGTTTTTCTAGCTAATTTTTGAGTTATTCTGGCTAATTTTTGAGTTTTTTGTGCTAATTTTTGGTTTTATGGCTAATTTTTGGGTTTTTCTGACAATTTTTGGGTTTTTCTGGCTAAATTTTGGGTTTTATGGCTAGTTTTTGGGTTTTTATGGCTAATTTTTGAGTTTTTCTAACTAATTTTTGGGTTTTATAGCTAATTTCTCATTTTTGTGGCTAATTTCTGAGTTTTTCTGGCTAATTTTTGAGTTTTATTGCTAATTTTGGGTTTTTCTGACAATTTTTGGGTTTTTGTGGCTAATTTCCGAGTTTTTCTGGCTAATTTTCGAGATTTTCTGGCTAATTTTTGGGTTTTATGGCTAGTTTTTAGTTTTTTTAGCTAATTTTTCAGTTTTTCCAGCTAATTTCAGAGTTTTTTTGGCTAATTTTTGGGTTTTATGGCTAATTTTCGGGTTTTTTTGACAATTTTTGGGTTTTTGTGGCTAATTTCTGAGTTTTCCTAGTTAATTTTAAGTTTTTCTAGCTAAATTTTGGGTTTTTCTGACAAATTTTTGGGTTTTATGGCTAATTTTTGAGTTTTTCTGGCTGAATTTTGGGTTTTTCTGGCTAATTTTTGAGTTTTTCCTGCTAAATTTTGGGTTTTTCTGGCTAATTTTTGGGTTTTATGGCTAATTTTTAAGATTTATTGGCTAATTTTTGAGTTTTTTTGGCTAAATTTTGGGTTTTTCTGGCTAATTTTTGGGTTTTATGACTAATTTTTGGGTTTTTCTGGCTAATTTTTGAGTTTTTTTGGCTAATTTTTGGGTTTTATTGATAATTTTTGGGTCTGTCTGGCAAATTTTTGGGTTTTTCTGGCTAATTTTTGGGTTTTATGGCTAATTTTTGAGTTTTTCTAGTTAAATTTTGGGGTTTTCTAGCTTATTTGTGGGTTTTATGGCTAGTTTTTGAGTTTTTCCAGCTAATTTTTGAGTTTTTCTGGCTGAATTTTGGGTTTTTCTGGCTAATTTTTGGGTTTCATGGCTAATTTTTCAGTTTTTTTGGTTAATTTTTGGGTTTTCCAGCTAATTTTTGAGTTTTTATGTCCAATTTCTGGGTTTTATGGCTAATTTTTGGGTTTTTCTGACAATTTTTGGGTTTTTCTGGCAAATTTTTTGGTTCTATGGCTAATTTTTTTATTTTTTCTAGCTAATTTTTTTTTCTGGCTAATTTTTGGGTTTCATGTCTAATTTTTGAGTTTTTTCGGCTAATTTTCGAGTTTTTCTAGCTAGATTTTGAGTTTTTCTGGCTAATTCTTGGGTTTAATAGCTAATTCTTGTATTTTTGTGGCTAATTCTTGTATTTTTGTGGCTAATTTTTGAGTTTCTCTAGCTAATTTTTGGGTTTTTATAGCTAATTTCTGAGTTTTTCTAGCTAATATTTGAGTTTTTCTAGCTAAATTTTGGGTTTTTCGGGCTATTTTTTGGGTTCTATGGCTAATTTTCGAGTTTTTTTAGCTACTTTCTGAGTTTTTCTAAGTGATTTTTGGGTTTTATGGCTAATTTTTGAGTTTTTCTGGGTAAATTTTGGGTTTTTCTTGCTAAATTTTGGGTTTTTCTGGCTAATTTTTGGGTTTTATGGCTAATTTTTGGGTTTTCTGGCTGATTTTTGAGTTTTTCTAGCTAATTTTTGAGTTTTCCTGTCTAATTTTTGGGTTTTATGGCTAATTTTTGAGTTTTCCTGACAATTTTTAGGTTTTTGTGGCTAATTTCTGAGTTTTCCTAGCTAATTTTTGAGTTTTTCTAGCTGAATTTCGAGTTTTTCTGGCAAATTTTTGGGTTTTATGGCTAGTTTTTGGGTTTTTATGGCTAATTTTTGAGTTTTTATAACTAATTTTTGGGTTTTATAGCTAATTTTTCATTTTTGAATTTTTCATTTTTGTGGCTAATTTCTGAGTTTTTCTGGCTGATTTTTGAGTTTTATGGCTAATTTTCGAGATTTTTTGGCTAATTTTTGGGTTTTTCTAGCTAATTTTTGAGTTTTTTTTTGCTAAATTTTGGGTTTTTCTAGCTAATTTTTTAGTTTTTCTAGCTAATTTCAGAGTTTTTTTGGCTAATTTTTGAGTTTTTCTTGCTAAATTTTGGGTTTTTCTGGCTACATTTGGGTTTTATGGTTAATTTTTGAGATTTATTGGCTAATTTCTGAGTTTTTCTGGCTAAATTTTGGGTTTTTCTGGCTAATTTTTTGGTTTTATGGCTAATTTTTGGGTTTTCTGGCTAATTTTTGAGTTTTTCCAGCTAATTTTTGAGTTTTTCTGTCTAATTTGTTGGGTTTTCCTAGCTAATTTTTGAGTTTTATGGCTAATTTTTGGGTTTTTCTGACAATTTTTGGGTTTTTCTGGCTAAATTTTGGGTTTTATGGCTAGTTTTTGAGTTTTTATGGCTAATTTTTGAGTTTTTCTAACTAATTTTTGGGTTTTATAGCTAATTTTTCATTTTTGAATTTTTCATTTTTGTGGCTAATTTCTGAGTTTTTCTGGCTGATTTTTGAGTTTTATGGTTAATTTTCGAGATTTTTTGGCTAATTTTTGGGTTTTTCTAGCTAATTTTTGAGTTTTTCTTGCTAGATTTTGGGTTTTTCTGGCTAATTTTTGGGTTTTATGGCTAATTTTGGGTTTTTCTAGCTAATTTTTTAGTTTTTCTAGCTAATTTCAGAGTTTTTTGGCTAATTTTTGGGTTTTATGACTAATTTTCGGGTTTTTTTGACAATTTTTGGGTTTTTGTGGCTAATTTCTGAGTTTTCCTAGCTAATTTTTGAGTTTTTCTAGCTAAATTTTGGGTTTTTCTGGCAAATTTTTGGGTTGTATGGCTAATTTTTGAGTTTTTCTTGCTGAATTTTGGGTTCTTCTGGCTAATTTTTGGGTTTTATGGCTAATTTTTGAGATTTTTTGGCTAATTTTTGAGTTTTTCTTGCTAAATCTTGGGTTTTTCTGGCTAATTTTTGGGTTTTATGGTTAATTTTTGAGATTTATTGGCTAATTTCTGAGTTTTTCCTGGCTAAATTTTGGGTTTTTCTGGCTAATTTTTGGGTTTTATGGCTAATTTTTGGGTTTTCTGGCTAATTTTTGAGTTTTTCCAGCTAATTTTTGAGTTTTTCTGTCTAATTTTTGGGTTTTCCTAGCTAATTTTTGAGTTTTTCTAGCTGAATTTCGAGTTTTTCTGGCAAATTTTTGGGTTTTATGGCTAATTTATTTATTTTTTCTAGCTAATTTTTTTTTCTGGCTAATTTTTGGGTTTCATGGCTAATTTTTGAGTTTTTTTGGCTAAATTTTGGGTTTGTCTGGCAAATTTTTGGGTTTTTCTGGCTAATTTTTGGGTTTTATTGCTAATTTTTGAGTTTTCCTAGCTGAATTTTGGGTTTTTCTAGCTTATTTTTGGGTTTTATGGCTAGTTTTTGAGTTTTTCTAGCTAATTTTTGAGTTATTCTGGCTAATTTTTGAGTTTTTTGTGCTAATTTTTGGTTTTATGGCTAATTTTTGGGTTTTTCTGACAATTTTTGGGTTTTTCTGGCTAAATTTTGGGTTTTATGGCTAGTTTTTGGGTTTTTATGGCTAATTTTTGAGTTTTTCTAACTAATTTTTGGGTTTTATAGCTAATTTCTCATTTTTGTGGCTAATTTCTGAGTTTTTCTGGCTAATTTTTGAGTTTTATTGCTAATTTTGGGTTTTTCTGACAATTTTTGGGTTTTTGTGGCTAATTTGCGAGTTTTTCTGGCTAATTTTCGAGATTTTCTGGCTAATTTTTGGGTTTTATGGCTAGTTCTTGAGTTTTTTTAGCTAATTTTTCAGTTTTTCCAGCTAATTTCAGAGTTTTTTTGGCTAATTTTTGGGTTTTATGGCTAATTTTCGGGTTTTTTTGACAATTTTTGGGTTTTTGTGGCTAATTTCTGAGTTTTCCTAGTTAATTTTTGAGTTTTTCTAGCTAAATTTTGGGTTTTTCTGGCAAATTTTTGGGTTTTATGGCTAATTTTTAAGATTTATTGGCTAATTTTTGAGTTTTTTTGGCAAAATTTTGGGTTTTTCTGGCTAATTTTTGGGTTTTATGACTAATTTTTGGGTTTTTCTGGCTAATTTTTGAGTTTTTCCTGCTAAATTTTGGGTTTTTCTGGCTAATTTTTGGGTTTTATGGCTAATTTTTAAGATTTATTGGCTAATTTTTGAGTTTTTTTGGCTAAATTTTGGGTTTTTCTAGCTAATTTTTGGGTTTTATGACTAATTTTTTGGTTTTATGGCTAATTTTTAAGATTTATTGGCTAATTTTTGAGTTTTTCTGGCCAATTTTTGGGTTTTATGACTAATTTTTGGGTTTTTCTGGCTAATTTTTGAGTTTTTCTGGCTAAATTTTGGGTTTTTCTGGCTAATTTTAGGGTTTCATGGCTAATTTTTGAGTTTTTTTGGCTAAATTTTGGGTTTTTCTAGCTAATTTTTGGGTTTTTCTGGCTAATTTTTGAGTTTTTCTGGCTAAATTTTGGGTTTTTCTGGCTAATTTTTGAGTTTTTCTGGCTAAATTTTGGGTTTTTTTGGCTAATTTTTGGGTTTCATGGCTAATTTTTGAGTTTTTCTGTCTAATTTTTGGTTTAATGGCTAATTTTTGAGTTTTTCTGACAATTTTTGGGTTTTTGTGGCTAATTTTCGAGTTTTTCTGGCAAATTTTTGGGTTTTATGGCTAATTTATTTATTTTTTCTAGCTAATTTTTTTTTCTGGCTAATTTTTGGGTTTCATGGCTAATTTTTGAGTTTTATGGCTAATTTTTGAGTTTTTCTGGCTAAATTTTGGGTTTTATTGCTAATTTTTGGGTTTGTCTGGCAAATTTTTGGGTCCTTCTGGCTAAATTTTGGGTTTTATTGCTAATTTTTGGGTTTGTCTGGCAAATTTTTGGGTCCTTCTGGCTAATTTTTGGGTTTTATGGCTAATTTTTGAGATTTTTTGGCTAATTTTTGAGTTTTTCTTGCTAAATTTTGGGTTTTTCTGGCTGAGTTTTAGGTTTTATGGCTAATTTTTGAGATTTATTGGCTAATTTCTGAGTTTTTCTGGCTAAATTTTGGGTTTTTCTGGCTAATTTTTGGGTTGTATGGCTAATTTTTGGGTTTTCTGGCTAATTTTTGAGTTTTTCCAGCTAATTTTTGAGTTTTTCTGTCTAATTTTTGGGTTTTCCTAGCTAATTTTTGAGTTTTTCTAGCTGAATTTCGAGTTATTCTGGCAAATTTTTGGGTTTTATGGCTAATTTTTGAGTTTTTCTAGCTAATTTTTGAGTTTTTTGTGCTAATTTTCGGTTTTATGGCTAATTTTTGGGTTTTTCTAGCTAATTTTTTAGTTTTTCTAGCTAATTTCAGAGTATTTTTGGCTAATTTTTGGGTTTTATGGCTAATTTTCGGGTTTTTTTTGACAATTTTTGGGTTTTTGTGGCTAATTTCTGAGTTTTCCTAGCTAATTTTCGAGTTTTTCTAGCTAAATTTTGGGTTTTTCTGGCTAATTTTTGAGTTTTTCTTGCTAAATTTTGGGTTCTTCTGGCTAATTTTTGGGTTTTATGGCTAATTTTTGAGATTTTTTGGCTAATTTTTGAGTTTTTCTTGCTAAATTTTGGGTTTTTCTGGCTAATTTCTGGGTTTTATGGCTAATTTTTGAGATTTATTGGCTAATTTTTGAGTTTTTCTGGCTAAATTTTGGGTTTTTCTGGCTAATTTTTGGGTTTTATGGCTAATTTTTGGGTTTTCTGGCTAATTTTTGAGTTTTTCCAGCTATTTTTTGAGTTTTTCTGTCTAATTTTTGGGTTTTCCTAGCTAATTTTTGAGTTTTTCTAGCTGAATTTCGAGTTTTTCTGGCAAATTTTTGGGTTTTGTGGCTAATTTATTTATTTTTTCTAGCTAATTTTTTTTTCTGGCTAATTTTTGGGTTTCATGGCTAAATTTTGGGTTTGTCTGGCAAATTTTTGGGTTTCTCTGGCTAATTTTTGGGTTTTATTGCTAATTTTTGAGTTTTCCTAGCTAAATTTTGGGTTTTTGTGGCTAATTTCTGAGTTTTCCTAGCTAATTTTTGAGTTTTTCTAGCTAATTTTTGAGTTATTCTGGCAAATTTTTGGGTTTTATGGCTAATTTTTGGGTTTTATGGCTAATTTTTGAGTTTTTCCAGCTAATTTTTGAGTTATTCTGGCAAATTTTTGGGTTTTATGGCTAATTTTTGGGTTTTCTGGCTAATTTTTGAGTTTTTCCAGCTAATTTTTGAGTTTTTCTGTCTAATTTTTGGGTTTTCCTAGCTAATTTTTGAGTTTTTCTAGCTAAATTTTGGGTTTTTCTGGCAAATTTCAGAGTTTTTTGGCTAATTTTTGAGTTTTTCTTGCTGAATTTTGGGTTTTTCTGGCTAAATTTTGGGTTTTATGGCTAGTTTTTGGGTTTTTATGGCTAATTTTTGAGTTTTTCTAACTAATTTTTGGGTTTTATAGCTAATTTTTCATTTTTGTGGCTAATTTCTGAGTTTTTCTGGCTAGTTTTTGAGTTTTTTTAGCTAATTTTTCAGTTTTTCTAGCTAATTTCAGAGTTTTTTTGGCTAATTTTCGGGTTTTTTTGACAATTTTTGGGTTTTTGTGGCTAATTTCTGAGTTTTTCTGGCAAATTTTCGAGATTTTCTGGCTAATTTTTGGGTTTTATGGCTAGTTTTTGAGTTTTTTTAGCTAATTTTTCAGTTTTTCTAGCTAATTTCAGAGTTTTTTGGCTAATTTTTGAGTTTTATGGCTAATTTTCGGGTTTTTTTGACAATTTTTGGGTTTTTGTGGCTAATTTCTGAGTTTACCTAGCTAATTTTTGAGTTTTTCTAGCTAAATTTTGGGTTTTTCTGGCAAATTTTTGGGTTTTATGGCTAATTTTTGAGTTTTTCTGGCTGAATTTTGGGTTTTTCTGGCTAATTTTTGAGTTTTTCTTGTTAAATTTTGGGTTTTTCTGGCTAATTTTTGGGTTTTATGGCTAATTTTTAAGATTTATTGGCTAATTTTCTAGTTTTTTTGGCTAAATTTTGAGTTTTTCTGTCTAATTTTTGGTTTTATGGCTAATTTTTGAGTTTTTCTGACAATTTTTGGGTTTTTGTGGCTAATTTCTGAGTTTTCCTAGCTAATTTTTGAGTTTTTCCAGAAAAATTTTGGGTTTTTCTGGCAAATTTTCGGGTTTTTTTGACAATTTTTGGGTTTTTGTGGCTAATTTCTGAGTTTTCTGGCAAATTTTCGAGATTTTCCGGCTAATTTTTGGGTTTTATGGCTAGTTTTTGAGTTTTGTTAGCTAATTTTTCAGTTTTTCTAGCTAATTTCAGAGTTTTTTGGCTAATTTTTGGGTTTTATGGCTAATTTTCGGGTTTTTTTGACAATTTTTGGGTTTTTGTGGCTAATTTCTGAGTTTTCCTATCTAATTTTTGAGTTTTTCTAGCTAAATTTTGGGGTTTTCTGGCAAATTTTTGGGTTTTATGGCTAATTTTTGAGTTTTTCTGGCTGAATTTTGGGTTTTTCTGGCTAATTTTTGAGTTTTTCTTGCTAAATTTTGGGTTTTTCTGGCTAATTTTTGGGTTTTATGGCTAATTTTTAAGATTTATTGCCTAATTTTCGAGTTCTTTTGGCTAAATTTTGGGTTTTTCTGGCTAATTTTTGGGTTTTATGACTAATTTTTGGGTTTTTCTGGCTAAATTTTGGGTTTTTCTGGCTATTTTTTGGGTTTCATGGCTAATTTTTGAGTTTTTTGGCTAAATTTTGGGTTTTTCTAGCTAATTTTTGGGTTTTATGGCTAATTTTCAAGATTTATTGGCTAATTTTTGAGTTTTTCTGGCTAATTTTTGGGTTTTATGACTAATTTTTGGGTTTTTCTGGCTAATTTTTGAGTTTTTCTGGCTAAATTTTGGGTTTTTCTGGCTAATTTTTGGGTTTCATGGCTAATTTTTGAGTTTTTTTGGCTAAATTTTGGGTTTTTCTAGCTAATTTTTGGGTTTTTCTGGCTAATTTTTGAGTTTTTCTGGCTAAATTTTGGGTTTTTCTGGCTAATTTTTGAGTTTTTCTGGCTAAATTTTGGGTTTTTTTGGCTAATTTTTGGGTTTCATGGCTAATTTTTGAGTTTTTCTGTCTAATTTTTGGTTTAATGGCTAATTTTTGAGTTTTTCTGACAATTTTTGGGTTTTTGTGGCTAATTTCTGAGTTTTCCTAGCTAATTTTTGAGTTTTTCCAGCAAAATTTTGGGTTTTTCTGGCAAATTTTTGGGTTTTTGTGGCTAATTTCTGAGTTTTCCTAGCTATTTTTTGAGTTTTTCTAGCTAATTTTTGGGTTTTTCTGGCTAATTTTTGGGTTTTTCTGGCTAATTTTTGAGTTTTTCTAGCAAAATTTTGGGTTTTTCTGGCAAATTTTTGGGTTTTATGTCTAATTTTTGAGTTTTTCTGGCTGAATTTTGGGTTTTTCTGGCTAATTTTTGAGTTTTTCTTGCTAAATTTTGGGTTTTATGACTAATTTTTGGGTTTTTTTGGCTAATTTTTGAGTTTTTCTGGCTAAATTTCGGAGTTTTTTTGGTAATTTTTGGGTTTTATGGCTAATTTTTTTATTTTTTCCAGCTATTTTTTTTTCTGGCTGATTTTTGGGTTTCATGGCTAATTTTTGAGTTTTTTTGGCTAATTTTTGGGGTTTTCTAGCCAATTTTTGAGTTTTTCTATCTAATTTTTGGGTTTTCTAGCTAATTTTTGAGTTTTTCTATCTGATTGTTGGATTTTTGTGGCTAATTTCTGAGTTTTCCCAGCTCATTTTTGAGTTTTTCTAGCTATATTTTGGGTCTTTCTGGCAAATTTTTGGGTTTTATGGCTAATTTTTTTATTTTTTCTAGCTAATTTTTTTTTCTGGCTAATTTTTGGGTTTCATGGCTAATTTTCGAGTTTTTTTAGCTACTTTCTGAGTTTTTCTGTGTGACTTTTGGGTTTTATGGCTAATTTTTGGGTTTTTCTGGCTATAAAACCCAATAATCAGTTAGAAAAACTCAGAGATTAGCCATAAAAACCCAAAAATTAGCCATAAAACTCAAAAATTAGCCAGAAAACCCAAAATTTAGCTAGAAAAACTTTTTTTGAGTTTTTATGGCTGATTTTTGAGTTTTTCTAGCTATCTTTCGCGTTTTATAGCTGATTTTTGGGTTTTTATGGCTAATTTTTGAGTTTTATGGCTAATTTTTGAGTTTTTCTGGCTAAGTTTTGGGTTTTATTGCTAATTTTTGGGTTTGTCTGGCAAATTTTTGGGTCCTTCTGGCTAATTTTTGGGTTTTATGGCTAATTTTTGAGATTTTTTGGCTAATTTTTGAGTTTTTCTTGCTAAATTTTGGGTTTTTCTGGCTAAGTTTTGGGTTTTATGGCTAATTTTCGAGATTTATTGGCTAATTTTTGAGTTTTTCTGGCTAAATTTTGGGTTTTTTTGGCTAATTTTTGGGTTTTATGGCTAATTCTTGAGTTTTCCTGACAATTTTTAGGTTTTTGTGGCTAATTTCTGAGGTTTCCTAGCTGATTTTTGAGTTTTTCTAGCTGAATTTCGAGTTTTTCTGGCAAATTTTTGGGTTTTATGGCTAATTTTTCCATTTTTTCTAGCTAATTGTTTTTTCTGGTTAATATTTGGGTTTCATGGCTAATTTTCGAGTTTTTTTGGCTAAATTTAGGGTTTTTCTAGCTGATTCTTGAGTTTTTCTGGCTAATTTTTGGGTTTTATTGCTAATTTTTGGGTTTTTCTGACAATTTTTGGGTTCTTGTGGCTAATTTCTGATTTTTTCTAGCTAATTTTTAAGTTTTTCTGGCTATAAAACCCAAAAATTAGCCATAAAACCCAAAAATCACACAGAAAAACTCAGAAAGTAGCTAAAAAAACTCGAAAATTAGTCATAAAACCCAAAAATTAGCCAGAAAAACTCAAGAATCAGCTAGAAAAACCCTAAATTTAGCCAAAAAAAACTCGAAAATTAGCCATGAAACCCAAATATTAACCAGAAAAAACAATTAGCTAGAAAAAATGGAAAAATTAGCCATAAAACCCAAAAATTTGCCAGAAAAACTCGAAATTCAGCTAGAAAAACTCAAAAATTAGCTAGGAAACCTCAGAAATTAGCCACAAAAACCTAAAAATTGTCAGGAAAACTCAAAAATTAGCCATAAAACCCAAAAATTAGCCAAAAAAACCCAAAATTTAGCCAGAAAAACTCAAAAATTAGCCAATAAATCTCGAAAATTAGCCATAAAACCCAAAACTTAGCCAGAAAAACCCAAAATTTAGCAAGAAAAACTCAAAAATTAGCCAAAAAATCTCAAAAATTAGCCATAACACCCAAAAATTAGCCAGAAGGACCCAAAAATTTGCCAGACAAACTCAAAAATTAGCAATAAAACCCAAAATTCAGCCAGAAAAACTCAAAAATTAGCCATAAAACTCAAAAATTAGCCATAAAAACCCAAAAATTAGCTATAAAACGCGAAAGATAGCTAGAAAAACTCAAAAATCAGCCATAAAAACTCAAAAAAAGTTTTTCTAGCTAAATTTTGGGTTTTCTGGCTAATTTTTGAGTTTTATGGCTAATTTTTGGGTTTTTATGGCTAATCTCTGAGTTTTTCTAACTGATTATTGGGTTTTATAGCCAGAAAAACCCAAAAATTAGCCATAAAACCCAAAAGTCACACAGAAAAACTCAGAAAGTAGCTAAAAAAACTCGAAAATTAGCCATGAAACCCAAAAATTAGCCAGAAAAAAAAATTAGCTAGAAAAAATAAAAAAATTAGCCATAAAACCCAAAAATTTGCCAGAAAGACCCAAAATATAGCTAGAAAAACTCAAAAATTAGCTGGGAAAACTCAGAAATTAGCCACAAAAACCCAACAATCAGATAGAAAAACTCAAAAATTAGCTAGAAAACCCAAAAATTAGATAGAAAAACTCAAAAATTGGCTAGAAAACCCCAAAAATTAGCCAAAAAAACTCAAAAATTAGCCATGAAACCCAAAAATCAGCCAGAAAAAAAAATAGCTGGAAAAAATAAAAAAATTAGCCATAAAACCCAAAAATTACCAAAAAAACTCCGAAATTTAGCCAGAAAAACTCAAAAATTAGCCAAAAAAACCCAAAAATTAGTCATAAAACCCAAAATTTAGCAAGAAAAACTCAAAAATTAGCCAGAAAAACCCAAAATTCAGCCAGAAAAACTCAAAAATTAGACATAAAACCCAAAATTCAGCCAGAAAAACTCAAAAATTAGCCATAAAACCCAAAAATTTGCCAGAAAAACCCAAAATTTAGCTAGAAAAACTCAAAAATTAGCTAGGAAAACTCAGAAATTAGCCACAAAAACCCAAAAATTGTCAAAAAAAACCCGAAAATTAGCCATAAAACCCAAAAATTAGCCAAAAAACTCTGAAATTAGCTAGAAAAACTGAAAAATTAGCTAAAAAAACTCAAAAACTAGCCATAAAACCCAAAAATTAGCCAGAAAATCTCGAAAATTTGCCAGAAAAACTCAGAAATTAGCCACAAAAACCCAAAAATTGTCAAAAAAACCCGAAAATTTGCCAGAAAAACCCAAAATTTTGCTGGAAAAACTCAAAAATTAGCTAAGAAAACTCAGAAATTAGCCACAAAAACCCAAAAATTGTCAGAAAAACTCAAAAATTAGCCATAAAACCAAAAATTAGACAAAAAAACTCGGAAATTATCTAGAAAAACTAAAAAATTAGCTAAAAAAACTCAAAAACTAGCCATAAAACCCAAAAATTAGTTAGAAAAACTCAGAAATTAGCCACAAAAACCCAAAAATTGTCAGAAAAACCCAAAAATTAGCAATAAAACCCAAAAATTAGCCAGAAAAACTCATAAATTAGCTAAGAAAACTCGAAAATTAGCCACAAAAACCCAAAAATTAGCTAGAAAAACTCGAAAATTAGCTAGAAAAACTCAAAAATTAGCCAAACAAAACTTAAAAACTAGCCATAAAACCCAAAAATTAGCCAGAAAAACCCAAAAATTGTCAGAAAAACCCAACAATTTGCCATAAAACCAAAAATTAGCAAGAAAACTCGGAAATTAGCTAGAAAAACTCAAAAATTAGCCATAAAACCCAAAAATTAGCCATAAAACCCATAAATTAGCCAGAAAACCCAAAATTTAGCTAGAAAAACTTTTGTGAATTTTTATGGCTCATTTTTGAGTTTTTCTAGCTATCTTTTGCGTTTTATAGCTAATTTTTGGGTTTTTATGGCTAATTTTTGGGTTTTAAGGCTAATTTTTTAGTTTTTCTGGCTAAATTTTGGGTTTTTCTGGCTAATTTTTGGGTTTTATTGCTAATTTTTGAGTTTTTTTAGCTAATTTTTGAGTTATTCTGGCTAATTTTTGGGTTTTATGGCTGATTTTTGAGTTTTTCTAGCTAATTTTCGAGTTTTTTTGCTAATTTTTGGTTCTATGGCTAATTTTTGGGTTTTTCTGACAATTTTTGGGTTATTCTGGCTAATTTTTGGGTTTTATGGCTGATTTTTGAGTTTTTTTTGGCTAATTTTTGAGTTTTTCTAGCTAATGTTCGAGTTTTTTTAGCTAATTTTTGGGTTTTTGTGGCTAATTTTTGAGTTTTCTTAGCTAATTTATGAGTTTTTCTGGCTAATTTTTGGGTTTTATTGCTAATTTTTGGGTTTTTCTGACAATTTTTGGGTTTTTGTGGCTAATTTCTGAGTTTTTCTAGCTAATTTTTTCTGGCTAATTTTTGGGTTTTATGGCTAGTTTTTGAGTTTTTTTAGCTAATTTTTTAGTTTTTCTAGATAATTTCCGAGTTTTTTTAGCTAATTTTTGGGTTTTATTGCTAATTTTTGGGTTTTTCTGACAATTTTTGGGTTCTTGTGGCTAATTTCTGAGTTTTCCTAGCTAATTTTTGAGTTATTCTAGCTAAATTTTGGGTTTTTCTGGCAAATTTTTGGGTTTTATGGCTAATTTTTGAGTTTTTCTGGCTGAATTTCGGGTTTTTCTGGCTAATTTTTGAGTTCTTCTTGCTAAATTTTAGGTTTTATGACCAATTTTTGGGTTTTTTTTAGCTAATTTTTGAGTTTTTCTGGCTAAATTTTGGGGTTTTTTTGGTGATTTTTGGGTTTTTCTAGCTATATTTCGGGTTTTTCTGGCAAATTTTTGGGTTTTATGGCTAATTTTTTTATTTTTCCTAGCTAATTTTTTTTTCTGGCTGAGTTTTGGGTTTCTTGGCTCATTTTTGAGTTTTTTTGGCTATTTTTTGGGTTTTTCTAGCTAATTTTTGAGTTTTTCTGGCTAATTTTTGGGTTTTATGACTAATTTTCGAGTTTTTTAGCTACTTTCTGAGTTTTTCTGTATGACTTTTGGGTTTTATGGCTAATTTTTGGGTTTTTCTGGCTATAAAACCCAAAAAGTAGTTAGAAAAACTCAGAGATTAGCCATAAAAACCCAAAAATTAGCCATAAAACTCAAAAATTAGCCAGAAAACCCGAAATTTAGCTAGGAAAACTTTTTTGAGTTTCTATGGCTGATTTTTGAGTTTTTCTAGCTATCTTTCGCGTTTTATAGCTAATTTTTGGGTTTTTATGGCTAATTTTTGGGTTTTATGGCTAATTTTTGAGTTTTTCTGGCTAAATTTTGGGTTTTATTGCTAATTTTTGGGTTTGTCTGGCAAATTTTTGGGTTTTTCTGGCTAATTTTTGGGTTTTATGGCTAATTTTTGAGATTTTTTGGCTAATTTTTGAGTTTTTGTTGCTAAATTTTGGGTTTTTCTGGCTAATTTTTGGGTTTTATGGCTAATTTTTGGGTTTTCTGGCTAATTTTCGAGTTTTTCTAGCTAATTTTTGAGTTTTCCTGTCTAAGTTTTGGGTTTTATGGCTAATTTTTGGGTTTTCCTGACAATTTTAAGGTTTTTGTGGCTAATTTCTGAGTTTTCCTAGCTTATTTTCGAGTTTTTCTAGCTGAATTTCGAGTTTTTCTGGCAAATTTTTGGGTTTTATGGCTAATTTTTTTATTTTTTCTAGCAAATTTTTTTTCTGGTTAATTTTTGGGTTTCATGGCTAATTTTCGAGTTTTTTTGGCTAAATTTTTGGTTTTTCTAGCTAATTCTTGAGATTTTCTAGCTAATTTTTGGGTTTTATGACTAATTTTCGAGTTTTTTCAGCTACTTTCTGAGTTTTTCTGTGTGATTTTTGGGTTTTATGGCTAGTTTTTGGGTTTTTCTGGCTATTAAACCCAAAAATCAGTTAGAAAAACTCAAAGATTAGCCATAAAAACCCAAAAATTAGCCATAAAACCCATAAATTAGCCGGAAAACCCAAAATTTAGCTAGAAAAACTTTTGTGTGTTTTTATGGCTGATTTTTGAGTTTTTCTAGCTATCTTTTGCGTTTTATAGCTAATTTTTGGGTTTTTATGGCTAATTTTTGGGTTTTTCTGGCTAATTTTTGGGTTTTATGGCAAATTTTTGAGTTTTTTTGGCTAATTTTTGAATTTTTCTAGCTAATTTTTGAGTTTTTCTGGCTAGTTTTTGGGTTTTATGGCTGATTTTTTAGTTTTTCTAGCTAATTATTGAGTTTTTTTGGCTAATTTTTGGTTTTTTCTGGCTTATTTTTGGGTTTTATGGCTAATTTTTGGGTTTTTCTGGCTAATTTTTGGGTTTTATGGCAAATTTTTGAGTTTTTTTGGCTAATTTTTGAGTTTTTCTAGCTAATTTTTGAGTTTTCCTGTCTAATTTTTGGGTTTTTATGGCTAATTTTTGAGTTTTATGGCTAATTTTTGAATTTTTTTTGCTAAATTTTGGGTTTTATTGCTAATTTTTGGGTTTTTCTAGCTGAATTTCGAGTTTTTCTGGCAAATTTTTGGGTTTTATGGCTAATGTTTTCATTTTTTCTAGCTAATTGTTTTTTCTGGTTAATATTTGGGTTTCATGGCTAATTTTCGAGTTTTTTTGGCTAAATTTAGGGTTTTTCTAGCTGATTCTTGAGTTTTTCTGGCTAATTTTTGGGTATTATGACTAATTTTCGAGTTTTTTTAGCTACTTTCTGAGTTTTTCTGTGTGATTTTTGGGTTTTATGGCTAATTTTTGGGTTTTTCTGGCTATAAAACCCAAAAATTAGCCAGAAAAACTTGAAAATTAGCTAGAAAAACTCAGAAATTAGCCACAAGAACCCAAAAATGGTCAGAAAAACCCAAAAATTAGCAATAAAACCCAAAAATTAGCCAAAAAAACTCGGAAATTATCTAGAAAAACTAAAAAATTAGCTAAAAAAACTCAAAAACTAGCCATAAAACCCAAAAATTAGCCAGAAAAAATTAGCTAGAAAAACTCAGAAATTAGCCACAAAAACCCAAAAATTGTCAGAAAAACTCAAAAATTAGCAATAAAACCAGAAAATTAGCCAAAAAAACTCATAAATTAGCTAAGAAAACTCAAAAATTAGCCACAAAAACCCAAAAATTAGCTAGAAAAACTCGAAAATTAGCTAGAAAAACTCAAAAATTAGCCAAAAAAAACTCAAAAACTAGCCATAAAACCCAAAAATTAGCCAGAAAAACCCAAAAATTGTCAGAAAAACCCAAAAATTTGCCATAAAACCAAAAATTAGCAAAACAACTCGGAAAATAGCTAGAAAAACTCAAAAATTAGCCATAAAACCCAAAAATTAGCCATAAAACCCATAAATTAGCCAGAAAACCCAAAATTTAGCTAGAAAAACTTTTGTGAATTTTTATGGCTCATTTTTGAGTTTTTCTAGCTATCTTTTGCGTTTTATAGCTAATTTTTGGGTTTTTATGGCTAATTTTTGGGTTTTATTGCTAATTTTTTAGTTTTTCTGGCTAAATTTTGGGTTTTTCTGGCTAATTTTTGGGTTTTATTGCTAATTTTTGGCTTTGTCTGGCAAATTTTTGGGTTTTTCTGGCTAATTTTTGGTTTTTATTGCTGATTTTTGAGTTTTTCTAGCTAAATTTTGGGTTTTTCTAGCTTATTTTTGGGTTTTATGGCTAGTTTTTGAGTTTTTTTAGCTAATTTTTGAGTTATTCTGGCTAATTTTTGGGGTTTAAGGCTAATTTTTGAGTTTTTCTAGCTAATTTTCGAGTTTTTTTGCTAATTTTTGGTTTTATGGCTAATTTTTGGGTTTTTCTGACAATTTTTGGGTTTTTCTGGCTAATTTTTGGGTTTTATGGCTAGTTTTTGAGTTTTTCTAGCTAATTTTCGAGTTTTTTTGCTAATTTTTGGTTTTATGGCTAATTTTTGGGTTTTTCTGACAATTTTTGGGTTTTTCTGGCTAATTTTTGGGTTTTATGGCTAGTTTTTGAGTTTTTTTTAGCTAATTTTTGAGTTTTTCTAGCTAATTTTCGAGTTTTTTTAGCTAATTTTTGGGTTTTTGTGGCTAATTTTTTAGTTTTCTTAGCTAATTTATGAGTTTTTTTGGCTAATTTTTGGGTTTTATTGCTAATTTTTGGGTTTTTCTGACAATTTTTGGGTTCTTGTGGCTAAATTCTGAGTTTTTTGGCTAATTTTCGGGTTTTACGGCGAATTTTCGGGTTTTTTTTGACAATTTTTGGGTTTTTGTGGCTAATTTCTGAGTTTTCCTAGCTAATTTTTGAGTTTTTTTAGCTAAATTTTGGGTTTTTCTGGCAAATTTTTGGGTTTTATGGCTAATTTTTGAGTTTTTCTGGCTGAATTTTGGGTTTTTCTGGCTAATTTTTGAGTTTTTCTTGCTAAATTTTGGGTTTTTCTGGCTAATTTTTGGTTTTTATTGCTAATTTTTGAGTTTTTCTAGCTAAATTTTGGGTTTTTCTAGCTTATTTTTGGGTTTTATGGCTAGTTTTTGAGTTTTTTTAGCTAATTTTTGAGTTATTCTGGCTAATTTTTGGGGTTTAAGGCTAATTTTTGAGTTTTTCTAGCTAATTTTCGAGTTTTTTTGCTAATTTTTGGTTTTATGGCTAATTTTTGGGTTTTTCTGACAATTTTTGGGTTTTTCTGGCTAATTTTTGGGTTTTATGGCTAGTTTTTGAGTTTTTCTAGCTAATTTTCGAGTTTTTTTGCTAATTTTTGGTTTTATGGCTAATTTTTGGGTTTTTCTGACAATTTTTGGGTTTTTCTGGCTAATTTTTGGGTTTTATGGCTAGTTTTTGAGTTTTTTTTAGCTAATTTTTGAGTTTTTCTAGCTAATTTTCGAGTTTTTTTAGCTAATTTTTGGGTTTTTGTGGCTAATTTTTTAGTTTTCTTAGCTAATTTATGAGTTTTTTTGGCTAATTTTTGGGTTTTATTGCTAATTTTTGGGTTTTTCTGACAATTTTTGGGTTCTTGTGGCTAAATTCTGAGTTTTTTGGCTAATTTTCGGGTTTTACGGCGAATTTTCGGGTTTTTTTGACAATTTTTGGGTTTTTGTGGCTAATTTCTGAGTTTTCCTAGCTAATTTTTGAGTTTTTTTAGCTAAATTTTGGGTTTTTCTGGCAAATTTTTGGGTTTTATGGCTAATTTTTGAGTTTTTCTGGCTGAATTTTGGGTTTTTCTGGCTAATTTTTGAGTTTTTCTTGCTAAATTTTGGGTTTTATGACCAATTTTTGGGTTTTTTTTGGCTAATTTTTGAGTTTTTCTGGCTGAATTTTGGAGTTTTTTTGGTGATTTTTGGGTTTTTCTAGCAATATTTCGGGTTTTTCCTGCAAATTTTTGGGTTTTATGGCTAATTTTTTTATTTTTTCTAGCTAATTTTTTTTTCTGGCTAAATTTTGGGTTTCTTGGCTCATTTTTGAGTTTTTTTGGCTATTTTTTGGGTTTTTCTAGCTAATTTTTGAGTTTTTCTGGCTAATTTCTGGGTTTTATGACTAATTTTCGAGTTTTTTAGCTACTTTCTGAGTTTTTCTGTATGACTTTTGGGTTTTATGGCTAATTTTTGGGTTTTTCTGGCTATAAAACCCAAAAATTAGTTAGAAAAACTCAGAGATTAGCCATAAAAACCCAAAAATTAGCCATAAAACTCAAAAATTAGCCAGAAAACCCGAAATTTAGCTAGGAAAACTTTTTTGAGTTTCTATGGCTGATTTTTGAGTTTTTCTAGCTATCTTTCGCGTTTTATAGCTAATTTTTGGGTTTTTATGGCTAATTTTTGGGTTTTATGGCTAATTTTTGAGTTTTTCTGGCTAAATTTTGGGTTTTATTGCTAATTTTTGGGTTTGTCTGGCAAATTTTTGGGTTTTTCTGGCTAATTTTTGGGTTTTATGGCTAATTTTTGAGATTTTTTGGCTAATTTTTGAGTTTTTCTTGCTAAATTTTGGGTTTTTCTGGCTAATTCTTGGGTTTTATGGCTAATTTTTGAGATTTATTGGCTAATTTTTGGGTTTTTCTGGCTAATTTTTGGGTTTTATGGCTAATTTTTGGGTTTTCTGGCTAATTTTCGAGTTTTTCTAGCTAATTTACGATTTTTCCTGTCTAAGTTTTGGGTTTTATGGCTAATTTTTGGGTTTTCCTGACAATTTTTAGGTTTTTGTGGCTAATTTCTGAGTTTTTCTAGCTAATTTCTGAGTTTTTCTAGCTAATTTTTGGGTTTTATGACTAATTTTCGAGTTTTTTCAGCTACTTTCTGAGTTTTTCTGTGTGATTTTTGGGTTTTATGGCTAGTTTTTGGGTTTTTCTGGCTATTAAACCCAAAAATCAGTTAGAAAAACTCAAAGATTAGCCATAAAAACCCAAAAATTAGCCATAAAACCCATAAATTAGCCAGAAAACCCAAAATTTAGCTAGAAAAACTTTTGTGTGTTTTTATGGCTGATTTTTGAGTTTTTCTAGCTATCTTTTGCGTTTTATAGCTAATTTTTGGGTTTTTATGGCTAATTTTTGGGTTTTTCTGGCTAATTTTTGGGTTTTATGGCAAATTTTTGAGTTTTTTTGGCTAATTTTTGAGTTTTTCTAGCTAATTTTTGAGTTTTTCTGGCTAGTTTTTGGGTTTTATGGCTGATTTTTGAGTTTTTCCAGCTAATTATTGAGTTTTTTTGGCTAATTTTTGGTTTTTTCTGGCTTATTTTTGGGTTTTATGGCTAATTTTTGAGTTTTTTTGGCTAATTTTTGAGTTTTTCTAGCTAATTTTTGAGTTTTTCTGGCTAATTTTTGGGTTTTATGGCTAATTCTTAACACGGTGTTTTTTTTTCATCATTATTACTATCTTTTATATAACACACCCCGAACGGCTTCTACATACAAAACATCTCCATTCAATTTTCACAATTCATCTTTTTCGACAAATTCTTATATCCTACCGGCCAGAAGACAAACTAAACAAGATTTTATAGACACTAGCGCCCTCTGCCGGCCAGACGCAAAACTTAACACGGTTTTATAGACACTAGCGCCCTCTGCCGGCAAGATGCCTAACTTAGCACGGGATTATAGACACTAGCGCCCCCTGCCTGCCAAAATTAACACGGTTTTATAAACACTAGCGCCCTCTGCCGGCCAGAAGCCACACTTAACACAGTTTTATAGACACTAGCGCCACCTGCCCGCCAGAAGACAAACTAAACACGGTTTCATAGACACTAGCGCCCTCTGCCGGTCAGAAGACAAACTTGACACGGTTTTACAGACACTAGCGCCCTCTGCCGGCCAGACGCCAAACTTGACACGGGTTTATAGACATTAGCGCCCCCTGCCGGCCAAACTTAACATGGTTTTATAAACACTAGCGCCCTCTGCCGGCCAGAAAGCCACACTTAACACAGTTTTATAGACACTAGCGCCACCTGCCGGCCAGAAGACAAACTAAACACGATTTTATAGACACGATTTTTTTTTTTTTCGTTATTATTACTATTTCATATAACTTTTATATGTTACACCTCGAACAGTTTCTATTCTCATAAAACTTTAAACTAACCTAACCTAACCTAACATAACCTAACCTAACCTAACCTAACCTAACCTAACCTAACCTAACCTAACCTAACCTAACCTATCCTAACCTAACCTAACCTAACCTAACCTAACCTAACCTATCCTAACCTAACCTAAGCTAACCTATTTTTTAGTGTGGATGGGCAAATCTTCATAATACCAATCAGAAAGTGTCCCAGATGTGCATCGCTTCACACAACCTAACCTAACAGACGTCTATCTCTTTATTTTTGGACAAGTACCTATATCGAGCGGCAATCTAATTTCATAATACTTTTTTCCATTTGTATTACTATTTTCATACTTTTTTTATATGTTACACCTCGGACGGCTTCTACATACAAAACATCTCCATTCAATTTTCGCAATTCATCTTTTTCGACAAGTTCTTATATCCTACCGGCCAGAAGACAAACTAAACACGATTTTATAGACACTAGCGCCCTCTGCCGGCCAGACGCAAAACTTAACACGGTTTTATAGACACTAGCGCCCTCTGCGGGCCAGATGTCAAACTTGACACGAGTTTACAGACACTAGCGCCCTCTGCCGGCCAGACGCCAAACTTGACACGGTTTTACAGACACTAGCGCCCTCTGCCGGCCAGACGCCAAACTTGACACGGTTTTACAGACACTAGCGCCACCTGCCGGTCAGAAGACAAACTTGACACGGTTTTACAGACACTAGCGCCCTCTGCCGGCCAGACGCCAAACTTGACACGGGTTTATAGACATTAGCGCTCCCTGCCGGCCAAACTTAACATGGTTTTATAAACACTAGCGCCCTCTGCCGGCCAGAAAGCCACACTTAACACAGTTTTATAGACACTAGCGCCACCTGCCGGCCAGAAGACAAACTAAACACGATTTTATAGACACGATTTTTTTTTTCCGTTATTATTACTATTTCATATAACTTTTATATGTTACACCTCGAACAGTTTCTATTCTCATAAAACTTTAAACTAACCTAACCTAACCTAACATAACCTAACCTAACCTAACCTAACCTAACCTAACCTAACCTAACCTAACCTAACCTAACCTATCCTAACCTAACCTAACCTAACCTAACCTAACCTAACCTATCCTAACCTAACCTAAGCTAACCTATTTTTTAGTGTGGATGGGCAAATCTTCATAATACCAATCAGATAGTGTCCCAGATGTGCATCGCTTCACACAACCTAACCTAACAGACGTCTATCTCTTTATTTTTGGACAAGTACCTATATCGAGCGGCAATCTAATTTCATAATACTTTCTTCCATTTGTATTACTATTTTCATACTTTTTTTATATGTTACACCTCGGACGGCTTCTACATACAAAACATCTCCATTCAATTTTCGCAATTCATCTTTTTCGACAAGTTCTTATATCCTACCGGCCAGAAGACAAACTAAACACGATTTTATAGACACTAGCGCCCTCTGCCGGCCAGACGCAAAACTTAACACGGTTTTATAGACACTAGCGCCCTCTGCGGGCCAGATGTCAAACTTGACACGAGTTTACAGACACTAGCGCCCTATGCCGGCCAGACGCCAAACTTGACACGGTTTTACAGACACTAGCGCCCTCTGCCGGCCAGACGCCAAACTTGACACGGTTTTACAGACACTAGCGCCACCTGCCGGTCAGAAGACAAACTTGACACGGTTTTACAGACACTAGCGCCCTCTGCCGGCCAGACGCCAAACTTGACACGGGTTTATAGACATTAGCGCTCCCTGCCGGCCAAACTTAACATGGTTTTATAAACACTAGCGCCCTCTGCCGGCCAGAAAGCCACACTTAACACAGTTTTATAGACACTAGCGCCACCTGCCGGCCAGAAGACAAACTAAACACGATTTTATAGACACGATTTTTTTTTTCCGTTATTATTACTATTTCATATAACTTTTATATGTTACACCTCGAACAGTTTCTATTCTCATAAAACTTTAAACTAACCTAACCTAACCTAACATAACCTAACCTAACCTAACCTAACCTAACCTAACCTAACCTAACCTAACCTAACCTATCCTAACCTAACCTAACCTAACCTAACCTAACCTAACCTAACCTATCCTAACCTAACCTAAGCTAACCTATTTTTTAGTGTGGATGGGCAAATCTTCATAATACCAATCAGATAGTGTCCCAGATGTGCATCGCTTCACACAACCTAACCTAACAGACGTCTATCTCTTTATTTTTGGACAAGTACCTATATCGAGCGGCAATCTAATTTCATAATACTTTCTTCCATTTGTATTACTATTTTCATACTTTTTTTATATGTTACACCTCGGACGGCTTCTACATACAAAACATCTCCATTCAATTTTCGCAATTCATCTTTTTCGACAAGTTCTTATATCCTACCGGCCAGAAGACAAACTAAACACGATTTTATAGACACTAGCGCCCTCTGCCGGCCAGACGCAAAACTTAACACGGTTTTATAGACACTAGCGCCCTCTGCGGGCCATATGTCAAACTTGACACGAATTTACAGACACTAGCGCCCTCTGCCGGCCAGACGCCAAACTTGACACGGTTTTACAGACACTAGCGCCCTCTGCCGGCCAGACGCCAAACTTGACACGGTTTTATAGACACTAGCGCCCCCTGCCGGCCAAACTTGACACGGTGTTTTTTTTTCATCATTATTACTATCTTCATAAAACTTTTATATAACACACCTCGCACGGCTTCTACATACAAAACATCTCCATTCAATTTTCGCAATTCATCTTTTTCGACAAGTTCTTATATCCTACCGGCCAGAAGACAAACTAAACACGATTTTATAGACACTAGCGCCCTCTGCCGGCCAGACGCAAAACTTAACACGGTTTTATAGACACTAGCGCCCTCTGCCGGCAAGATGCCTAACTTAGCACGGGATTATAGACACTAGCGCCCCCTGCCGGCCAAACTTAACACGGTTTTATAAACACTAGCGCCCTCTGCCGGCCAGAAGCCACACTTAACACAGTTTTATAGACACTAGCGCCACCTGCCCGCCAGAAAACAAACTAAACACGGTTTCATAGACACTAGCGCCCTCTGCCGGCCAAACGCCAAACTTAACACGGTTTTACAGACACTAGCGCCACCTGCCGGCCAGAAGACAAACTAAACATCTAATTTCATAATACTTGGGTTTTCATAATTATTACTATTTTCATACAACTTTTATATAACACACCTCGGACGGCTTCTACATACAAAATATCTCCATTCAATTTTCGCAATTCATCTTTTTCGACAAGTTCTTATATCCTACCGGCCAGAAGACAAACTAAACACGATTTTATAGACACTAGCACCCTCTGCCGGCCAAACTTAACACGGTTTTATAAACACTAGCGCCCTCTGCCGGCCAGAAGCCACACTTAACACGGTTTTATAGACACTAGCGCCACCTGCCGGCCAGACGCCAGACTTGACACGGTTTTATAGACACGATTTTTTTTTTTTCGTTATTATTACTATTTCAAGCAACTTTTATATGTTACACCTCGAACAGTTTCTATTCTCATAAAACTTTAAACTAACCTAACCTAACCTAACCTAACCTAACCTAACGTAACCTAACCTAACCTAACCTAACCTAACCTAACCTAACCTAACCTAATCTAACCTAACCTAACCTAACCTAACCTAACCTAACCTAACCTTACCTATCCTAACCTAACCTTTTTTTTAGTGTGGATGGGCAAATCTTCATAATACCAATCAGAAAGTGTCCCAGATGTGCATCGCTTCACACAACCTAACCTAACATACATCTATTTCTTTATTTTTGGACAAGTACCTATATCGAGCGGCAATCTAATTTCATAATACTTTTTTCCCTTTGTATTACTATTTTCATACTTTTTTTATATGTTACACCTCGGACGGCTTCTACATACAAAACATCTCCATTCAATTTTCGCAATTCATCTTTTTCGACAAGTTCTTATATCCTACCGTCCAGAAGACAAACTAAACACGGTTTCATAGACACTAGCGCCCTCTGCCGGCCAAACGCCAAACTTAACACGGTTTTACAGACACTAGCGCCACCTGCCGGCCAGAAGACAAACTAAACATCTAATTTCATAATACTTGGGTTTTCATAATTATTACTATTTTCATACAACTTTTATATAACACACATCGGACGGCTTCTACATACAAAATATCGCCATTCAATTTTCGCAATTCATCTTTTTCGACAAGTTCTTATATCCTACCGGCCAGAAGACAAACTAAAACATCTCCATAAAAAATATAATTTCATAATACTTCATTTTCCATTATTATCACTAATTTCATACAACTTTTATATAATACACCTCGTACGTTCGTACATCGAGCGGCGATCTAATGTCATAATACTTTTTTCCGTTATTGTTAATATTTTCTATAACACTTCTATATAATATACCTCGAACGACTTATACATACAAAACATCTCCATTCAATTTTCACAATTCATCTTTTTCGACAAATTCTTATATCCTACCGGCCAGAAGACAAACTAAACACGATTTTATAGACACTAGCGCCCTCTGCCGGCCAGACGCAAAACTTAACACGGTTTTATAGACACTAGCGCCCTCTGCCGGCAAGATGCCTAACTTAGCACGGGATTATAGACACTAGCGCCCCCTGCCGGCCAAACTTAACACGGTTTTATAAACACTAGCGCCCTCTGCCGGCCAGAAGCCACACTTGACACAGTTTTATAGACACTAGCGCCACCTGCCCGCCAGAAGACAAACTAAACACGGTTTCATAGACACTAGCGCCCTCTGCCGGCCAAACGCCAAACTTAACACGGTTTTACAGACACTAGCGCCACCTGCCGGCCAGAAGACAAACTTGACACGGTTTTACAGACACTAGCGCCACCTGCCGGCCAGACGCCAAACTTGACACGGGTTTATAGACATTAGCGCCCCCTGCCAGCCAAACTAAACATGGTTTTATAAACACTAGCGCCCTCTGCCGGCCAGAAGCCACACTTAACACAATTTTATAGACACTAGCGCCACCTGCCGGCCAGAAGACAAACTAAACACGATTTTATAGACACGATTTTTTTTTTTTCGTTATTATTACTATTTCATATAACTTTTATATGTTACACCTCGAACAGTTTCTATTCTCATAAAACTTTAAACTAACCTAACCTAACCTAACCTAACCTAACCTAACCTAACCTAACCTTACCTAACCTAACCTAACCTAACCTATCCTAACCTAACCTAACCTAACCTAACCTATCCTAACCTAACCTAAGCTAACCTATTTTTTAGTGTGGATGGGCAAATCTTCATAATACCAATCAGAAAGTGTCCCAGATGTGCATCGCTTCACACAACCTAACCTAACAGACGTCTATCTCTTTATTTTTGGACAAGAACCTATATCGAGCGGCAATCTAATTTCATAATACTTTTTTCCATTTGTATTACTATTTTCATACTTTTTTTATATGTTACACCTCGGACGGCTTCTACATACAAAACATCTCCATTCAATTTTCGCAATTCATCTTTTTCGACAAGTTCTTATATCCTACCGGCCAGAAGACAAACTAAACACGATTTTATAGACACTAGCGCCCTCTGCCGGCCAGACGCAAAACTTAACACGGTTTTATAGACACTAGCGCCCTCTGCGGGCCAGATGTCAAACTTGACACGAATTTACAGACACTAGCGCCCTCTGCCGGCCAGACGCCAAACTTGACACGGTTTTACAGACACTAGCGCCCTCTGCCGGCCAGACGCCAAACTTGACACGGTTTTATAGACACTAGCGCCCCCTGCCGGCCAAACTTAACACGGTGTTTTTTTTTCATCATTATTACTATCTTCATAAAACTTTTATATAACACACCTCGCACGGCTTCTACATACAAAACATCTTCATTCAATTTTCGCAATTCATCTTTTTCGACAAGTTCTTATATCCTACCGGCCAGAAGACAAAATAAACACGGTTCTATAGACACTAGCGCCCTCTGCCGGCCAAACGCCAAACGTAACACGGTTTTACAGACACTAGCGCCACCTGCCGGCCAGAAGACAAACTAAACATCTAATTTCATAATACTTGGGTTTTCATAACTATTACTATTTTCATACAACTTTTATATAACACACCTCGGACGGCTTCTACATACAAAATATCTCCATTCAATTTTCGCAATTCATCTTTTTCGACAAGTTCTTATATCCTACCGGCCAGAAGACAAACTAAACACGATTTTATAGACACTAGCGCCCTCTGCCGGCCAGACGCAAAACTTAACACGGTTTTATAAACACTAGCGCCCTCTGCCGACCAGATGCCAAACTTGACACGAATTTACAGACACTAGCGCCCTCTGCCAGCCAGACGCCAAATTTGACACGGTTTTATAGACACTAGCGCCACCTGCCGGCCAAACTTGACACGGTTTTATAGACACTAGCGCCCTCTGCCGGCCAGAAGCCACACTCAACACGGTTTTATAGACACTAGTGCCACCTGCCGGCCAGACGCCAGACTTGACACGGTTTTATAGACACGATTTTTTTTTTCGTTATTATTACTATTTCATGCAACTTTTATATGTTACACCTCGAACAGTTTCTATTCTCATAAAACTTTAAACTAACCTAACCTAACCTAACGTAACCTAACCTAACCTAACCTAACCTAACCTAACCTCATCTAACCTAACCTAACCTAACCTAACCTAACCTAACCTAACCTAACCTAACCTAACCTAACCTAACCTAACCTAACCTATCCTAACCTAACCTAAGCTAACCTATTTTTTAGTGTGGATGGGCAAATCTTCATAATACCAATCAGAAAGTGTCCCAGATGTGCATCGCTTCACACAACCTAACCTAACAGACGTCTATCTCTTTATTTTTGGACAAGTACCTATATCGAGCGGCAATCTAATTTCATAATACTTTTTTCCATTTGTATTACTATTTTCATACTTTTTTTATATGTTACACCTCGGACGGCTTCTACATACAAAACATCTCCATTCAATTTTCGCAATTCATCTTTTTCGACAAGTTCTTATATCCTACCGGCCAGAAGACAAACTAAACACGATTTTATAGACACTAGCGCCCTCTGCCGGCCAGACGCAAAACTTAACACGGTTTTATAGACACTAGCGCCCTCTGCGGGCCAGATGTCAAACTTGACACGAATTTACAGACACTAGCGCCCTCTGCCGGCCAGACGCCAAACTTGACACGGTTTTACAGACACTAGCGCCCTCTGCCGGCCAGACGCCAAACTTGACACGGTTTTATAGACACTAGCGCCCCCTGCCGGCCAAACTTAACACGGTGTTTTTTTTTCATCATTATTACTATCTTCATAAAACTTTTATATAACACACCTCGCACGGCTTCTGCATACAAAACATCTCCATTCAATTTTCGCAATTCATCTTTTTCGACAAGTTCTTATATCCTACCGGCCAGAAGACAAAATAAACACGGTTTTATAGACACTAGCGCCCTCTGACGGCCAAACGCCAAACGTAACACGGTTTTACAGACACTAGCGCCACCTGCCGGCCAGAAGACAAACTAAACATCTAATTTCATAATACTTGGGTTTTCATAACTATTACTATTTTCATACAACTTTTATATAACACACCTCGGACGGCTTCTACATACAAAATATCTCCATTCAATTTTCGCAATTCATCTTTTTCGACAAGTTCTTATATCCTACCGGCCAGAAGACATACTAAACACGATTTTATAGACACTAGCGCCCTCTGCCGGCCAGACGCAAAACTTAACACGGTTCTATAGACACTAGCGCCCTCTGCCGCCCAAATGCCAAACTTGACACGAATTTACAGACACTAGCGCCCTCTGCCGGCCAGACGCCAAACTTGACACGGTTTGACAGACACTAGCGCCCTCTGCCGGCCAAACTTAACACGGTTTTATAAACACTAGCGCCCTCTGCCGGCCAGAAGCCACACTTAACACGGTTTTATAGACACTAGCGCCACCTGCCGGCCAGACGCCAGACTTGACACGGTTTTATAGACACGATTTTTTTTTTTTCGTTATTATTACTATTTCATGCAACTTTTATATGTTACACCTCGAACAGTTTCTATTCTCATAAAACTTTAAACTAACCTAACCTAACCTAACCTAATCTAACCTAACGTAACCTAACCTAACCTAACCTAACCTAACCTAACCTAACCTAACCTAACCTAATCTAACCTAACCTAACCTAACCTAACCTAACCTAACCTAACCTAACCTTACCTATCCTAACCTAACCTTTTTTTTAGTGTGGATGGGCAAATCTTCATAATACCAATCAGAAAGTGTCCCAGATGTGCATCGCTTCACACAACCTAACCTAACATACATCTATTTCTTTATTTTTGGACATGTACCTATATCGAGCGGCAATCTAATTTCATAATACTTTTTTCCCTTTGTATTACTATTTTCATACTTTTTTTATATGTTACACCTCGGACGGCTTCTACATACAAAACATCTCCATTCAATTTTCGCAATTCATCTTTTTCGACAAGTTCTTATATCCTACCGGCCAGAAGACAAACTAAACACGGTTTCATAGACACTAGCGCCCTCTGCCGGCCAAACGCCAAACTTAACACGGTTTTACAGACACTAGCGCCACCTGCCGGCCAGAAGACAAACTAAACATCTAATTTCATAATACTTGGGTTTTCATAATTATTACTATTTTCATACAACTTTTATATAACACACATCGGACGGCTTCTACATACAAAATATCTCCATTCAGTTTTCGCAATTCATCTTTTTCGACAAGTTCTTATATCCTACCGGCCAGAAGACAAACTAAAACATCTCCATAAAAAATATAATTTCATAATACTTCATTTTCCATTATTATCACTAATTTCATACAACTTTTATATAATACACCTCGTACGTTCGTACATCGAGCGGCGATCTAATGTCATAATACTTTTTTCCGTTATTGTTAATATTTTCCATAACACTTTTATATAATATACCTCGAACGACTTATACATACAAAACATCTCCATTCAATTTTCACAATTCATTTTCTTCCGAAAATTTCCTATATCAAGAGGAATATAGTTTCATAATACTTCATTTTCAGCTAGAAAAACTTTTTTGAGTTTTAAGGCTGATTTTTGAGTTTTTCTAGCTATCTTTCGCGTTTTATAGCTAATTTTTGGGTTTTTATGGCTAATTTTTGGGATTTATGGCTAATTTTTGGGTTTTTATGGCTATTCTTTGAGTTTTTCTAACTAATTTTTGGGTTTTATTGCTAATTTTTGGGTTTGTCTGGCAAATGTCTGGGTTTTTCTGCTAATTTTTGGGTTTTACGGCTAATTTTTGAGTTTTTCTAGCTAAATTTTGGGTTTTTCTAGCTTATTTCTGGGTTTTATGTGTAGTTTTTGAGTTTTTCCAGCTAATTTTTGAGTTTTTTTGGCGAATTTCCGGGTTTTATGGCTAATTTTTGAATTTTTCTAGCTAATTTTTGAGTTTTTTTGTCTAATTTTCAGTTTTATGGCTAATTTTTGGGTTTTTCTGACAATTTTTGGGTTTTTGTGGCTAATTTCTGAGTTTTTCTAGCTGAATTTTGGGTTTTTCTGGCTAATTTTTGGGTTTTATTGCTAATTTTCGGGTTTGTCTGGCAAATTTTTGGGTTTTTCTGGCTAATTTTTGAGTTTTTCTAGGCAATTTTTGAAATTTTCTATCTAATTTTTGGGTTTTCTAGCTAATTTTTGAGTTTTATGGCTAATTTATTTTTTCTAGCTAATTTTTTTTTCTGGCTAATTTTTGGGTTTCATGGCGAATTTTTAAGTTTTTTTGGCTAAGTTTTGGGTTTGTCTGGCAAATTTTTGGGTTTTTCTGGCTAATTTTTGGGTTTTATTGCTAATTTTTGAGTTTTCCTAGCTGAATTTTGGGTTTTTCTAGCTTATTTTCGGGTTTTGTGGCTAGTTTTTGAGTTTTTCTAGCTAATTTTTGAGTTATTCTGGCTAATTTTTGGGTTTTATGGCTAATTTTCGAGTTTATCCAGCTAATTTTTGAGTTTTTTGTGCTAATTTTTGGTTTTATGGCTAATTTTTGGGGTTTTCTGACAATTTTTGGGTTTTTCTGGCTAAATTTTGGGTTTTATGGCTAGTTTTTGGGTTTTTATGGCTAATTTTTGAGTTTTTCCAACTAATTTTTGGGTTTTATAGCTAATTTTCCATTTTTGTGGCTAATTTTTGAGTTTTTCTGGCTAATTTTTGAGTTTTATTGCTAATTTTGGGTTTTTCTGACAATTTTTGGGTTTTTGTGGCTAATTTCTGAGTTTTTCTGGCTAATTTTCGAGTTTTTCTGGCTAATTTTTGAGTTTTTTTAGCTAATTTTTCAGTTTTTATAGCTAGTTTCAGAGTTTTTTGGCTAATTTTTGGGTTTTATGGCTAATTTTCGGGTTTTTTTGACAATTTTTGGGTTTTTGTGGCTAATTTCTGAGTTTTCCTAGCTAATTTTTTAGTTTTTCTAGCTAAATTTTGGGTTTTTCTGGCAAATTTTTGGGTTTTATGGCTAATTTTTGAGTTTTTCTGGATGAATTTTGGGTTTTTCTGGCTAATTTTTGAGTTTTTCTTGCTAAATTTTGGGTTTTTCTGGCTAAGTTTTGGGTTTTATGGCTAATTTTTAAGATTTATTGGCTAATTTTTGAGTTTTTCTAGCTAAATTTTGGGTTTTTCTGGCAAATTTTTGGGTTTTATGGCTAATTTTTGAGTTTTTCTGGCTGAATTTTGGGTTTTTCTGGCTAATTTTTGAGTTTTTCTTGCTAAATTCTGGGTTTTTCTGGCTAAGTTTTGGGTTTTATGGCTAATTTTTAAGATTTATTGGCTAATTTTTGAGTTTTTCTGGCTAAATTTTGGGTTTTTCTGGCTAATTTTTGGGTTTTATGACTAATTTTTGGGTTTTTCTAGCAAATTTTTGAGTATTTCTATCTAATTTTTGGGTTTTCTAGCTAATTTTTGAGTTTTTCTATCTGATTGTTGGGTTTTTGTGGCTAATTTCTGAGTTTTCCTAGCTAATTTTTGAGTTTTTCTAGCTATGTTTTGGGTTTTTCTGGCAAATTTTTGGGTTTTATGGCTAATTTTTTTATTTTTTCTAGCTAATTTTTTTTTCTGGCTAATTTTTGGGTTTCATGGCTCATTTTTGAGTTTTTTTGGCTATTTTATGGGTTTTTCTAGCTAATTTTCGAGTTTTTCTGGCTAATTTTTGAGTTTTATGACTAATTTTCGAGTTTTTTTAGCTACTTCCTGAGTTTTTCTGTGTGACTTTTGGGTTTTATGGCTAATTTTTGGGTTTTTCTGGCTATAAAACCCAATAATTATTTAGAAAAACTCAGAGATTAGCCATAAAACCCAAAAATTAGCCATAAAACTCAAAAATTAGCCAGAAAACCCAAAATTTAGCTAGAAAAACTTTTTTGAGTTTTTATGGCTGATTTTTGAGTTTTTCTAGCTATCTTTCGCGTTTTATAGCTAATTTTTGGGTTTTTTTTGGCTAATTTTTGGGTTTTGTGGCTAATTTTTGAGTTTTTCTGGCTAAATTTTGGGTTTTATTGCTAATTTTTGGGTATGTCTGGCAAATTTTTGGGTTTTTCTGGCTAATTTTTGGGTTTTATGGCTAATTTTTGAGATTTTTTGGCTAATTTTTGAGTTTTTCTTGCTAAATTTTGGGTTTTTCTGGCTAATTCTTGGGTTTTATGGCTAATTTTTGAGATTTATTGGCTAATTTTTGGGTTTTTCTGGCTAATTTTTGGGTTTTATGGCTAATTTTTGGGTTTTCTGGCTAATTTTCGAGTTTTTCTAGCTAATTTTTGAGTTTTCCTGTCTAAGTTCTGGGTTTTATGGCTAATTTTTGGGTTTTCCCGACAATTTTTAGGTTTTTGTGGCTGATTTCTGAGTTTTCCTAGCTTATTTTTGAGTTTTTCTAGCTAAATTTCGAGTTTTTCTGGCAAATTTCTGGGTTTTATGGCTAATTTTTTTATTTTTTCTAGCTAATTTTTTTTTCTGGTTAATTTTTGGGTTTCATGGCTAATTTTCGAGTTTTTTTGGCTAAATTTTGGGTTTTTCTAGCTAACTCTTGAGTTTTTCTGGCTAATTTTTGGGTTTTATCTTACCTAACCTAACCTAACCTAACCTAACAGACGTCTATCCCTTTATTTTTGGACAAGTACCTATATCGAGCGGCAATCTAATTTCATAATACTTTTTTCCATTTGTATTACTATTTTCATACTTTTTTTATATGTTACACCTCGGACGGCTTCTACATACAAAACATCTCCATTCAATTTTCGCAATTCATCTTTTTCGACAAGTTCTTATATCCTACCGGCCAGAAGACAAACTAAACACGATTTTATAGACACTAGCGCCCTCTGCCGGCCAGACGCAAAACTTAACACGGTTTTATAGACACTAGCGCCCTCTGCCGGCCAAATGCCAAACTTGACACGAATTTACAGACACTAGCGCCCTCTGCCGGCCAGACGCCAAAATTGACACGGTTTGACAGACACTAGCGCTCTCTGCCGGCCAAACTTAACACGGTTTTATAAACACTAGCGCCCTCTGCCGGCCAGAAGCCACACTTAACACGGTTTCATAGACACTAGCGCCCTCTGCCGGCCAAACGCCAAACTTAACACGGTTTTACAGACACTAGCGCCACCTGCCGGCCAGAAGACAAACTAAACATCTAATTTCATAATACTTGGGTTTTCATAATTATTACTATTTTCATACAACTTTTATATAACACACCTCGGACGGCTTCTACATACAAAATATCTCCATTCAATTTTCGCAATTCATCTTTTTCGACAAGTTCTTATATCCCACCGGCCAGAAGACAAACTAAACACGATTTTATAGACACTAGCGCCCTCTGCCGGCCAGACGCAAAACTTAACACGGTTTTATAAACACTAGCGCCCTCTGCCGACCAGATGCCAAACTTGACACGAATTTACAGACACTAGCGCCCTCTGCCGGCCAGACGCCAAATTTGACACGGTTTTATAAACACTAGCGCCCCCTGCCGGCCAAACTTAACACGGTGTTTTTTTTTTTCATCATTATTACTATCTTCATAAAACTTTTATATAACACACCTCGAACGGCTTCTACATACAAAACATCTCCATTCAATTTTCGAAATTCATCTTTTTCGACAAGTTCTTATATCCTACTGGCCAGAAGACAAACTAAACACGGTTTTATAAACACTAGCGCCCTCTGCCGGCCAAACGCCAAACTTAACACGGTTTTACATACACTATCGCCACCTGCCGGCCAGAAGACTAACTAAACATCTAATTTCATAATACTTGGGTTTTCATAATTATTACTATTTTCATACAACTTTTATATAACACACCTCGGACGGCTTCTACATACAAAATATCTCCATTCAATTTTCGCAATTCATCTTTTTCGACAAGTTCTTATATCCTACCGGCCAGAAGACAAACTAAACCCGATTTTATAGACACTAGCGCCCTCTGCCGGCCAGACGCAAAACTTAACACGGTTCTATAGACACTAGCGCCACCTGCCGGCCAGACGCCAGACTTGACACGGTTTTATAGACACGATTTTTTTTTTTTCGTTATTATTACTATTTCATGCAACTTTTATATGTTACACCTCGAACAGTTTCTATTCTCATAAAACTTTAAACTAACCTAACCTAACCTAACCTAATCTAACTTAACGTAACCTAACCTAACCTAACCTAACCTAACCTAACCTAACCTAATCTAACCTAACCTAACCTAACCTAACCTAACCTAACCTAACCTAACCTAACCTTACCTATCCTAACCTAACCTTTTTTTTAGTGTGGATGGGCAAATCTTCATAATACCCATCAGAAAGTGTCCCAGATGTGCATCGCTTCACACAACCTAACCTAACATACATCTATTTCTTTATTTTTGGACATGTACCTATATCGAGCGGCAATCTAATTCCATAATACTTTTTTCCCTTTGTATTACTATTTTCATACTTTTTTCATATGTTACACCTCGGACGGCTTCTACATACAAAACATCTCCATTCAATTTTCGCAATTCATCTTTTTCGACAAGTTCTTATATCCTACCGGCCAGAAGATAAACTAAACACGGTTTCATAGACACTAGCGCCCTCTGCCGGCCAAACGCCAAACTTAACACGGTTTTACAGACACTAGCGCCACCTGCCGGCCAGAAGACAAACTAAACATCTAATTTCATAATACTTGGGTTTTCATAATTATTACTATTTTCATACAACTTTTATATAACACACATCGGACGGCTTCTACATACAAAATATCTCCATTCAATTTTCGCAATTCATCTTTTTCGACAAGTTCTCATATCCTACCGGCCAGAAGACAAACTAAAACATCTCCATAAAAAATATAATTTCATAATACTTCATATTCCATTATTATCACTAATTTCATACAACTTTTATATAATACACCTCGTACGTTCGTACATCGAGCGGCGATCTAATGTCATAATACTTTTTTCCGTTATTGTTAATATTTTCCATAACACTTTTATATAATATACCTCGAACGACTTATACATACAAAACATCTCCATTCAATTTTCACAATTCATTTTCTTCCGAAAAGTTCCTATATCAAGAGGAATATAGTTTCATAATACTTCATTTTTCATTATTATCACTAATTTCATACAACTTTTATATAATACACCTCGTATGTTCGTACATCGAGCGGCGATCTAATTTCATAATACTTTTTTTCCGTTATTGAGTTTTTCTGGCAAATTTTTGGGTTTTATGGCTAATTTTTTTATTTTTTCTAGCTAATTTTTTTTTCTGGCTAATTTTTGGGTTTTTTTAGCTACTTTCTGAGTTTTTCTGTGCGATTTTTGGGTTTTATGGCTTATTTTTGGGGTTTTCTGGCTATAAAACCCAAAAATTAGTTAGAAAAACTCAAAGATTAGCCATAAAAACCCAAAACTTAGCCAGAAAACCCAAAATTCAGCTAGAAAAACTTTTTTGAGTTTTAAGGCTGATTTTTGAGTTTTTCTAGCTATCTTTCGCGTTTTATAGCTAATTTTTGGGTTTTTATGGCTAATTTTTGGAATTTATGGCTAATTTTTGGGTTTTTATGGCTATTCTTTGAGTTTTTCTAACTAATTTTTGGGTTTTATTGCTAATTTTTGGGTTTGTCTGGCAAATTTTTGGGTTTTTCTGCTAATTTTTGGGTTTTACGGCTAATTTTTGAGTTTTTCTAGCTAAATTTTGGGTTTTTCTAGCTTATTTCTGGGTTTTATGTGTAGTTTTTGAGTTTTTCCAGCTAATTTTTGAGTTTTTTTGGCGAATTTTCGGGTTTTATGGCTAATTTTTGAATTTTTCTAGCTAATTTTTGAGTTTTTTTTGTCTAATTTTTAGTTTTATGGCTAATTTTCGTGTTTTTCTGACAATTTTTGGGTTTTTGTGGCTAATTTCTGAGTTTTTCTAGCTAAATTTTGGGTTTTTCTGGCTAATTTTTGAGTTTTATTGCTAATTTTCGGGTTTGTCTGGCAAATTTTTGGGTTTTTCTGGCTAATTTTTGAGTTTTTCTAGGCAATTTTTGAAATTTTCTTTCTAATTTTTGGGTTTTCTAGCTAATTTTTGAGTTTTATGGCTAATTTATTTATTTTTTCTAACTAATTTTTTTTTCTGGCTAATTTTTGGGTTTCATGGCGAATTTTTAAGTTTTTTTGTCTAAGTTTTGGGTTTGTCTGGCAAGTTTTTGGGTTTTTCTGGCTAATTTTTGGGTTTTATTGCTAATTTTTGAGTTTTCCTAGCTAAATTTTGGGTTTTTCTAGCTTATTTTTGGGTTTTGTGGCTAGTTTTTGAGTTTTTTTAGCTAATTTTTGAGTTATTCTGGCTAATTTTTGGGTTTTATGGCTAATTTTATAGTTTATCCAGCTAATTTTTGAGTTTTTTGTGCTAATTTTTGGTTTTATGGTTAATTTTTGGCGTTTTCTGACAATTTTTGGGTTTTTCTGGCTGAATTTTGGGTTTTATGGCTAGTTTTTGGGTTTTTATGGCTAATTTTTGAGTTTTTCCAACTAATTTTTGGGTTTTATAGCTAATTTTTCATTTTTGTGGCTAATTTTTGAGTTTTTCTGGCTAATTTTTGAGTTTTATTGCTAATTTTGGGTTTTTCTGACAATTTTTGGGTTTTTGTGGCTAATTTCTGAGTTTTTCTGGCTAATTTTCGAGTTTTTCTGGCTAATTTTTGAGTTTTTTTAGCTAATTTTTCAGTTTTTATAGCTAGTTTCAGAGTTTTTTTGGCTAATTTTTGGGTTTTATGGCTAATTTTCGGGTTTTTTTGACAATTTTTGGGTTTTTGTGGCTAATTTCTGAGTTTTCCTAGCTAATTTTTTAGTTTTTCTAGCTAAATTTTGGGTTTTTCTGGCAAATTTTTGTGTTTTATGGCTAATTTTTGAGTTTTTCTGGCTGAATTTTGGGTTTTTCTGGCTAATTTTTGAGTTTTTCTTGCTAAATTTTGGGTTTTTCTGGCTAAGTTTTGGGTTTTATGGCTAATTTTTGAGTTTTTTTGGCTAAATTTCGGGTTTTTCTAGCTACTTCTTGAGTTTCTCTCGCTAATTTTTGGGTTTTATGGCTAATTTTTAAGATTTATTGGCTAATTTTTGAGTTTTTCTGGCTAAATTTTGGGTTTTTCTGGCTAATTTTTGGGTTTTATGACTAATTTTTGGGTTTTTCTAGCAAATTTTTGAGTATTTCTACCTAATTTTTGGGTTTTCTAGCTAATTTTTGAGTTTTTCTATCTGATTGTTGGGTTTTTGTGGCTAATTTCTGAGTTTTCCTAGCTAATTTTTGAGTTTTTTTAGCTATATTTTGGGTTTTTCTGGCAAATTTTTGGGTTTTATGGCTAATTTTTTTATTTTTTCTAGCTAATTTTTTATTTCTGGCTAATTTTTGGGTTTCATGGCTCATTTTTGAGTTTTTTTGGCTATTTTTTGGGTTTTTCTAGCTAATTTTCGAGTTTTTCTGGCTAATTTTTGGGTTTTATGACTAATTTTCGAGTTTTTTTAGCTACTTTCTGAGTTTTTCTGTGTGACTTTTGGGTTTTATGGCTAATTTTTGGGTTTTTCTGGCTATAAAACCCAATAATTATTTAGAAAAACTCAGAGATTAGCCATAAAAACCCAAAAATTAGCCATAAAACTCAAAAATTAGCCAGAAAACCCAAAATTTAGCTAGAAAAACTTTTTTGAGTTTTTATGGCAGATTTTTGAGTTTTTCTAGCTATCTTTCGCGTTTTATAGCTAATTTTTGGGTTTTTATGGCTAATTTTTGGGTTTTGTGGCTAATTTTTGAGTTTTTCTGGCTAATTTTTGGGTTTTATGGCTAATTTTTGAGATTTTTTGGCTAATTTTTGAGTTTTTCTTGCTAAATTTTGGGTTATTCTGGCTAATTCTTGGGTTTTATGGCTAATTTTTGAGATTTATTGGCTAATTTTTGGGTTTTTCTGGCTAATTTTTGGGTTTTATGGCTAATTTTTGGGTTTTCTGGCTAATTTTCGAGTTTTTCTAGCTAATTTTTGAGTTTTCCTGTCTAAGTTCTGGGTTTTATGGCTAATTTTTGGGTTTTCCTGACAATTTTGAGGTTTTTGTGGCTAATTTCTGAGTTTTCCTAGCTTATTTTTGAGTTTTTCTAGCTGAATTTCGAGTTTTTCTGGCAAATTTCTGGGTTTTATGGCTAATTTTTTTATTTTTTCTAGCTAATTTTTTTTTCTGGTTAATTTTTGGGTTTCATGGCTAATTTTCGAGTTTTTTTGGCTAAATTTTGGGTTTTTCTAGCTAACTCTTGAGTTTTTCTGGCTAATTTTTGGGTTTTATCTTACCTAACCTAACCTAACCTAACCTAACAGACGTCTATCTCTTTATTTTTGGACAAGTACCTATATCGAGCGGCAATCTAATTTCATAATACTTTTTTCCATTTGTATTACTATTTTCATACTTTTTTTATATGTTACAACTCGGGCGGCTTCTACATACAAAACATCTCCATTCAATTTTCGCAATTCATCTTTTTCGACAAGTTCTTATATCCTACCGGCCAGAAGACAAACTAAACACGATTTTATAGACACTAGCGCCCTCTGCCGGCCAGACGCAATACTTAACACGGTTTTATAGACACTAGCGCCCTCTGCCGGCCAAATGCCAAACTTGACACGAATTTACAGACACTAGCGCCCTCTGCCGGCCAGACGCCAAAATTGACACGGTTTGACAGACACTAGCGCTCTCTGCCGGCCAAACTTAACACGGTTTTATAAACACTAGCGCCCTCTGCCGGCCAGAAGCCACACTTAACACGGTTTTATAGACACTAGCGCCACCTACCGGTCAGACGCCAGACTTGACACGGTTTTATAGACACGATTTTTTTTTCGTTATTATTACTATTTCATGCAACTTTTATATGTTACACCTCGAACAGTTCCTATTCTCATAAAACTTTAAACTAACCTAACCTAACCTAACCTAACCTAACGTAACCTAACCTAAACTAACCTAACCTAACCTAACCTAACCTAACCTAACCTGATCTAACCTAACCTAACCTAACCTAACGTAACCTAACCTTACCTATCCTAACCTAACCTTTTTTTTAGTGTGGATGGGCAAATCTTCATAATACCAATCAGAAAGTGTCCCAGATGTGCATCGCTTCACACAACCTAACCTAACATACATCTATTTCTTTATTTTTGGACAAGTACCTATATCGAGCGGCAATCTAATTTCATAATACTTTTTTCCCTTTGTATTACTATTTTCATACTTTTTTTATATGTTACACCTCGGACGGCTTCTACATACAAAACATCTCCATTCAATTTTCGCAATTCATCTTTTTCGACAAGTTCTTATATCCTACCGTCCAGAAGACAAACTAAACACGGTTTCATAGACACTAGCGCCCTCTGCCGGCCAAACGCCAAACTTAACACGGTTTTACAGACACTAGCGCCACCTGCCGGCCAGAAGACAAACTAAACATCTAATTTCATAATACTTGGGTTTTCATAATTATTACTATTTTCATACAACTTTTATATAACACACATCGGACGGCTTCTACATACAAAATATCTCCATTCAATTTTCGCAATTCATCTTTTTCGACAAGTTCTTATATCCTACCGGCCAGAAGACAAACTAAAACATCTCCATAAAAAATATAATTTCATAATACTTCATTTTCCATTATTATCACTAATTTCATACAACTTTTATATAATACACCTCGTACGTTCGTACATCGAGCGGCGATCTAATGTCATAATACTTTTTTCCGTTATTGTTAATATTTTCCATAACACTTTTATATAATATACCTCGAACGACTTATACATACAAAACATCTCCATTCAATTTTCACAATTCATTTTTTTCCGAAAAGTTCCTATATCAAGAGGAATATAGTTTCATAATACTTCATTTTTCATTATTATCACTAATTTCATACAACTTTTATATAATACACCTCGTATGTTCGTACATCGAGCGGCGATCTAATTTCATAATACTTTTTTTCCGTTATTGAGTTTTTCTGGCAAATTTTTGGGTTTTATGGCTAATTTTTTTATTTTCTCTAGCTAATTTTTTTTTCTGGCTAATTTTTGGGTTTTTTTAGCTACTTTCTGAGTTTTTCTGTGCGATTTTTGGGTTTTATGGCTTATTTTTGGGTTTTTCTGGCTATAAAACCCAAAAATTAGTTAGAAAAACTCAAAGATTAGCCATAAAAACCCAAAACTTAGCCAGAAAACTCAAAATTCAGCTAGAAAAACTTTTTTGAGTTTTAAGGCTGATTTTTGAGTTTTTCTAGCTATCTTTCGCGTTTTATAGCTAATTTTTGGGTTTTTATGGCTAATTTTTGGGATTTATGGCTAATTTTTGGGTTTTTATGGCTATTCTTTGAGTTTTTCTAACTAATTTTTGGGTTTTATTGCTAATTTTTTGTTTGTCTGGCAAATTTTTGGGTTTTTCTGCTAATTTTTGGGTTTTACGGCTAATTTTTGAGTTTTTCTAGCTAAATTTTGGGTTTTTCTAGCTTATTTCTGGGTTTTCTGTGTAGTTTTTGAGTTTTTCCAGCTAATTTTCGGGTTTGTTTGGCAAATTTTTGGGTTTTTCTGGCTAATTTTTGAGTTTTTCTAGGCAATTTTTGAAATTTTCTTTCTAATTTTTGGGTTTTCTAGCTAATTTTTGAGTTTTATGGCTAATTTATTTATTTTTTCTAGCTAATTTTTTTTTCTGGCTAATTTTTGGGTTTCATGGCGAATTTTTAAGTTTTTTTGGCTAAGTTTTGGGTTTGTCTGGCAAATTTTTGGGTTTTTCTGGCTAATTTTTGGGTTTTATTGCTAATTTTTGAGTTTTCCTAGCTAAATTTTGGGTTTTTCTAGCTTATTTTTGGGTTTTGTGGCTAGTTTTTGAGTTTTTCTAGCTAATTTTTGAGTTATTCTGGCTAATTTTTGGGTTTTATGGCTAATTTTCGAGTTTATCCAGCTAATTTTTGAGTTTTTTGTGCTAATTTTTGGTTTTATGGCTAATTTTTGGGGTTTTCTGACAATTTTTGGGTTTTTCTGGCTAAATTTTGGGTTTTATGGCTAGTTTTTGGGTTTTTATGGCTAATTTTTGAGTTTTTCCAACTAATTTTTGGGTTTTATAGCTAATTTTCCATTTTTGTGACTAATTTTTGAGTTTTTCTGGCTAATTTTTGAGTTTTATTGCTAATTTTGGGTTTTTCTGACAATTTTTGGGTTTTTGTGGCTAATTTCTGAGTTTTTCTGGCTAATTTTCGAGTTTTTCTGGCTAATTTTTGAGTTTTTTTAGCTAATTTTTCAGTTTTTATAGCTAGTTTCAGAGTTTTTTTGGCTAATTTTTGGGTTTTATGGCTAATTTTCGGGTTTTTTTGACAATTTTTGGGTTTTTGTGGCTAATTTCTGAGTTTTCCTAGCTAATTTTTTAGTTTTTCTAGCTAAATTTTGGGTTTTTCTGGCAAATTTTTGGGTTTTATGGCTAATTTTTGAGTTTTTCTTGCTGAATTTTGGGTTTTTCTGGCTAATTTTTGAGTTTTTCTTGCTAAATTTTGGGTTTTTCTGGCTAAGTTTTGGGTTTTATGGCTAATTTTTAAGATTTATTGGCTAATTTTTGAGTTTTTCTGGCTAAATTTTGGGTTTTCTGGCTAATTTTTGGGTTTTATGACTAATTTTTGGGTTTTTCTGGCTAATTTTTGAGTTTTTCTGGCTAAATTTTGGGTTTTTCTGGCTAATTTTTGGGTTTCATGGCTAATTTTTGAGTTTTTTTGGCTAAATTTCGGGTTTTTCTAGCTACTTCTTGAGTTTCTCTGGCTAATTTTTGGGTTTTATGGCTAATTTTTAAGATTTATTGGCTAATTTTTGAGTTTTTCTGGCTAAATTTTGGGTTTTTCTGGCTAATTTTTGGGTTTTATGACTAATTTTTGGGTTTTTCTAGCAAATTTTTGAGTATTTCTATCTAATTTTTGGGTTTTCTAGCTAATTTTTGAGTTTTTCTATCTGATTGTTGGGTTTTTGTGGCTAATTTCTGAGTTTTCCTAGCTAATTTTTGAGTTTTTTTAGCTATATTTTGGATTTTCTGGCAAATTTTTGGGTTTTATGGCTAATTTTTTTTTCTGGCTAATTTTTGGGTTTCATGGCTCATTTTTGAGTTTTTTTGGCTATTTTTTGGGTTTTTCTAGCTAATTTTCGAGTTTTTCTGGCTAATTTTTGGGTTTTATGACTAATTTTCGAGTTTTTTTAGCTACTTTCTGAGTTTTTCTGTGTGACTTTTGGGTTTTATGGCTAACTCAGGGATTAGCCATAAAAACCCAAAAATTAGCCATAAAACTCAAAAATTAGCCAGGAAACCCAAAATTTAGCTAGAAAAACTTTTTTGAGTTTTTATGGCAGATTTTTGAGTTTTTCTAGCTATCTTTCGCGTTTTATAGCTAATTTTTGGGTTTTTATGGCTAATTTTTGGGTTTTGTGGCTAATTTTTGAGTTTTTCTGGCTAATTTTTGGGTTTTATGGCTAATTTTTGAGATTTTTTGGCTAATTTTTGAGTTTTTCTTGCTAAATTTTGGGTTTTTCTGGCTAATTCTTGTGTTTTATGGCTAATTTTTGAGATTTATTGGCTAATTTTTGGGTTTTTCTGGCTAATTTTTGGGTTTTATGGCTAATTTTTGGGTTTTCTGGCTAATTTTCGAGTTTTTCTAGCTAATTTTTGAGTTTTCCCGTCTAAGTTCTGGGTTTTATGGCTAATTTTTGGGTTTTCCTGACAATTTTGAGGTTTTTGTGGCTAATTTCTGAGTTTTCCTAGCTTATTTTTGAGTTTTTCTAGCTGAATTTCGAGTTTTTCTGGCAAATTTCTGGGTTTTATGGCTAATTTTTTTATTTTTTCTAGCTAATTTTTTTTTCTGGTTAATTTTTGGGTTTCATGGCTAATTTTCGAGTTTTTTTGGCTAAATTTTGGGTTTTTCTAGCTAACTCTTGAGTTTTTCTGGCTAATTTTTGGGTTTTATCTTACCTAACCTAACCTAACCTAACCTAACAGACGTCTATCTCTTTATTTTTGGACAAGTACCTATATCGAGCGGCAATCTAATTTCATAATACTTTTTTCCATTTGTATTACTATTTTCATACTTTTTTTATATGTTACAACTCGGGCGGCTTCTACATACAAAACATCTCCATTCAATTTTCGCAATTCATCTTTTTCGACAAGTTCTTATATCCTACCGGCCAGAAGACAAACTAAACACGATTTTATAGACACTAGCGCCCTCTGCCGGCCAGACGCAATACTTAACACGGTTTTATAGACACTAGCGCCCTCTGCCGGCCAAATGCCAAACTTGACACAAATTTACAGACACTAGCGCCCTCTGCCGGCCAGACGCCTAAATTGACACGGTTTGACAGACACTAGCGCTCTCTGCCGGCCAAACTTAACACGGTTTTATAAACACTAGCGCCCTCTGCCGGCCAGAAGCCACACTTAACACGGTTTTATAGACACTAGCGCCACCTACCGGTCAGACGCCAGACTTGACACGGTTTTATAGACACGATTTTTTTTTCGTTATTATTACTATTTCATGCAACTTTTATATGTTACACCTCGAACAGTTCCTATTCTCATAAAACTTTAAACTAACCTAACCTAACCTAACCTAACCTAACGTAACCTAACCTAACCTAACCTAACCTAACCTAACCTAACCTAACCTAACCTGATCTAACCTAACCTAACCTAACCTAACGTAACCTAACCTTACCTATCCTAACCTAACCTTTTTTTTAGTGTGGATGGGCAAATCTTCATAATACCAATCAGAAAGTGTCCCAGATGTGCATCGCTTCACACAACCTAACCTAACATACATCTATTTCTTTATTTTTGGACAAGTACCTATATCGAGCGGCAATCTAATTTCATAATACTTTTTTCCCTTTGTATTACTATTTTCATACTTTTTTTATATGTTACACCTCGGACGGCTTCTACATACAAAACATCTCCATTCAATTTTCGCAATTCATCTTTTTCGACAAGTTCTTATATCCTACCGTCCAGAAGACAAACTAAACACGGTTTCATAGACACTAGCGCCCTCTGCCGGCCAAACGCCAAACTTAACACGGTTTTACAGACACTAGCGCCACCTGCCGGCCAGAAGACAAACTAAACATCTAATTTCATAATACTTGGGTTTTCATAATTATTACTATTTTCATACAACTTTTATATAACACACATCGGACGGCTTCTACATACAAAATATCTCCATTCAATTTTCGCAATTCATCTTTTTCGACAAGTTCTTATATCCTACCGGCCAGAAGACAAACTAAAACATCTCCATAAAAAATATAATTTCATAATACTTCATTTTCCATTATTATCACTAATTTCATACAACTTTTATATAATACACCTCGTACGTTCGTACATCGAGCGGCGATCTAATGTCATAATACTTTTTTCCGTTATTGTTAATATTTTCCATAACACTTTTATATAATATACCTCGAACGACTTATACATACAAAACATCTCCATTCAATTTTCACAATTCATTTTTTTCCGAAAAGTTCCTATATCAAGAGGAATATAGTTTCATAATACTTCATTTTTCATTATTATCACTAATTTCATACAACTTTTATATAATACACCTCGTATGTTCGTACATCGAGCGGCGATCTAATTTCATAATACTTTTTTTCCGTTATTGAATTTTTCTGGCAAATTTTTGGGTTTTATGGCTAATTTTTTTATTTTCTCTAGCTAATTTTTTTTTTCTGGCTAATTTTTGGGTTTTTTTAGCTACTTTCTGAGTTTTTCTGTGCGATTTTTGGGTTTTATGGCTTATTTTTGGGTTGTTCTGGCTATAAAACCCAAAAATTAGTTAGAAAAACTCAAAGATTAGCCATAAAAACCCAAAACTTAGCCAGAAAACTCAAAATTCAGCTAGAAAAACTTTTTTGAGTTTTAAGGCTGATTTTTGAGTTTTTCTAGCTATCTTTCGCGTTTTATAGCTAATTTTTGGGTTTTTATGGCTAATTTTTGGGATTTATGGCTAATTTTTGGGTTTTTATGGCTATTCTTTGAGTTTTTCTAACTAATTTTTGGGTTTTATTGCTAATTTTTTGTTTGTCTGGCAAATTTTTGGGTTTTTCTGCTAATTTTTGGGTTTTACGGCTAATTTTTGAGTTTTTCTAGCTAAATTTTGGGTTTTTCTAGCTTATTTCTGGGTTTTATGTGTAGTTTTTGAGTTTTTCCAGCTAATTTTTGAGTTTTTTTGGCGAATTTTCGGGTTTTATGGCTAATTTTTGAATTTTTCTAGCTAATTTTTGAGTTTTTTTGTCTAATTTTTAGTTTTATGGCTAATTTTTGGGTTTTTCTGACAATTTTTGGGTTTCTGTGGCTAATTTCTGAGTTTTTCTAGCTAAATTTTGGGTTTTTCTGGCTAATTTTTGAGTTTTATTGCTAATTTTCGGGTTTGTTTGGCAAATTTTTGGGTTTTTCTGGCTAATTTTTGAGTTTTTCTAGGCAATTTTTGAAATTTTCTTTCTAATTTTTGGGTTTTCTAGCTAATTTTTGAGTTTTATGGCTAATTTATTTATTTTTTCTAGCTAATTTTTTTTTCTGGCTAATTTTTGGGTTTCATGGCGAATTTTTAAGTTTTTTTGGCTAAGTTTTGGGTTTGTCTGGCAAATTTTTGGGTTTTTCTGGCTAATTTTTGGGTTTTATTGCTAATTTTTGAGTTTTCCTAGCTAAATTTTGGGTTTTTCTAGCTTATTTTTGGGTTTTGTGGCTAGTTTTTGAGTTTTTCTAGCTAATTTTTGAGTTATTCTGGCTAATTTTTGGGTTTTATGGCTAATTTTTGAGTTTATCCAGCTAATTTTTGAGTTTTTTGTGCTAATTTTTGGTTTTATGGCTAATTTTTGGGGTTTTCTGACAATTTTTGGGTTTTTCTGGCTAAATTTTGGGTTTTATGGCTAGTTTTTGGGTTTTTATGGCTAATTTTTGAGTTTTTCCAACTAATTTTTGGGTTTTATAGCTAATTTTCCATTTTTGTGACTAATTTTTGAGTTTTTCTGGCTAATTTTTGAGTTTTATTGCTAATTTTGGGTTTTTCTGACAATTTTTGGGTTTTTGTGGCTAATTTCTGAGTTTTTCTGGCTAATTTTCGAGTTTTTCTGGCTAATTTTTGAGTTTTTTTAGCTAATTTTTCAGTTTTTATAGCTAGTTTCAGAGTTTTTTTGGCTAATTTTTGGATTTTATGGCTAATTTTCGGGTTTTTTTGACAATTTTTGGGTTTTTGTGGCTAATTTCTGAGTTTTCCTAGCTAATTTTTTAGTTTTTCTAGCTAAATTTTGGGTTTTTCTGGCAAATTTTTGGGTTTTATGGCTAATTTTTGAGTTTTTCTGGCTGAATTTTGGGTTTTTCTGGCTAATTTTTGAGTTTTTCTTGCTAAATTTTGGGTTTTTCTGGCTAAGTTTTGGGTTTTATGGCTAATTTTTAAGATTTATTGGCTAATTTTTGAGTTTTTCTGGCTAAATTTTGGGTTTTCTGGCTAATTTTTGGGTTTTATGACTAATTTTTGGGTTTTTCTGGCTAATTTTTGAGTTTTTCTGGCTAAATTTTGGGTTTTTCTGGCTAATTTTTGGGTTTCATGGCTAATTTTTGAGTTTTTTTGGCTAAATTTCGGGTTTTTCTAGCTACTTCTTGAGTTTCTCTGGCTAATTTTTGGGTTTTATGGCTAATTTTTAAGATTTATTGGCTAATTTTTGAGTTTTTCTGGCTAAATTTTGGGTTTTTCTGGCTAATTTTTGAGTTTTTCTGGCTAAATTTTGGGTTTTATTGCTAATTTTTGGGTTTGTCTGGCAAATTGTTGGGTTTTTCTGGCTAATTTTTGGGTTTTATGGCTAATTTTTGAGATTTTTTGGCTAATTTTTGAGTTTTTTTTGCTAAATTTTGGGTTTTTCTGGCTAATTCTTGGGTTTTATGGCTAATTTTTGAGATTTATTGGCTAATTTTTGGGTTTTTCTGGCTAATTTTTGGGTTTTATGGCTAATTTTTGGGTTTTCTGGCTAATTTTCGAGTTTTTCCAGCTAATTTTTGAGTTTTCCTGTCTAAGTTCTGGGTTTTATGGCTAATTTTTGGGTTTTATGGCTAATTTTTAAGATTTATTGGCTAATTTTTGAGTTTTTCTGGCTAAATTTTGGGTTTTTCTGGCTAATTTTTGGGTTTTCTGGCTAATTTTCGAGTTTTTCTAGCTAATTTTTGAGTTTTCCTGTCTAAGTTCTGGGTTTTATGGCTAATTTTTGGGTTTTATGACTAATTTTTGGGTTTTTCTGGCTAATTTTTGAGTTTTTCTGGCTAAATTTTGGGTTTTTCTGGCTAATTTTTGGGTTTCATGGCTAATTTTTAGGTTTTTGTGGCTAATTTCTGAGTTTTCCTAGCTTATTTTTGAGTTTTTCTAGCTGAATTTCGAGTTTTTCTGGCAAATTTCTGGGTTTTATGGCTAATTTTTTTATTTTTTCTAGCTAATTTTTTTTTCTGGTTAATTTTTGGGTTTCATGGCTAATTTTCGAGTTTTTTTGGCTAAATTTTGGGTTTTTCTAGCTAACTCTTGAGTTTTTCTGGCTAATTTTTGGGTTTTATCTTACCTAACCTAACCTAACCTAACCTAACAGACGTCTATCTCTTTATTTTTGGACAAGTACCTATATCGAGCGGCAATCTAATTTCATAATACTTTTTTCCATTTGTATTACTATTTTCATACTTTTTTTATATGTTACACCTCGGACGGCTTCTACATACAAAACATCTCCATTCAATTTTCGCAATTCATCTTTTTCGACAAGTTCTTATATCCTACCGGCCAGAAGACAAACTAAACACGATTTTATAGACACTAGCGCCCTCTGCCGGCCAGACGCAAAACTTAACACGGTTTTATAGACACTAGCGCCCTCTGCCGGCCAAATGCCAAACTTGACACGAATTTACAGACACTAGCGCCCTCTGCCGGCCAGACGCCAAAATTGACACGGTTTGACAGACACTAGCGCTCTCTGCCGGCCAAACTTAACACGGTTTTATAAACACTAGCGCCCTCTGCCGGCCAGAAGCCACACTTAACACGGTTTTATAGACACTAGCGCCACCTGCCGGCCAGACGCCAGACTTGACACGGTTTTATAGACACGATTTTTTTTTTCGTTATTATTACTATTTCATGCAACTTTTATATGTTACACCTCGAACAGTTCCTATTCTCATAAAACTTTAAACTAACCTAACCTAACCTAACCTAACCTAACGTAACCTAACCTAACCTAACCTAACCTAACCTAACCTGATCTAACCTAACCTAACCTAACCTAACCTAACCTAACCTTACCTATCCTAACCTAACCTTTTTTTTAGTGTGGATGGGCAAATCTTCATAATACCAATCAGAAAGTGTCCCAGATGTGCATCGCTTCACACAACCTAACCTAACATACATCTATTTCTTTATTTTTGGACAAGTACCTATATCGAGCGGCAATCTAATTTCATAATACTTTTTTCCCTTTGTATTACTATTTTCATACTTTTTTTATATGTTACACCTCGGACGGCTTCTACATACAAAACATCTCCATTCAATTTTCGCAATTCATCTTTTTCGACAAGTTCTTATATCCTACCGTCCAGAAGACAAACTAAACACGGTTTCATAGACACTAGCGCCCTCTGCCGGCCAAACGCCAAACTTAACACGGTTTTACAGACACTAGCGCCACCTGCCGGCCAGAAGACAAACTAAACATCTAATTTCATAATACTTGGGTTTTCATAATTATTACTATTTTCATACAACTTTTATATAACACACATCGGACGGCTTCTACATACAAAATATCTCCATTCAATTTTCGCAATTCATCTTTTTCGACAAGTTCTTATATCCTACCGGCCAGAAGACAAACTAAAACATCTCCATAAAAAATATAATTTCATAATACTTCATTTTCCATTATTATCACTAATTTCATACAACTTTTATATAATACACCTCGTACGTTCGTACATCGAGCGGCGATCTAATGTCATAATACTTTTTTCCGTTATTGTTAATATTTTCCATAACACTTTTATATAATATACCTCGAACGACTTATACATACAAAACATCTCCATTCAATTTTCACAATTCATTTTTTTCCGAAAAGTTCCTATATCAAGAGGAATATAGTTTCATAATACTTCATTTTTCATTATTATCACTAATTTCATACAACTTTTATATAATACACCTCGTATGTTCGTACATCGAGCGGCGATCTAATTTCATAATACTTTTTTTCCGTTATTGAGTTTTTCTGGCAAATTTTTGGGTTTTATGGCTAATTTTTTTATTTTCTCTAGCTAATTTTTTTTTTCTGGCTAATTTTTGGGTTTTTTTAGCTACTTTCTGAGTTTTTCTGTGCGATTTTTGGGTTTTATGGCTTATTTTTGGGTTTTTCTGGCTATAAAACCCAAAAATTAGTTAGAAAAACTCAAAGATTAGCCATAAAAACCCAAAACTTAGCCAGAAAACTCAAAATTCAGCTAGAAAAACTTTTTTGAGTTTTAAGGCTGATTTTTGAGTTTTTCTAGCTATCTTTCGCGTTTTATAGCTAATTTTTGGGTTTTTATGGCTAATTTTTGGGATTTATGGCTAATTTTTGGGTTTTTATGGCTATTCTTTGAGTTTTTCTAACTAATTTTTGGGTTTTATTGCTAATTTTTTGTTTGTCTGGCAAATTTTTGGGTTTTTCTGCTAATTTTTGGGTTTTACGGCTAATTTTTGAGTTTTTCTAGCTAAATTTTGGGTTTTTCTAGCTTATTTCTGGGTTTTATGTGTAGTTTTTGAGTTTTTCCAGCTAATTTTTGAGTTTTTTTGGCGAATTTTCGGGTTTTATGGCTAATTTTTGAATTTTTCTAGCTAATTTTTGAGTTTTTTTGTCTAATTTTTAGTTTTATGGCTAATTTTTGGGTTTTTCTGACAATTTTTGGGTTTTTGTGGCTAATTTCTGAGTTTTTCTAGCTAAATTTTGGGTTTTTCTGGCTAATTTTTGAGTTTTATTGCTAATTTTCGGGTTTGTTTGGCAAATTTTTGGGTTTTTCTGGCTAATTTTTGAGTTTTTCTAGGCAATTTTTGAAATTTTCTTTCTAATTTTTGGGTTTTCTAGCTAATTTTTGAGTTTTATGGCTAATTTATTTATTTTTTCTAGCTAATTTTTTTTTCTGGCTAATTTTTGGGTTTCATGGCGAATTTTTAAGTTTTTTTGGCTAAGTTTTGGGTTTGTCTGGCAAATTTTTGGGTTTTTCTGGCTAATTTTTGGGTTTTATTGCTAATTTTTGAGTTTTCCTAGCTAAATTTTGGGTTTTTCTAGCTTATTTTTGGGTTTTGTGGCTAGTTTTTGAGTTTTTCTAGCTAATTTTTGAGTTATTCTGGCTAATTTTTGGGTTTTATGGCTAATTTTTGAGTTTATCCAGCTAATTTTTGAGTTTTTTGTGCTAATTTTTGGTTTTATGGCTAATTTTTGGGGTTTTCTGACAATTTTTGGGTTTTTCTGGCTAAATTTTGGGTTTTATGGCTAGTTTTTGGGTTTTTATGGCTAATTTTTGAGTTTTTCCAACTAATTTTTGGGTTTTATAGCTAATTTTCCATTTTTGTGACTAATTTTTGAGTTTTTCTGGCTAATTTTTGAGTTTTATTGCTAATTTTGGGTTTTTCTGACAATTTTTGGGTTTTTGTGGCTAATTTCTGAGTTTTTCTGGCTAATTTTCGAGTTTTTCTGGCTAATTTTTGAGTTTTTTTAGCTAATTTTTCAGTTTTTATAGCTAGTTTCAGAGTTTTTTTGGCTAATTTTTGGGTTTTATGGCTAATTTTCGGGTTTTTTTGACAATTTTTGGGTTTTTGTGGCTAATTTCTGAGTTTTCCTAGCTAATTTTTTAGTTTTTCTAGCTAAATTTTGGGTTTTTCTGGCAAATTTTTGGGTTTTATGGCTAATTTTTGAGTTTTTCTGGCTGAATTTTGGGTTTTTCTGGCTAATTTTTGAGTTTTTCTTGCTAAATTTTGGGTTTTTCTGGCTAAGTTTTGGGTTTTATGGCTAATTTTTAAGATTTATTGGCTAATTTTTGAGTTTTTCTGGCTAAATTTTGGGTTTTCTGGCTAATTTTTGGGTTTTATGACTAATTTTTGGGTCTTTCTGGCTAATTTTTGAGTTTTTCTGGCTAAATTTTGGGTTTTTCTGGCTAATTTTTGGGTTTCATGGCTAATTTTTGAGTTTTTTTGGCTAAATTTCGGGTTTTTCTAGCTACTTCTTGAGTTTCTCTGGCTAATTTTTGGGTTTTATGGCTAATTTTTAAGATTTATTGGCTAATTTTTGAGTTTTTCTGGCTAAATTTTGGGTTTTTCTGGCTAATTTTTGGGTTTTATGACTAATTTTTGGGTTTTTCCAGCAAATTTTTGAGTATTTCTATCTAATTTTTGGGTTTTCTAGCTAATTTTTGAGTTTTTCTATCTGATTGTTGGGTTTTTGTGGCTAATTTCTGAGTTTTCCTAGCTAATTTTTGAGTTTTTTTAGCTATATTTTGGGTTTTTCTGGCAAATTTTTGGGTTTTATGGCTAATTTCTTTTTTCTGGCTAATTTTTGGGTTTCATGGCTCATTTTTGAGTTTTTTTGGCTATTTTTTGGGTTTTTCTAGCTAATTTTCGAGTTTTTCTGGCTAATTTTTGGGTTTTATGACTAATTTTCGAGTTTTTTTAGCTACTTTCTGAGTTTTTCTGTGTGACTTTTGGGTTTTATGGCTAACTCAGGGATTAGCCATAAAAACCCAAAAATTAGCCATAAAACTCAAAAATTAGCCAGGAAACCCAAAATTTAGCTAGAAAAACTTTTTTGAGTTTTTATGGCTGATTTTTGAGTTTTTCTAGCTATCTTTCGCGTTTTATAGCTAATTTTTGGGTTTTTATGGCTAATTTTTGGGTTTTGTGGCTAATTTTTGAGTTTTTCTGGCTAAATTTTGGGTTTTATTGCTAATTTTTGGGTTTGTCTGGCAAATTGTTGGGTTTTTCTGGCTAATTTTTGGGTTTTATGGCTAATTTTTGAGATTTTTTGGCTAATTTTTGAGTTTTTTTTGCTAAATTTTGGGTTTTTCTGGCTAATTCTTGGGTTTTATGGCTAATTTTTGAGATTTATTGGCTAATTTTTGGGTTTTTCTGGCTAATTTTTGGGTTTTATGGCTAATTTTTGGGTTTTCTGGCTAATTTTCGAGTTTTTCCAGCTAATGTTTGAGTTTTCCTGTCTAAGTTCTGGGTTTTATGGCTAATTTTTGGGTTTTATGGCTAATTTTTAAGATTTATTGGCTAATTTTTGAGTTTTTCTGGCTAAATTTTGGGTTTTTCTGGCTAATTTTTGGGTTTTCTGGCTAATTTTCGAGTTTTTCTAGCTAATTTTTGAGTTTTCCTGTCTAAGTTCTGGGTTTTATGGCTAATTTTTGGGTTTTATGACTAATTTTTGGGTTTTTCTGGCTAATTTTTGAGTTTTTCTGGCTAAATTTTGGGTTTTTCTGGCTAATTTTTGGGTTTCATGGCTAATTTTTAGGTTTTTGTGGCTAATTTCTGAGTTTTCCTAGCTTATTTTTGAGTTTTTCTAGCTGAATTTCGAGTTTTTCTGGCAAATTTCTGGATTTTATGGCTAATTTTTTTATTTTTTCTAGCTAATTTTTTTTTCTGGTTAATTTTTGGGTTTCATGGCTAATTTTCGAGTTTTTTTGGCTAAATTTTGGGTTTTTCTAGCTAACTCTTGAGTTTTTCTGGCTAATTTTTGGGTTTTATCTTACCTAACCTAACCTAACCTAACCTAACAGACGTCTATCTCTTTATTTTTGGACAAGTACCTATATCGAGCGGCAATCTAATTTCATAATACTTTTTTCCATTTGTATTACTATTTTCATACTTTTTTTATATGTTACACCTCGGACGGCTTCTACATACAAAACATCTCCATTCAATTTTCGCAATTCATCTTTTTCGACAAGTTCTTATATCCTACCGGCCAGAAGACAAACTAAACACGATTTTATAGACACTAGCGCCCTCTGCCGGCCAGACGCAAAACTTAACACGGTTTTATAGACACTAGCGCCCTCTGCCGGCCAAATGCCAAACTTGACACGAATTTACAGACACTAGCGCCCTCTGCCGGCCAGACGCCAAAATTGACACGGTTTGACAGACACTAGCGCTCTCTGCCGGCCAAACTTAACACGGTTTTATAAACACTAGCGCCCTCTGCCGGCCAGAAGCCACACTTAACACGGTTTTATAGACACTAGCGCCACCTGCCGGCCAGACGCCAGACTTGACACGGTTTTATAGACACGATTTTTTTTTTCGTTATTATTACTATTTCATGCAACTTTTATATGTTACACCTCGAACAGTTCCTATTCTCATAAAACTTTAAACTAACCTAACCTAACCTAACCTAACCTAACGTAACCTAACCTAACCTAACCTAACCTGATCTAACCTAACCTAACCTAACCTAACCTAACCTAACCTTACCTATCCTAACCTAACCTTTTTTTTAGTGTGGATGGGCAAATCTTCATAATACCAATCAGAAAGTGTCCCAGATGTGCATCGCTTCACACAACCTAACCTAACATACATCTATTTCTTTATTTTTGGACAAGTACCTATATCGAGCGGCAATCTAATTTCATAATACTTTTTTCCCTTTGTATTACTATTTTCATACTTTTTTTATATGTTACACCTCGGACGGCTTCTACATACAAAACATCTCCATTCAATTTTCGCAATTCATCTTTTTCGACAAGTTCTTATATCCTACCGTCCAGAAGACAAACTAAACACGATTTTATAGACACTAGCGCCCTCTGCCGGCCAAACGCCAAACTTAACACGGTTTTACAGACACTAGCGCCACCTGCCGGCCAGAAGACAAACTAAACATCTAATTTCATAATACTTGGGTTTTCATAATTATTACTATTTTCATACAACTTTTATATAACACACATCGGACGGCTTCTACATACAAAATATCTCCATTCAATTTTCGCAATTCATCTTTTTCGACAAGTTCTTATATCCTACCGGCCAGAAGACAAACTAAAACATCTCCATAAAAAATATAATTTCATAATACTTCATTTTCCATTATTATCACTAATTTCATACAACTTTTATATAATACACCTCGTACGTTCGTACATCGAGCGGCGATCTAATGTCATAATACTTTTTTCCGTTATTGTTAATATTTTCCATAACACTTTTATATAATATACCTCGAACGACTTATACATACAAAACATCTCCATTCAATTTTCACAATTCATTTTTTTCCGAAAAGTTCCTATATCAAGAGGAATATAGTTTCATAATACTTCATTTTTCATTATTATCACTAATTTCATACAACTTTTATATAATACACCTCGTATGTTCGTACATCGAGCGGCGATCTAATTTCATAATACTTTTTTTCCGTTATTGAGTTTTTCTGGCAAATTTTTGGGTTTTATGGCTAATTTTTTTATTTTTTCTAGCTAATTTTTTTTTCTGGCTAATTTTTGGGTTTTTTTAGCTACTTTCTGAGTTTTTCTGTGCGATTTTTGGGTTTTATGGCTTATTTTTGGGTTTTTCTGGCTATAAAACCCAAAAATTAGTTAGAAAAACTCAAAGATTAGCCATAAAAACCCAAAAATTAGCCATAAATCCCAAAACTTAGCCAGAAAACTAATTTCTGAGTTTTTCTAGCTAAATTTTGGGTTTTCTGGCAAATTTTTGGGTTTTATGGCTAATTTTTTTATTTTTTCTAGCTAATTTCTTTTTCTGGCTAATGTTTGGGATTTATGGCTAATTTTTGAGTTTTTCTGGCTAAATTTTGGATTTTTCTGGCTAATTTTTGGGTTTAATTGCTAATTTTCGGGTTTGTCTGGCAAAATTTTGGGTTTTTCTGGCTAATTTTTGAGTTTTTCTAGGCAATTTTTGAGTTTTTCTATCTAATTTTTGGGTTTTCTAGCTAATTTTTGAGTTTTTCTAGCTGAATTTCGAGTTTTTCTGGCAAATTTTTGGGTTTTATGGCTAATTTATTTATTTTTTCTAGCTAATTTTTTTTTCTGGCTAATTTTTGGGTTTCATGGCAAATTTTTAAGTTTTTTTGGCTAATTTTTGGGTTTGTCTGGCAAATTTTTGGGTTTTTCTGGCTAATTTTTGGGTTTTATTGCTAATTTTTGAGTTTTCCTAGCTAAATTTTGGGTTTTTCTAGCTTATTTTTGGGTTTTATGGCTAGTTTTTGAGTTTTTCTAGCTAATTTTTGAGTTATTCTGGCTAATTTTTGGGTTTTATGGCTAATTTTCGAGTTTATCCAGCTAATTTTTGAGTTTTTTGTGCTAATTTTTGGTTTTATGGCTAATTTTTGGGTTTTTCTGACAATTTTTGGGTTTTTCTGGCTAAATTTTGGGTTTTTATGGCTAATTTTTGAGTTTTTCTAACTAATTTTTGGGTTTTATAGCTAATTTTCCATTTTTGTGGCTAATTTTTCAGTTTTTCTGGCTAATTTTTGAGTTTTTCTAGCTAAATTTTGGGTTTTTCTGGCAAATTTTTGGGTTTTATGGCTAATTTTCGGGTTTTTTTGACAATTTTTGAGTTTTATGGCTAATTTTTGAGTTTTTCTGGCTGAATTTTGGGTTTTTCTGGCTAATTTTTGAGTTTTTCTTGCTAAATTTTGGGTTTTTCTGGCTAAGTTTTGGGTTTTATGGCTAATTTTTAAGATTTATTGGCTAATTTTTGAGTTTTTCTGGCTAAATTTTGGGTTTTCTGGCTAATTTTTGGGTTTTATGACTAATTTTTGGGTTTTTCTGGCTAATTTTTGAGTTTTTCTGGCTAAATTTTGGGTTTTTCTGGCTGAATTTTGGGTTTTTCTGGCTAATTTTTGAGTTTTTCTGGCTAAATTTCGGGTTTTTCTGGCTAATTTTTGGGTTTCATGGCTAATTTTTGAGTTTTTTTGGCTAAATTTCGGGTTTTTCTAGCTAATTCTTGAGTTTCTCTGGCTAATTTTTGGATTTTATGGCTAATTTTTAAGATTTATTGGCTAATTTTTGAGTTTTTCTGGCTAAATTTTGGGTTTTTCTGGCTAATTTTTGGGTTTTATGACTAATTTTTGGGTTTTTTCTGGCTAATTTTTGAGTTTTTCTGGCTGAATTTTGGGTTTTTCTGGCTAATTTTTGGGTTTCATGGCTAATTTTTGAGTTTTTTTGGCTAATTTTTGGGTTTTTCTATCCAATTTTTGAATTTTTCTATCTAATTTTTGGGTTTTCTAGCTAATTTTTGAGTTTTTCTATCTGATTGTTGGGTTTTTGTGGCTAATTTCTGAGTTTTCCTAGCTAATTTTTGAGTTTTTCTAGCTATATTTTGGGTTTTTCTGGCAAATTTTTGGGTTTTATGGCTAATTTTTTTATTTTTTCTAGCTAATTTTTTTTTTCTGGCTAATTTTTGGGTTTCATGGCTCATTTTTGAGTTTTTTTGGCTATTTTTTGGGTTTTTCTAGCTAATTTCTGAGTTTTCCTAGCTAATTTTTGAGTTTTTCTAGCTAATTTCTTTTTCTGGCTAATGTTTGGGTTTTATGGCTAATTTTTGAGTTTTTCTGGCTAAATTTTGGATTTTTCTGGCTAATTTTTGGGTTTTATTGCTAATTTTTGGGTTTGTCTGGCAAATTTTTGGGTTTTTCTGGCTAATTTTTGAGTTTTTCTAGGCAATTTTTGAGTTTTTCTATCTAATTTTTGGGTTTTCTAGCTGATTTTTGAGTTTTTCTAGCTGAATTTCGAGTTTTTCTGGCAAATTTTTGGGTTTTATGGCTAATTTATTTATTTTTTCTAGCTAATTTTTTTTTCTGGCTAATTTTTGGGTTTCATGGCAAATTTTTAAGTTTTTTTGGCTAAATTTTGGGTTTGTCTGGCAAATTTTTGGGTTTTTCTGGCTAATTGTTGGGTTTTATTGCTAATTTTTGAGTTTTCCTAGCTAAATTTTGGGTTTTTCTAGCTTATTTTTGGGTTTTATGGCTAGTTTTTGAGTTTTTCTAGCGAATTTTTGAGTTATTCTGGCTAATTTTTGGGTTTTATAGCTAATTTTCGAGTTTATCCAGCTAATTTTTGAGTTTTTTGTGCTAATTTTTGGTTTTATGGCTAATTTTTGGGTTATTCTGACAATTTTTGGGTTTTTCTGGCTAAATTTTGGGTTTTATGGCTAGTTTTTGGGTTTTTATGGCTAATTTTTGAGTTTTTCTAACTAATTTTTGGGTTTTATAGCCAATTTTCCATTTTTGTGGCTAATTTTTGAGTTTTTCTGGCTAATTTTTGAGTTTTATTGCTAATTTTGGGTTTTGCTGACAATTTTTGGGTTTTTGTGGCTAATTTCTGAGTTTTTCTGGCTAATTTTCGAGTTTTTCTGGCTAATTTTTGAATTTTTTTAGCTAATTTTTCAGTTTTTATAGCTAATTTCAGAGTTTTTTTTGCTAATTTTTGGGTTTTATGGCTAATTTTCGGGTTTTTTTGACAATTTTTGGGTTTTTGTGGCTAATTTCTGAGTTTTCCTAGCTAATTTTTTAGTTTTTCTAGCTAAATTTTGGGTTTTTCTGGCAAATTTTTGGGTTTTATGGCTAATTTTTGAGTTTTTCTGGCTGAATTTTGGGTTTTTCTGGCTAATTTTTGAGTTTTTCTTGCTAAATTTTGGGTTTTTCTGGCTAAGTTTTGGGTTTTATGGCTAATTTTTAAGATTTATTGTCTAATTTTTGAGTTTTTCTGGCTAAATTTTGGGTTTTCTGGCTAATTTTTGGGTTTTATGACTAATTTTTGGGTTTTTCTGGCTAATTTTTGAGTTTTTCTGGCTAAATTTTGGGTTTTTCTGGCTGAATTTTGGGTTTTTCTGGCTAATTTTTGAGTTTTTCTTGCTAAATTTTGGGTTTTTCTGGCTAAGTTTTGGGTTTTATGGCTAATTTTTGAGTTTTTCTGGCAAAATTTTGGGTTTTCTGGCTAATTTTTGGGTTTTATGACTAATTTTTGGGTTTTTCTGGCTAATTTTTGAGTTTTTCTGGCTAAATTTTGGGTTTTTCTGGCTGAATTTTGGGTTTTTCTGGGTAATTTTTGAGTTTTTCTTGCTAAATTTTGGGTTTTTCTGGCTAAGTTTTGGGTTTTATGGCTAATTTTTAAGATTTATTGGCTAATTTTCAAGTTTTTCTGGCTAAATTTTGGGTTTTATTGCTAATTTTTGAGTTTTCCTAGCTAAATTTTGGGTTTTTCTAGCTTATTTTTGGGTTTTATGGCTAGTTTTTGAGTTTTTCTAGCGAATTTTTGAGTTATTCTGGCTAATTTTTGGGTTTTATGGCTAATTTTCGAGTTTATCCAGCTAATTTTTGAGTTTTTTGTGCTAATTTTTGGTTTTATGGCTAATTTTTGGGTTTTTCTGACAATTTTCGGGTTTTTCTGGCTAAATTTTGGGTTTTATGGCTAGTTTTTGGGTTTTTATGGCTAATTTTTGAGTTTTTCTAACTAGTTTTTGGGTTTTATAGCTAATTTTCCATTTTTGTGGCTAATTTTTCAGTTTTTCTGGCTAATTTTTGAGTTTTATTGCTAATTTTGGGTTTTTCTGACAATTTTTGGGTTTTTGTGGCTAATTTCTGAGTTTTTCTGGCTAAATTTTGGGTTTTTCTGGCTGAATTTTGGGTTTTTCTGGCTAATTTTTGAGTTTTTCTTGCTAAATTTCAGGTTTTTCTGGCTAAGTTTTGGGTTTTATGGCTAATTTTTAAGATTTATTGGCTGATTTTTGAGTTTTTCTGGCTAAATTTTGGGTTTTATGGCTAATTTTTAAGATTTATTGTCTAATTTTTGAGTTTTTCTGGCTAAATTTTGGGTTTTCTGGCTAATTTTTGGGTTTTATGACTAATTTTTGGGTTTTTCTGGCTAATTTTTGAGTTTTTCTGGCTAAATTTTGGGTTTTTCTGGCTGAATTTTGGGTTTTTCTGGCTAATTTTTGAGTTTTTCTTGCTAAATTTTGGGTTTTTCTGGCTAAGTTTTGGGTTTTATGGCTAATTTTTGAGTTTTTCTGGCAAAATTTTGGGTTTTCTGGCTAATTTTTGGGTTTTATGACTAATTTTTGGGTTTTTCTGGCTAATTTTTGAGTTTTTCTGGCTAAATTTTGGGTTTTTCTGGCTGAATTTTGGGTTTTTCTGGCTAATTTTTGAGTTTTTCTTGCTAAATTTTGGGTTTTTCTGGCTAAGTTTTGGGTTTTATGGCTAATTTTTAAGATTTATTGGCTAATTTTCAAGTTTTTCTGGCTAAATTTTGGGTTTTATTGCTAATTTTTGAGTTTTCCTAGCTAAATTTTGGGTTTTTCTAGCTTATTTTTGGGTTTTATGGCTAGTTTTTGAGTTTTTCTAGCGAATTTTTGAGTTATTCTGGCTAATTTTTGGGTTTTATGGCTAATTTTCGAGTTTATCCAGCTAATTTTTGAGTTTTTTGTGCTAATTTTTGGTTTTATGGCTAATTTTTGGGTTTTTCTGACAATTTTCGGGTTTTTCTGGCTAAATTTTGGGTTTTATGGCTAGTTTTTGGGTTTTTATGACTAATTTTTGAGTTTTTCTAACTAGTTTTTGGGTTTTATAGCTAATTTTCCATTTTTGTGGCTAATTTTTCAGTTTTTCTGGCTAATTTTTGAGTTTTATTGCTAATTTTGGGTTTTTCTGACAATTTTTGGGTTTTTCTGGCTAAATTTTGGGTTTTTCTTGCTGAATTTTGGGTTTTTCTGGCTAATTTTTGAGTTTTTCTTGCTAAATTTCAGGTTTTTCTGGCTAAGTTTTGGGTTTTATGGCTAATTTTTAAGATTTATTGGCTGATTTTTGAGTTTTTCTGGCTAAATTTTGGGTTTTCTGGCTAATTTTTGGGTTTTATGACTAATTTTTGGGTTTTTCTGGCTAATTTTTGAGTTTTTCTGGCTAAATTTTGGGTTTTTCTGGCTAATTTTTGGGTTTCATGGCTAATTTTTGAGTTTTTTTGGCTGAATTTCGGGTTTTTTTAGCTAATTCTTGAGTTTCTCTGGCTAATTTTTGGGTTTTATGGCTAATTTTTAAGATTTATTGGCTAATTTTTGAGTTTTTCTGG